>JAOTOM010003780.1:7500-10000 GCA_034440615.1 Ashinkailepas kermadecensis | reverse complement strand
GATAGAGATAGAGATAGAGAAAGAGATAGAGATAGAGAGAGAGATAGAGATAGGATAGAGGATAGGATAGGGATAGAGAAGAGAGATAGAGATAGAGATAGAGATAGAGATAAAGATAGAGATAGAGATAGAGATAGAGATAGAGATAGAGATAGAGATAGAGATAGAGTTAGAGATAGCAGAAAGCCCAGTTTTGCTATCTATCATGAGCCATCCTACCTAGTGCATTTATCTCTTCAATCGTACATTCCATCGTACAGTACCGCCACTGAAGATGCAGATCAGCAGTGCCTCCAAATTAATTCTTAGTTGGTCGTCACATGCAAACAATGTATATATGTATATATGTATATATGCATATATGTATATATGTACATATGTATATATGTACATATGTATATATGTACATATGTATATATGTATATATGTATATATGGTATGTATGTATATGTAAGCAGGCTTACATTCTTTCGGTACGCAGCTTTCAATATTTCCCATCCGAGCAGGCCGCAAGACGGCCGGCCAGATCCCGGCTACCTTCTCCCTCCCCTCTCATATGGCCTTGAAACATTGCCGAACCCGCCCGCAGTACGAGTCGCTTTCAAAGCCGGCATGGACAAAACAACAGCACCCTCGCATCTGGATCAAAACAGAAGGTTGGGTCCCCGGCCAGCTGTGAGATCGGTGACACCGGTGAAGTCAGTGGAAATTTCCAGACATACAGACCGTCCTGACAGCCCCAGGTGGCTTCACCATGCACACGGCCTAATGGGAAGAAAATGCACTCCCACCAATCAAGAGAAAGAATACAATTCGGAGCCCTGGGAGTGGCCAAAAGAGTGCAGGAGGCGGGACTGCCCATCGAAGAAAACTGGAAGGCAGAGAGAAAACGCTCGCACTCTCTCTGGGCTCGCGCTCTGACGCACTCTCTCTGGGACGAGCTCTCTGGATCTCGCCCTCGCTCGGAGACACTCTCACTCGGGCAGTATCTCTCTCACGGACGGAGCTCAGGCAGCGCCGAGACGACCGAAGAGGCCAGCCGAGCAACAAACATGTGAGTGCCATCGGTCTGCCATGCCTTCTTCCTTCCTCCAAACCGGCATATTTTCTATCATAGCTATTTCCCCCTCAACCTTATTCATTGTTGAAAGGAGCGACCCATCTTGGGGGGGGGGGCAATTAGACTATGTAATGTGTGCGGTACGTGTGACACGGCCGGTGGCGCCAACGTCGCAAGCCTAGCATAGAAGGGCAGGGTATGTAGGTATGTATGGGGAGGAAGTATGTCGCGTGCAAGAATGGAGAGGTGGGAGATGGCGAGTAGTGTGTGTGTGTAAGCAGTGCGTGGGCGAAATGTGATGCGGTGTATGCAAATGTAATATATTAGATTATGCATAGAAATTCTGTGGTGGCATCAGCAGAGACACGGAGCAGTTGCCCAGCCTTTGACGTGCAGGATTAGCGGTGAAAGGTAATACTTGGGCTAAAGAAAGGGGGCATAGCTTGAAATAACGATCAGGGGTACTGTGCACACATCGGATCCTCACATCCTCTCGTGACCCTGGGTTGGGTGGGTCGTGAAAATGACCATCGCTCAGCCCAATATGCCGTACGTTGAAAACTGTATGTGCAACATCCGCCTTGCCACCGTCACCGTGCCAGAATGGATCGTGAAAATGAGTATCGTTCGGTCTGACAGTAAGCACGTTGAAAACTGTGCTTGCAATATCCATGTTTTTCCCTCCTCGTCCAAAGCGTTCGACCTTCACATTAACCGGAGCTAAAGAGGTAATGTTATAGCCTGACTACCCACCGTGGTGCAAGCTAATTAAAAAATCCAAAACTAGGGGCGCCATCCAGCCGTGTGTTCAGTGGTGTAACTTTCGTGCTAACCCAGATAGCATTGAGGTCGGATGCCGATCGCCCAGTCAGTGACCCTTCTTGGGAAATAACGCAACTGGATGACGACAGGATACGACCCTCCCCGAACGGTAGCATAGTAAATACCTCGGCGATCAGGTGGACGGAGGGGAGGGTATTTATGTCTAGAGCAGAAATGGCGGCCGTGCCGCGGGCGCTGAAGGGTGCGCGCCGCGCTGTTCGCTTTGACCGGGTGACCAACAGCCGACAAGTAGGTATAGATAGTGTGCACTTTCCAACACAAGGGATGATGTTCACATGATGTTTCATATTTGCCTAAGGAGTAACATTGTCATATGAAGTAAATTTACAAGCGAGGCAGTCGACATGCGAGCCGTTCACCTATGGACTGAACGTTCCCGGGTAAGGGTAATGAGTGACAAAGCCAGTTTTTTTTAACTTGACTAGAATATTAATGTTGCTTATATTTACCTATATGATCTACGTCTGGATGATGTCGGATTGCGAGAAGGGGTGCGATGACCGTACACTTCGGGGGGGAGGCATTAAGCACATGCTCTGGTTCTTTGACTGCGAAATCCCGCTGGCCTCTGTGATCCAGGGTACAGATGGGGGCGGG
>JAOTOM010003780.1:0-2500 GCA_034440615.1 Ashinkailepas kermadecensis | reverse complement strand
GGTCCCGCGCGTCGCCAAGGCGACGCGTGCCTTCCGATTGGCTTGTTGCTTTCGCGCCAAAATAACCCCGGCCGCGGGAGTGTGAGAATAAAGCTGGCCACGGGCGGACGTGCGGTCCGCCCGTGCGGGTTGGACTCGAAAGCTGTCATACGTGTTTGCAAGTCGGACCCAGCGACAACATTGGTGGCAGCGGTGGGATTGACAGCTTTCGGGTCGTTTGACTCGCACGACGGGAGCCAGATGACTCGACTGAGCGTTGTGGCGAACTGAGAAGTGGAGAATTTGCGTCGTCTGAATTCCGTCGTAACGGAGTGTAGTGATACTTAGGACTTGGCCCGGTGTGACGCGTGAGTGCAGCCACTTACACAGAAGGATTGCGTGCCAGTGATGGGTTTGGGGGTCGCGAGCAAGATGTACGGCGATTGCAAGATGGCGGCCCTGCCAGATACAGGTTCTGGTGAGAGTGCTGTTGTCGCCTAGCAACGGCAGACTAGCAGGCGCCTCCGGTACTCGTCTGCGCGCCAGCCGATTGAGATGACGTAACGACTCCGCGTAGCAACGTGGCATCTCGAGGACACGGCTAAGGCCCTACACAGAAGGACTGACTCGCAACTCCTGCGTGCGATTCTCAGCGTCGGAACCGTGAGTGCCTTGTCAAGGCGAGGCATACATGTCGGTTTAAGGAGGCATGTGGCGTGATGTAAATTATCGGATACGTCTGCACGGGAGCAGAAAGACGATTCTAGTGCATCATAACAGACTGCAACCAACGACCGCTCAGGTGACCAGGGATGCAGTGCCTGGGATGTGCAGCTGGTGTAACAGACACACCAGCAGGACGTGGCTTGAGTGTGGATGATGAGAGGCAGGGCGTCGGTGAGCCGCTCGCCCCGGCGTCCGAGGTTGTGTCACCCGCACCACTCGTTCGATGTGACATATTCCGACATGGTGTGCTGGAATCTGGAGGCGAAGGGGGTTCACATCCTTCCTCCGGAAGCACCGCTCTCGGAACTCGCGTCGTTGGGGAAAGTGGGGATCTCGGCGCGGATGCGTTAGCGGCTGGTGGTGACGACAGTAACAGCGGCGATCTGGGTCCCACCCAAGCAACTTCCGTTCAGAGGGAAGAAGGGAATGGGTGCCCTGATGTCAGGAGAGAACCAGCGTTGATGGGCACTGCGGTTAGCTTAGGGATATAATGCTCTGATGTCCCATCCGTGGAGGGAGTGGGGTCAGAGACAGATGACCCGCCTGACTTCCCCGAGTGTACCGTCAACTGTGTTGCGACGATCGAGTCGGGTTAAGCGAGCTCCTGGCTGGGTGTTGTTAGAATAGTCGTTAGTTACAGTGTAAAACGTGATGTGAGCACCTGGTTGCGCGATGTTAGAATAAGATCCAGTGCATTAACTGTTATAACCAGCGTCGAGCGGAAAATGAGGATCCCGCCGGGGATGCGTTAGTAGATGGGCGGTTTGTTTCGGGTCTACACCACATTGTGAAACTGTGTAATGTCTGTGCGGATTGTGGAACGTTTTAGTCGTTGGGGCGCCTATGGCGAGTGCTAGATGCCTTGTGCTGAAATCTAGTGCGTACCTATTAAGACTTGCGACGGTCTTGCGCAGTCGTGACATCAGTCTTTGTGTTGCGGATAAACCCGTTTCCATGCTGCTGATGAGCACTTGTGACTATAGTTCGAACAGCGTGGCGATACATCGTGCGCCATTTCGCTCCGGTGTCATGTTTAGGTCATGTGCGTTGAGTGCGTGTGCACTCCTTTTCAAGGTTTATAGAGTGTAGACGGGTGACGTCATGGTCCCGCGCGTCACCAAGGCGACGCGTGCCTTCCGATTGGCTTGTTGCTTTCTGCGCCAAAAGACCCTCGGCCGCGAGTGTGAGAATAAAGCTGGCCACGGGCGGACGCGGTCCGCCCGTAAGGGCTGGACTCGAAAGCTGTCACACGTGTTTGCAATTCGACCCAGCGACTACAGATTACGCCTGGTTGGAAACTCCGCGTCGGCGCTTTTGATCTGCGCGCATAAGCGGCACCAACCTGCCACCTAGCGGAGGGTAAGTAAAAACACGGAAAAGTGGCCAGTTTTAGGCCGTGCGCCCACGAGAGTTCGGGGTAGGCATTTCGTAGTGGATTTGTTCTCTCCAATTCATCTCAGCCACCCCAGAAGGATTGCATCTGCCTTTAATGATACAGAATTGATCAAGGAACCTTTACCGTTCTTTCCTTATTGATTTATTACGCTCCGTTCCGGAAGTTGTCGATGCGAAGTGAATGCATCTGTCAGATTTCGCCGAAAGGGTCGGCCCACCGATGTTGATTTCTTAAAAGGATCGGAGGGGACAAAGTACATGAAGGCAATAGGCAGACCAAAAGGAATAGGGGGTCCCATTCCATAGGCTCCCATGTTAGAAGTTGAAATTATTGGTGGGTTGAGGGAAGCAAACATTGAGGGGGCAGCTTCACCCTCAAAGATAAGAATGAGTGGTTCGG
>JAOTOM010003779.1:110000-185834 GCA_034440615.1 Ashinkailepas kermadecensis | reverse complement strand
TTTGGAGAGCAATTTCACACAAATCACCCCCGAAAACACCATGACTCCAACAACGCTCAGCAGCACAATCTTGCAGATTTGAAGACATGACAGAACTAAAAAATTGCAGAATCCATTGAAACCAGGAACAAAAAGTCTCCCTAAACACAATGCTTCATGGACCCTCATAAAACCAGTTCCCTATACAATACGATACTGTACAGACACCACCTGCATTCGCCGACTTATTCACTCCGAAATCACCCATCGGCACAATCACTCATCCCATCATTCACTCTTTCATCCGCACACGCGAACACTTGGAGAGCATTGACGTATCATGGATATATGTGTGCATAGAGATGTATAGGGTAGATGTATAGAAGGGGTGTCTAGGGAAGCGACGAATATGATTACTCTTATCTCTCTCTCTCGTTATTCTCGTATCATATGTACTTGTTACAATGCCCATTTAAATATGGTCGATACTGGGACTTATGTGATGATTTCGTCAATATTGGTAGATGACCTGATATATATATATATTATATATATATATATATATATATATATATATATATATATATATATATACCAAGTACTATCTGTGACTCAGCAGGAGAAGGACTTAGGTGTTATTTTGAACACAAAATTGGGGGCATCAGAACAGACCAAAGAAGCCAGGAAGAAGGCACTAAGAATGCTTGGGGCAATACAGAGGAATGTGTCATACAAAAGTGAGGAGGTCATCAGGAAGCTTTACTGTGCATATGTCAGGCCACATTTGGAATACTGTGTCCAAGCTTGGTCCCCTAGTTATGAGAAAGATTGTTCGCTTTTAGAGAGAGTACAAAAGAGGGCAACAAAAATGGTTAATGGTATAGGCAACCTGGAATATGAGGAAAGACTGAAGAAATTGAACATGTTTTCACTTAGATATAGAAGGCTGAGAGGAGATCTCATCGAGGTTTTTAAATTTGTTCATGGTCAGGAACAGGGATATCTCAGGGAAATGTTTGAATTTAACAGAAATGATGCAATTAGAGGTCATCAATTCAAAATTAAAGTTAATCACAGCAGGACAAGGTTAAGACAGTCTTTCTTCACCAACAGGGTAGTAGAACACTGGAACCAGCTGCCAGGAACCATTGTCAGTAGCAACACACTGAACATCTTTAAAAACGGCATAGACAATCATTATAAGAATAGGGGATTGTTTTTCTGTATTCCAGGGAAGGTTGATCGACAGGGAGGAGTGGGAGTTGGGAGGAGTTTGTAATTGTTGACTGTGTTATGAAATAGCAAGTGAGTCTCTTATTAAGTCTAAATGCTTTATAACTTTTATATAGGGTGTACCTAGCAGTGGATTCAGCACCTTCCTTCGGGATGTGATACTGATGAGATTGTCTATGGTAGCACAATGGGTATGATGGGAGGAGTTTGTAATTGTTGAGTGTATTATGCAATAGCAAGTGAGTCTCTTATTAAGTCTGAACGCTTTATGAATTTCTGTGGGATGTGCCTAGCAGTGGATTCGGCACCTTCCTTCGGGATGTGATGCTGATGAGGTTGTCTATGGTGGCACGATGGGTGTGATGGGAGGAGCTTGTGATTATTGAGGGTGTTAGGCGGTAGCAAGTGAGTGGTGTTAGATGGGCTGGGATATATAGCTTCCTAGGAACTTGGGATAAGGGATTGATTGGGGTGGGAGTATGTACATTCTAGTACCTTTTCTAGATAGGCTTAACCCAGATGGGCCCCCTGTGGCTCTTATTAAGCCTTAATACTTTATGACTTTATGACTTTATATAATATATCTATATATATATATATAGCATGTGTGTAAAATCATGTGCATAAAATGTACCTGCGTATTTATTCAGTCTCTGAAAAGGGACATGCTCGAAATATAAATATAATGACAGATTTGTGATCCTATCTTACTTCATATGAGCACTTGGTTACTTTGTATAATCGTCCTTAATTCGACAATACTCAGTACAGCTTTCCGCAACATTGTTGATGTGTGAACATAATGAATAAATAACCATGATTGGTTGGTTGGTTATTGGTTTTACGACACGTCGACCGTTGAGGCATACTAATCAAACTTATAATTGTAGCTCTATTTTTCTGCATTTAATTTTGCTGAACTTGCATCAGAAATATTGTGTGACAATTATTTATTAGCATATACAGTGGCTATATGCTATCATTCTAAGTATTTCTATTATGCTTGAGGAACATCTTCCAGCTCCTGTTGCTTGCCTGTCAGTCTGATGACTTTATTATTATCTAATGTAGGGGACTGGCATACCTGCAGATACAGGCTCTCCTTGATAGGCAGCAGGACTCATTCTTGGGTGATGTGAAACTTGAGAATATGGGAAGCCAACCAGATGAGAGAAACAGGTAAGAGCATATCAAGCCCCATGCACTTGATCACCCATAGTACATGCCTTGATCTAATAGCACACATGATTGCGACTAATACAACATAGGTGTTTCTGAAATGGTTGGGATGGCATGACACATGAAGGACTCGAATGGATTGAGTGGCATACCACATTGTGTTCCATGCTAAATGTGGTGGTTATTAGGACAGAGTAAACATTTGGAGGGGGCATGTTCCCTCCAAAAAGCATACAAAGTTACACAACCAATAGTCAAGCATAACACACACATGACTCACCTATATCTATCCCACTTCATCTACCCAATTTTCCATCCCCCCCCATTACACATCAGGAATTTATCCACCATACTTTTAAACACATTCAAAGGAAGATTCACATCACCATGCATACCATTCCATTGATCAACTACTCTTGACTAAAAACATGTTAACATTTAACTGTCTTACACTTACTTCACTTTAGTATTGGCTTAATACATGAAACAATTTGAAACAATCATGATTATGTGGTAAAACACCAACTTTTTTTTACATGAATACAGTTGTCATAATTCAAATAAATGCAGACAATGCTATTTGTTGAATTCAAATTCCTCAAATAAACAATGCATCCAGGCAAGAGGTATAGAGAAGACAGATTCCTGTGATTAACTCAGTTTGGTGGTTATCTACATAAATATTTATATTATGATATGGCTGTGGACACACACAATACATATTGTATATAACCCCAGAAGTTAAACATCATACATATGGTGTTCAACCCAACAGGTTATACACCAAACACACCAGACTCCAGTTCTTAGCATTCTGTTCCAAAAAATGGAAGCAGTCAGCTAGATCCTGGGCCACTACCAACCATTGAGTGACATCACTGATGGTTGGATGTTATGCAACATTATATACTTATACAAATACATAATGGCATATATATGACTACAGTCACATAAATAATCTCACAATTGCATCCCAAAACCCTGACCTTGACCAGGTGGCAAAGGCACCTCTCTGTGAAGGCTGTGTGCATCCCTAGCCCCACATAGCAGTTTTATTTAGCCAGTCACTTTTCCAAATGGAAAATATTCTGGCATGTGGGAAGCTCGATTGCACCCATCCCTCCCCCTCTGCCACTATCAATACATTTTTTTAGCTGAAGGTGCCTCTGAGTGGAAAAGGTCTCTCAAAAATATTATGCACCCCTGTAATGCCACCCAGTCAGTGAACCTGCCATCATGCATGCCTACCGATGACTACTGACATGACTTCAGGGCGTCGTTAGCTCAGTGGTTAAGCTGAGCATCTGGAGAGCCAGAGGTACAGGGTTCGATTTCCCGCGGCATCCAACCTTCCTGCCAGGGTGAGAGGCAGGTGACACCATATGGCCTGAGCTGCTCAGTTTGTCATAAAGTCACAACCACCACCACTGCATGCCTACTGAGTCTGTGTTCATGCCCTACATTGTTTCAGATGATTAGGAATCAAAAGTATTTTATAGTAAGCATAGATGGTGCCAGCTCATTGCTGATGGTGCATCCAATGCTGTCTTCAAGGCCTAGAAAATAGAGTATTTGGCTAATACATTGACATGTTGGAAAACACAATCATAATTATATACTGCAACATTGCATTTTTTTAAAACATGAATACAGTCATCATAATTCAAATAAATACAGGTATATTCTTCATTAGTTTCCTTGAATGAACACTGCATCCAGACTAGAGGTATGGAGGACATATTACTGTGATGAACACAGTTTGGTGGTAACCTATTTAAATAATTATATTACAATATTACTAGTTTACAAATACGTGCATCCCACTGTAAAACTAACAAGAAAAGAATGTCATTACAGATGGCTATGCCAATTGCAACTTCATTATGACACATGTCTACCACTACGCAGCACAGCAAATGCATGTATCGCAGTGTGTGAGAAAACATAGTTGAGACCAAGGTAGTATATGGAGGTAAAATCATAAGCATTTATGCATCATTCTGTGCAGGTTGCCTTATGACAAGCACGATACATCACCCGCTCGCTCCGTCATTACACATGGATATGGGCCGCTTTCTGAACACCGAATTGACATCCCTCCATGCAGGGTATTGGTTAGGTTTCTATTTTTAATTTATATAATTTTCAGAAAATAAATTCCTTCACACTTGTCTAATTTTATTTTTTGGAGTATTTTTTCTCCAAAGGTAGGCTAGGCTAGGTTATGCTAGGTTATGCTGGATTTTTTTTTTAACATGTCTTTTTATGCTATGATACCTAACTCAGCCTCTTTTGGCATTATTTTGCTCACAACATGAAAAGTAAGCATTTGCACAGAAAACAAGTGGTCTGGTACCATCATCTTAATCACCTTCAGAAACATGGCATTCTGAAGAAAAATGTATTAAAAAACCACCTTTCAAGACAAATTTCACAGTGATGCCCTAAACAGAACATCATTAAGCTAACATCAGCTAATCCTTTCACGATTTTAAACATCCCAAACAAGAATGACTCCGTAGTCTTTAATCACTTATACCTGATTAATTGCAGATATAATGCGATAAGCCACTCCATATTCATAATCGTAAACAATCATTAATTTCCAAAAGCGTATCAACACCTTGGTCCGGTTCAAAAGTCCCGACTCGATGATCGCTTACGATCTTACCTTCTTCACTCACATTTTTTACTTTGCTTCCAGGTAATATTGAACCTCCCTTACAGGCATGAAAACGCCAGTCACCCCATCCCCTAAAACCGCAACAGTTCAAACACGTTCAACTAGTTGTTTCACCACCTTACACTGTATCTATTGGAAGGTCCTGCCATCTGTTGATACAGAGAAAAGCTTCCGTTACTGCCTTGAGCATACTTTTCAATAAAGGCGGCAATTATTCCGCCTTGTTGAGAGCACGCCAACTATTGTTGAACTTCTTGATATTTGGATCTTGGACGTTTCGGTTTTGGACCTTCGGTCTTTGGACTTTTACGATCCTTGGATGTTCGGTTTTTGGACTTTATTTACTTTGGACCTTCGGTGTTTGGACGTTATGATTCCTGGACTTTGCGTTCTTGGACTTTTTGTAATTGGACTTTTCGTCTTTGGATGTTAGTTTTTTGGATGTTTCGATACGGACCCATGACTTCTGTGGCAGATCAAGGGGACCCTAATTAATATCCGCAGGCATGCCAGCGCCACAGATTAGATAAAAAATAGTTATCAGATGGACAGTGCAAGTAACAGGAACCCGAAAGTGTATACTAATTATAATTTATATACTTAGAGTAGCCACTGCATCTGCTAATAGATAGTCAAATGTTATCATGGCTAATCTATTCAGTATATTCACACAGCAACGTGCAGAGACGTGAACGCAGTGCTGCTCGGGCCCCCACGAAGTGGGTTTGGTAGCGGGCTTGAAGGTTTCCCTTCACCATTGGTTTACATGCAATTTTACCGTTTTTCTCTACGCTCTCTTGCATTTGTATGGCAATATAGATCATTTTGACGTACATCAATTGGAAGACCTATTCTTCAGCTTCAGCAAAATGTATCCTAAATGACCTAGTAACAATCTTCCTGCCTAGCAATGTGCCGTTTCCGGCAGGCTGACCATCAAGTGCCTTCAAAATAAAGGGATTTTTCCCGATATTGGTAGGCTCCCTCTACCGTCCGTTTTAGCTGGTCAAGTTGTCACCCCCGTTCAAGAGCGAAGAAAGGACATACAGGGAGGGGGAGCTAAGTGCCATAGCTTCTTCCCCTCAGTGGCAAGAGAGTTTCCGAAAAGTAACCACAGAAGACCGCCCCTAGAACGCAATAGGAGGCCCTCTGTCGTCATAAGAGGTCCCATAGCCGCCACAAAAAACCAATAGCTGCCACAAGAGGCAGGAACGGATCCAGGAATTATCATCTGGGGGAGGGGACACGTGTTTGGAGTGGCGCCACCGCGAAAGTAGCTTGAGGGGTGCCTTTCCTGCCAAGAGGCGCCTGTGGCTGAAAAATTCGAAGGTGTTTGGGTGCACTCGAGCCTTCGCGGATGGACGCATTTTCCTGATCGAAGGGACGCCACCTTTCATGGGGTGGCATATGCCCCAACTTCCCTCCCTGGATCCGCCACCGACAAGAGGCCATATAGCCCACGTAATATATATTTATGTATTTGTATATATATATATATATATGTGTGTGTGTGTGTGTGTGCACTGCCGGATCTAGCCCACCGGTTTGGGGGGGAAACTTTCGGTTTTCGGCGTCAGCCCCACCCCCTCCCCCAGTGGCGTACCTAGAAATTGCATCAGGGGAGGGGTCGAAAGGATTTGGAGGGTGCCCATCCTCTCACTATTTTTTTTTTAAAGCACCGGATTTCGACCACTATTTGCAAAGGGGCCCATTAAAAAAAAATTAATGACAACATAATTTCCTGTGTATTTCCGGCTTGGAACCCTCGATCTGTGTCAGAATCTACTATGCTACTTCCAAACAAGTGTAAAAATACTTTTAAAATTGGAGATTCTTTCATTCAGACGCTATTTTTAACCTCGGCAAAGGTTACTGCATTTTAATCTAGTTTACTTCTGTTGGTTTCGGGGGGCAAAAGACACTATGCCCCCCCTTTTCAGCGCTTCGGCGGGGTCATGGCCGGAAAGGCCCCTCCCTGGATCCGCTAGTGTGTGTGTATCTGGTGCATTAATGGTTCAAAAGCAATCTGCACCTGCAAGACATTGCAAATGATTATGTCCTTTATTTGTATGCTTGCGGTTAAGCCTACACATGAATGGATGCACGCGTTTGGTTTGTGGGTGCATATGCAGTCTGTATACATTGGTGGAAAATTGTGAAAATAATTGGTGTAGCAGGGGGTGTTTGTCCATACCCGCTGATGACATCTGTTCGCTATGTCTGTGTGCAAGAAGCTGGCTGCACCTGTCATTGAGGATACAAGTCACAAATTGTAAAATTGCATAAAAAACGATTACCTTCGACCCAACTGCAGATGTTGAGTCCTGCTTGCGTGGTTCATAAAACTCCCCGAATACGAATATATCGAGTGCGAATGTGTTCTTAGTACGATTTTCACATGTATTTGCGCATACGTATTTCAAGTACGAATGCATCGCGAACTTATAACATAACCAAGTAACAACGGCAGCAGCACGATTACCTGCGTGGATCGCCAACTGTTGTTGGCGAGAAAAAAACAAACATGAACGCACAATGTAAGAATCTTACACATGTAGCTTAGCCTGCTTTCATTCATCACTCGCATCGCAGCCGTAATGTACGAGTGGTCGGCGCACGCGTGGTGACCGTCTGTCACAGCGCGGCTTGAACTGGATCCTATGTACTGAACTGGGGCGGCAAGGGAACACACACGTCAGCGGGTAAGGCTATCACTGATGGTGGCCTCAGCTGAGATACCCTTCGCGCAAATTACGTCGCAGGAGCCGACGGGGACGGCTCTGGGAACGGATACAGCAACGGCACCACTCGCGACCTGATATGGTCATTATATGAATAACCTATCGGCGGTCCGCGAACTGGACCGTGCACGCCTGATCCGCTGTCTGCACGATGGTCGCTGGCAGCCGGCGGCGGTGGAAGGCTGACGTCTTCCTATTTATATATTTATTTATTTATTTCACGATACATGCCCTCCACGTGCAGTGGCTATTATGGACAGTCCTCTGCAATTCGTTTTGAAAATAACATTTTAAAATCATATTTAGGCAATCCAACATCGGTAGGTTTTAAGTAATCCAATATAAGCGCGTTTAAGTGATTCAACAGCAGTAGGTTTTAGGCCGTCCAACATCAGTAGGCTATGTTAGGTGGCATTAATTTTTATTGATAATTGTATGTTATTTTTCATTATATACCACCACACCCAAAACCTTTTCCCCACACTTCCAATATGTTGTTGAGGTGGGATAGCAGGTATATGTAGTCATGTTTTTCTTACTTTAAAAAAAAGTTACTTCAATGTATTTAATATTCTTTACTTGGACTGATTTCTTAGATAGAACTACATGAACTTAAAGTGCTTATATCTGTGGAAGTCTTCATTTTCCAAAGGAATGAGCGTCAAATCAGAAAACATCAGAAAAACAACATTGTGATCAAAAATGGCCCAGGGACTTCTTATGCATGTTTGCAATTTTAATGATGATTATTGGGGTTTTACGGTGCGTCAACCCCATTGGGTTATATTGCACCCATAACAAGGTTGCCTAAGCACGCGTCAGACTGTTACAACGAATATAAAACATCGGTAGCTATTAAGGCGCTTGATATAAGATCTGGGGAAACAAATAATTAGTTCGGCAGGTGCATATATTACGTCAAATCCCATCTCTGCAAGGAAGCACAAAACTGCCCCATTGTGTATAAATCGGGAATAATCTCCCAATAAGTCCTTCAACCTCAGAGCATTCGCATCATATCCGAAGTAGCGCCTACGTTCTTCTGTGTATGTTTGGCACGCCACCAGCACATGGTGCACAGTCAGCACGGTATTACACCTAACACCTTTCGGCCTGTCGTCCCCGCACAATAAATACCTATGTGTTGCTAGAGTGTGACCAATTATGAGACAACAGATGGTTACCTCGTCCCTTCTAGCTTGGCTGAAGGACAAGGGCTACGGAGCTAAGTATGGTTTGTGTTGCTTTAATTTGTTGAACTCCACTTGGTCCCATTTGCCCTGCCACTGTCTGAGAATAAATGATAAGATAATTGGGTAGTAGTCACTGGCAGGAAGTGGGAGAACGGTACTCCTTGGCGCTTGTGCTGCACGCCTTGGAGCTCTGTCGGCCAGCTCGTTACCACAGATTCCAACATGTGCAGGAATCGAGCAAAGTATGACCTGTTTTCCCATGCGATGCAGCGAAGTAAGGTGCAATAAAATGTATCGTACGATGACATGTTGCTGGTTAAAACTGCACAATGCCACAAGACTGCTCAGAGAATCAGTCAAAATAACATGTAAAATATCGTCGTCAACCTCGATGTATGCAAGAGTTTTGCTGATGGCCATCAACTCAGCAGTGAAGACCATGGCATGTGGCAGCATTTTACACAAATCCTATAATTGTTCATGGAAAGAATCAACCTAAATATAGGCATCACTCACTTGTTATCTCATGATAACCTCTCCTTTATACTAAGTTTGAAACATATACTTAAACTACACAGGTCGGGACATCAAGCAATCGCCTCCAATCACCTAAACAAAACCTATATAATGCCATTCCAAAATACTTGATACTTTTCATAAAAAAAGTTGAACATCAATAAAGTTCATATGACAAGAACTATGCTATTTTTCAACAAAAAAGGATTATGCTTGTATTCCAGACTAAGTTTTATGATAGAACAGAAGAAATGTACAAACTGGTTAAAATATTTTATATCCAGCCCGCTATATCGAAGAAAAAACTTGTACAAATGTAAATGTATCTAATGGA
Organism: Ashinkailepas kermadecensis; assembly: GCA_034440615.1. Taxonomy (NCBI): domain Eukaryota; kingdom Metazoa; phylum Arthropoda; class Thecostraca; family Neolepadidae; genus Ashinkailepas; species Ashinkailepas kermadecensis. The sequence goes on along the minus strand of JAOTOM010003779.1, from coordinate 175,976 downwards.
TACATTGGTCACCTGATATCATTCTTTGTCCATTCTGTAAAAATGTAGCTCATAAATGCACCATTTCAGTCAGCAGATCTGACCCAAATCATCTATTTCTCATACCCTTGACCTAACTTAGTGTAGCTATAACTTAGTGGTAAATGCTTGACATGAGGGTCGTATCATTATTGTTATTTCAGTGCACAAAGAACATATTCTTTACCAACAAGCACAAAAATTGGTTGAAAAGTGAATTAATACCAAAAAGGAGGGCTTTCAATTGGTTCATATACAATAACTAGTTATTTAAAGCTTTAGAAATTGCAAGGTAACCTAGCATAAATTAGCTAGCCTAATCTATTTTCTGAGAAAAGTATCAAAATCTTGAAATAAAAGGACATAACCTAACCAGGCCTATCCATCTTTTCTTTGGTGCAGGAAAAACATTGTCAACATGCAAACGAAGCAGGAAAAACATAAAGTAATCTCTCAAATGATGTAAACATCAATAATAAAAAAAAGTTTCAGGATTACCCAGGGTTTTGGCTGGTGGGAATATTATGGTGGGAATAGCTGATGGTAGGAGACATCTGCTTCTCTGCTAATAGGCAGGGTTCGGTAGTTCTTTCTTTAGGTTTCTTCTCTTATCAACTTCTTTGAAATGCTTGGAGCATACTCTTGGTTCCCCAACATTTGAGAACTTAGACATGTTTTATTGTATGCCAAGATATTTTGCTAATGCAGAATCCTGATAAAAATGGTGCAACCAGATTTCTTCTTGATTAAAGTTGCCTGCCCAATACCATATCTATGCTCTGATCTGCACAGTAAGGCATGATACCTGAAACAGAGATGTGTTACATTCAAACATTATATCTAGATGCTGAATTCACACTACAGGAAATCAGACTGCAACACATGGAAAGTGTCAGGAAGGCATTCATAGCATGATGATTGTATTGTACATAAATATTCAATTATGCATGCATCATGAATAATCGATGCAAAATTAATCAAGGAATAATGCACAATGCCCTGGGTCTAGCCGGCCTAGAAAAAGCTGTTTTCAACGACTGTTGTATGTCAATGTAGGTAGGTAGGTATATGTTTGGAAAAATAGGCTGCTCCTGTATTTTTGGAATCCAGAACACTATCCTCTCCAGAAAATTGTTTGTTGTTTTCTCATCTGGAGGTTGAATCTCCTAAGTTACCTCCTAAGTTTGACAATGAGCTGCTGTGATCAAGTAAAAGTGCTCAAAATTCACCAAAAGGGGGTGCAAATTTAGTTACGATGCATAAGGTTTGAACAAAAATACTCTCCATACTGGATGACTACAAAATATTCCTCTCAACATGCAAGATTGCAATGCACAAATCCAATCTTGCCTATGCATGATAAAATTATGTCTGAACAAATTTTCACTGTAAAGAACAGGACAAGATTAATCAGATTAATAGATTTAGATTAATAAGTCAGCGGAAGATAAATATATTTGCTTGTAGAGGAACCAAAATAACAGTAACCATTGCGTATGATTTGAGAAAAGTATTCTGCAACCATATTGATACCATATTCCAAAAACCTTCGGATGACGTCATGCGGGCTTGAAGGAAAACTTCGATCTACCTTCTAGTAAAGGTATCTTGGTGCTGCTTATGCCCGCCCAAGGTTATAGGACAAGGGTGGGTCTACTCTGTTGCCCAGGGATGTTGCCGTGCCCATGCTCCGAAACTACTGAACCAAATTTCATCAAACCTTCACCAATCGATGCCATGGGGTCGATTTCAGGGGGACTTTTAAATATGCTGACTCTCACCGATACCTAAAGCCAAGGCGATATATACCTAAAGCGTAAAGCTATTAAATTACCCCTTAAACTTGGAGCGGCCATTTTGAATCCATTTTGAAAATGCTGCGGTGCCCGTGCTCCTAAACGACTCAACTGAATTTCATGAAACCATCAACAATCCATGCAGCATAGTCGATTTACTTGGGACTTTACAATATGGTGACCTTGACCTTGACCCAAGGTCGCAAAATAAGTACATCTTTATTGGAAATAATTGCGGTGCCCATGCTCCTAAACTACTGAACTGAATTTCATGAAACCTTCACCAATCGACGTGACATGGTCGATATACTTGGGACTTTTGAATATGGTGACCTTGGCGTTAGGTCAAGGTCACTAAAAAAGCACAAAACAATTTTTAAGACTTTTTACCACGCCCATACTCCGAAACTACTAAGTATAATTTCATGAAACCTTCGCCAATCGACGTGACGTGATCGATATACGTAGGGCTTTGAATATGGTGACCTTGACTTCAGGTCAAGGTCACCAAGATACACAAAATCATTTTCGAGGCTATTTGCCACGCTTATACTCCGAAAGTGCTGAACCGAATTTGACAAAACATTCAGTAATCGACGTGGAATGGTCGATATACTCGAAACGTTTCAATATGGTGACCTTGACCTTAGGTCAAGGTCATACAAAATGCATAAAACTCTTTTTAACAGTTGTTGCGCCGCCATGCTCGAAACTACGCAACCAAATTCAATGAAACCTTCACCAATCGACGTGACGTAGTCGATATATTGGAGATTTTCAATATAGTGACCTTGGCCTTAGGTCAAGGTCATCAAAAGTGCATAAACCTCATTTTAAGGGTTGCTGCGCCGCCCATTCTCCGAAAGTACGCAACCGAATTTCATGAAACCTTCACCAATCGACGGGACATCGTCGATATACTTGTGACTTTTCAATATGGTGACCTTGGCCTTAGGTCAAGGTCATCAAAGTTATAAAACCCCTTTTAAGGAGTTCCATGCACTTAAAACATCCCTTAAAATGAGTTTATGCACTTTTGATGATCTTGACCTAAGGCCAAGGTCACCATGTTGAAAAGTCCCAAGTATATCGACCATGTCTCGTCGATTGGTGAAGGTTTCATGAAATTCGGTTGCGCACTTTCGGAGCATGGGCGGCGCAACAACCTTTAAAAAGAGTATTATGCACTTTTGATGACCTTGACCTAAGGCCAAGGTCACCCTATTGAAAATCCCGAAGTATATCGACCATGTCACGTCGATTGGTGAAGGTTTCATGAAATTTGGTTGCGCACTTTCGGAGCATGGGCGGCGCAACAACCCTTAAAAGGAGTTTATGCACTTTTGATGATCTTGACTTAAGGCCAAGGTCGCCATATTGAAAAGTTACAAGTATATCGATCCCGTCACTTCGATTGGTGAAGGTTTTATGAAATTTGGTTGCGTAGTTTCTGAGCATGGGCGGCGCAACAACCCTAAAAAAGAGTTTTATGCATTTTTGATGACCTTGACCTGAGGTCAAGGTCAACATATTGAAACGTTTGGAGTATATCGGCCATTCCACGTCGATTAGTGAATGTTTCATCAAATTCGGTTCAATACTTTCGGAGTATAGGCGTGGCAAAGAGCCTCAAAATTGATTTTGTGTATTTTCGTGACCTTGACCAAGGTCAAGGCCACCATATTGAAAGCCCTACGCATATCGATTACGTTACGTCGATTAGCGAATGTTTCATGTAATTATACTTAGTAGTTTCGGAGTATGGGCGTGGTAAAAAGTCTTAAAAATTGTTTTGTGCTTTTTAGTGACCTTGACCTAACGCCAAGGTCACCATATTCAAAAGTTCCAAGTATATCGACCATGTCACGTCGATTGGTGAAGGTTTCATGAAATTCAGTTCAGTAGTTTAGGAGCATGGGCACCGCAATTATTGCCAATAAAGATGTACTTATTTTGCGACCTTAGGTCAAGGTCAAGGTCACCATATTGTAAAGTCCCAAGTAAATCGACTATGCTGCATGGATTGGTGATGGTTTCATGAAATTCAGTTGAGTCGTTTAGGAGCATGGGCACCGCAACATTTTCAAAATGGATTCAAAATGGCCGCTCCAAGTTTAAGGGGTAATTTAATAGCTTTACGTATCGGTGAGAGTCAGCATATTCAAGAGTCCCACGGAAATCGACAGCATTGCATCGATTGGTGAAGGTTTGATGAAATTCGATTCCGTAGTTTCGGAGCATGGGCACGGCAACAACCCTGGGCAACAGAGTAGACCCACCCTACAAAAGGAGCCCTGTTCGGCAAGCATGTATACGGTGCAGTCGGAGTAAACGGAACTATGACGTCACACCGAACACAATTTTGCGCTTGGAGTCGACAAATATGAGAGAGATGAGACGTTTGTGGTGCAATTGCGGGCGCGGTGCTCAATCCGCAGATAAAGTCGTGTTGGGTCGGTCCCGCTTGTTTTTTTTTGTGTAGAATTTGTAACTTTATGGTTGTGAGACATAACTCCAGCTTAATCAGTATCTAGAACCTGTGACTATGACTGATGCTGATGAAAGTCAGCTGCTTCCTGCCTTTGTTAAGATTTTGGATGATGCGTTTGGAAACATTGACGATGAGTGAAGATGGGTGGATGATGGATGGTTACGCAGTTAATATATACGTGCAGTTTTCGACATGGGCGTCCGAGGAAGTAAAATAAGGGGGAGGGACCTAGGAACGGCGAAACCTGGCGTTTTTAATTCAGGCATCTAACATTTAGTCATGGAAATTAGGTAAATTCGCACTTTCAGGTAATGTAGAATTAATGAATGGTGGTAAGATGTGTAAAACTTGTCTTGTGGATACCTTACGGTGCAATAGTACTGGCAATGACTGGAAAGGATCTACTCAGAATCTGGGGTGTCACTTTGTATGCACTGGATCCCAATAATTAATTTCCCCCTTTCCAATGAGACCAAATATTCAGCTTTGCCATTTAGCTTTGAACTATGGAGGTGGCATTCCAGAATGCTTGAGTGCACCCTCTGCTCAGCAAGTTTTTTTTCCTGCTGAATTCAGACCATCGCTATTGAAATCAGTGACAATATTTTCCCTGTGAAGTGTCACCCTATAACACCCTTACACTTCACCACAATAGGTGTGTTGTGATGATTGCCTGCATTGTCTGGCTGCTGGGATGCCTCATCATTGTCACAAAAGGAGTCCACAGGTTCTGATGCATCTGCTGATTGATGTGATTTTAAGCCGTGAATATCTTGCTGGTATTTAGTTCCTGAAGAAACAGTAGATGCTGATGCTAGGCAATCTTCAAGTCCATTCCATGCCTTTTTCTGATTTTTCTCCCCAGGATTGTGGCACCAGATGTACCTCTTCCTCCAGGAGTTGGTGTACCTTCTTTTGTACTACCTGGTGCACATGATGCACCTCCAGCTGTATGCTAGATGAGAGCCTTGGTCTTCTGGCTTCACAAAGGACAATAGCATTTTACAGGTGCCATATTTCCAGAAATGAAATCCCTGAGCTAATGGTACCATTTCCCAGTGACCAATTTTCATGCCAGATCTACATCATCAGTGTCAAAAGCTGACATAAATGCATAGAAGCCCATACACCAATTTGCAAAAAAATATTTGTATGATGCTTTCTGATGATTTGAATGAATTTAATTTGCATTTTATTGGTAAATGACAAATTTTTAAGATATAAGCAGTTGAAATTAAAGTACTTATATCTCAATAAGTAGTCAGTTCACCAACAAAATGTCAATTTCACTCAAGTACTATAAAAACACCACAAAAACATGTTTAACCATGAAGATACATACGATTCCCTCTTCGCCACTAAAAGATGGGAAAGGTGTAGGATTGAACATAAATCTTTGGTGGGGATATATACAATGAAGAAAAATGCAAACTTGCAAGTAAAAACCTAACCTTCCTATGTTCAATCACCAAAAACTTCATAATGTTGGTTTGCCTGTAGGCTATAACCTACTGATGTTGGGTACTATAAAATGCACTGATGTTAGGTCACCTAAAGCCCATTGATGTTGCATTTCCTAAAACTTACTGATGCTGAATTGTGTAATATCACTGTCACAAAAGGATTCTGCATCATCCATTGTGCCAATGCAATGGTGTGACATGAAATAGGGAATATCTTGCCTACATGTGATTTACTAAATAAATGGTAGATGAATAAGCTGCTAGGTAATCCTCAGCACATCCAGTCCATATGTTTTTCTCCAATTTGTGCTAATGGGCTTCTACAGGGCTTCTTTAATTTTGAAAAGTGCAAAATCATGCATGTAGGTAGGCAGCATATGAAGGCTCCATACTTGATGGGTGGCCAAGTACTATCTGTGACTCAGCAGGAGGACTTAGGTGTTATTTTGAACACAAAATTGCAGGCATCAGAACAGACCAAAGAAGCCAGGAAGAAGGTACTTGGGACAATAAATAGGAATGTATCATACAAAAGTGAGGAAGTCATCAGGAAGCTTTACTGTGCATATGTCAGGCCACATTTGGAATACTGTGTCCAAGCTTGGTCCCCTAGTTATGAAAAAGATTGTTGGCTGGCATATGATTGTTGGCTGGCATAACTGGGCATATGAGGAAAGATTGAGAAAAAAAATTGAATATGTTTTCACTGATATATAGAAGGCTGAGAGGACATCTCAAGGTCTTTAAAATGTGTTCGTCAGGAACAGGGATATCTCAGGGAAATGTTTGAATTTAACAAATGATGCAATTAGAGGTCATCAATTCAAAATTAAAGTGAATCACAGCAGGACAAGGTTAAGACAGTATTTCTTCACCAACAGGGTAGTGGAACACTGGAACCAGCTGCCAGAAACCATTGTCAGTAGCAGCACACTGAACATCTTTAAAAACAGCATAGACAATCATTATCAGAATAGAGGGCTTGTTTTTCTGTATTCCAGGGACGGTTGATCAACAGATTTGGTGGGCAACTGGTTCAGTGTCCAGAGTGCAACCAAGAAGGGCCCTTGTGGCTCATAGTTGCACTGATCTTCTATGTCTTTGTCTTTACAGAAATACCAAAGACCAATGTAAATGACAAGTAACCTTGAGTTAAAGCCATTTTATTTCTGCACAGATCATTGGAAGAACAAGGCTGTAAGGCCCAAAAAGGACAAAACAATCTGGTTGATTGTTTCGTCAGGCCACATTTGGAATACTGTGTCCAAGCTTGGTCCCCTAGTTATGAAAAAGATTTGTTGGCTTTTGGAGAGAGTACAAAAGAGGGCAACACAAATGGTTAATGGTATAGGGAACCTGGCATATGAGGAAAGGTTGACAAAAATTGAATATGTTTTCACTGAGATATAGAAGGCTGAGAGGAGATCTTAAGGTCTATAAAATGTGTTTGTCAGGAACAGGGATATCTCAGGGAAATGCTTGTATTTAACAAATGATGCAATTAGAGGTCATCAATTCAAAATTAAAGTGAATCACAGCAGGACAAGGTTAAGACAGTATTTCTTCACCAACAGGGTAGTAGAACACTGGAACCAGCTGCCAGAAACCATTGTCAGTAGCAGCACACTGAACACCTTTAAAAACAGCATAGACAATCATTATCAGAATAGAGGGCTCATTTTTTCTGTATTCCACGGACGGCTGATCAACGGATTTGGTGGGCAACTGGTTCAGTGTCCAGAGTGCAACCAAGAAGGGCCCTTGTGGCTCATAGTTGCACTGATCTTTTATGTCTTTATGTCTTTACAGAAATACCAAAGGCCAATGTAAATGGCAAGTAACCTTGAGTTAAAGCCATTTGATTTCTGCACAGCTCTTTGGAAGAACAAGGCTGTAATGACCAAAAAGGACGAAACAATCTGGTTGATTGATTATTTGGGCTTAAGGGTGCATACTTTAACCGGCGACCACTTAATGCGTGAAATCCTCCTGGAAGTATGTATCTACCTCCCCGGCCATAACCAGCCCTACTCCAGCCTTGTCTCAACTGCGTCAGCCACGCACACGTTAACTTGCAGTCGGTGTTTACGCGATTTTCCGACTACACCGCCTGCACCGACTACAAATGTGTGACGTCATAGCAAAAGTGCCTGAGGTGAAACTCTGACGCGTTTGATTGGCTCCTTGTTTTCCGCTTACTCCGACTGCACCGTATACATGCTTGCCGAACAGGGCTAGGGTAAAAGTGATTAGTTTGAGTGGTGACCGTAAGTGGAATAACCACCGTTTTTTTGGGGTGTCGTTCTGTGTTTGTTTTTATTGATATCTTTGTTCCCACATTTGTGTCGGAGTGCATGTGAAGCCCATCCTATCTAGTATGAACCCGAGTGCAAAAATGTTTTCAGAGATAAAATCTCTTAAGAAGTGCCTTAATTCCCACCCTGCTGGCAACAGAGCAAATTTACGCTGTAAAACCGGCTTGTGTCACAGATGTAATAAAGAGGAAATTCAATACTTCATGCACTCAATTTAATACTCTTTCACATCAAAACCTTATGTTTCTGGCTTAATTCCATATTTATTCACAACAAGGAATATTTGCAGCCAGACATGTCCATAACCTTCAATCAAGGCTGGAAGTTCCTTGAGATGCTGTTAACGTTAACTGCAGCTCTAACAACAGTGCCTTGATTTGATGACATGGTCAAAAAGTTTGTTTGGGAAAATTGGTAATCTTTACCTTATGGCCGACACATACTGCCAAGGTTAGTGATTTGTAAAGAGGTGTAAAGTGAGGAACAGTAACGTCACAGGAGTCAGGAAGTGACGTCACAACGTCACAAGTGCTTCGGAGGATTCTGGTTTTCCAGTTAGGTTAGGTTAGTTTATATTATGCTACGATACATTTTGTATATTATGCTACATTATCTTAGTCTAGGTTAGGTAGTAATCTTTACAGACACCCGACTCCTGTGACGTCACTTCCCTGACTCCTGTGACGTCACTGTTCCCCACTATACACCTCTACAAATCACTAACCTTGGCAGTATGTGTTGGCCGAAAGGTAAAGATTACCAGGAAAATTTTGGTTTTCTGGTTAGGTTAGGTTAGATTAGGTTGTTATGTTATATTATGTTATGATATATTTGATATATTATGCTACATTATCTTGTTCTAGGTTAGGTTATGTTGTTTTATTTTGTATATGATTTATCTATTCAACACCATTTTTCAATTCTGAACTGAGTTCATAGACAAACCAGATGCAGCCACTCCCAAGATACACAAATGTCAGTGTAAGTTTAGCTTTGCAGTGTGTGGGTTGCACTCCAGCATCCCACTTAATTATTCAGCTTTCTTTTGCAGGCGGTCAGTGTCGTTCCCAGCGAGACTATTTGCTCGAATTGTTCCAAGGTCTGCCAGTATGCTTTTTAGGAATTCCATGGCTGCTAGATTCATATATCCTTTTCAAAGCATTGAAGCTTTATAAGCCGTAGTCTGAACGTCGTGCTGGTCAGTCCAACATTAAGGTGCAAACGGACGAGCCAGTCTGGACGATCCCATTAAGGTATGTAAATGTTTGTAGTGTTAACTCATGAAATACAGTTTATATTGTAGCACATTTCCTTGGTATCTTGTCTAAGATGTCATCAATTGTATCAACTGCCATTGACTTAAAAGTAATCATTTGCAGATAAAATCAATGGTTACATTGTCTTCACCACATGAAAATGTCATATTTAAGAAATCCAGACTGGGGACGAGTGGTCTAGGGGTAAGATGCTTGTCTCACAATTGAAAGGTTGTGGGTTCAAGTCTCACCTGTCGCTACTCTTCGCCCGTGATCAATTGGCATGAGAGATTGGCGACGCTATATGACTCAACGGTCAACGTGTCGTAAAAACCTATAACCAATAATAAGAAATCCAGACTCAAATTTTGCCTTCATCCCCAAATTTACCCTGGTTTTGTGGAATTGGCTTTGACCTTAGTCTTGATTTCACTTGACACTGCTGGACTAAAATTCAGATTTGGCTTTATGCATTTATAGCAAGTCACATTGGCTTTAGCTTCATGACATTTTAACTGCTGGATTCAGCTTTGACTTTCGCATTGTGACATGTTCAGATGCTGGCTTTGGTTTCCTTGCATGTTGTTGCTTCAGCTTCAGGGTCATGACCCTGGCTTTAAGTAATCTCACTAAATAGTATTTGAAATCAGGAAATTGTGTTGGTAAATATTTAGGGGATGCATTCTGTCTTGTATCCTGGTATATTTCTTCTCTAGTTGTGTGGAATGCCCCTCCTAGCATCTCCTCTAAAATAGTAACTGCTCATTTACTGATCATTGTTAGATCACCTCCCTTGATGAACACCCACTGCCCATAATATCAATATTTTTTAGGAGGGTCCTATGACTGGTGATTGGCTCTACAATGCCAGTAATTGCATACAAAACAAAGTTTGGTACACATCTGCCTTTGTCTCAGATATAAAAATTGACATACTGGCAGTTAATGAAACTTGGTTGCTGCCAAGTTCCTAGCTCGTTTGTAGATATAACAGGTTATGAGATAGTGAGAACTGATACAACTGGTCCCATTCCCAAGCATGGTGTTTGTTTATATGTGAAACATGGAATTAAGTTTGAATCAATCAGGGTCTCCACTCCCAATGTTCATGTTATTTTTCTGAAGGATTTCTGTCTATACATAGTGTGTGTTTAACGCCCTCCCTCAAGGGGACGAGTGGTCTAGGGGTAAGATGCTCGTCTCACAATCGAAAGGTTGTGGGTTCGAGTCTCACCTGTCGCTACTCTTCACCCGCGACCAATCGGCGTGAGAGATTGGTGACGCTACATGACTCAACGGTCGACGTGTCGTAAAACCAAAAACCAACCAACCAATGCCCTCCCTCAAACTCAGATTGCCAGAACCAGGCACTTGTAACTTTTGTGCCTGATTTTGTGATGGTAAAGAGATAATTATTCTAGGAGATGTTAACTTATAATCAGTGCACTGGCCAGATGGTGTTGCTGACACAGTGGGTATTACTCACACAGATAGATCTTTTGTTGACTGTTTTCATATGCTTGGCCTAACTCAATGGATTCACCAGCCTACCTTTGTAAATTCTGGAAACACGCTGGACTTAATTTTAACATCCGAAGTAGACAGGGTTGGACTGGTAGAGATCTTGCCCCCCTTTCCCCAATGCCAGCACTGCCCTGTTCTAATTGACTGTTATTTCCAGGCAAGCAAATCAGCTATATCTAACAACACATCACTGAAAAGGTCTTGGTAGTTGGTACAGAGGGAATTACTCAGCTAATAAGGAACGTCTCTCTGAATATGACTGGAACCTTGAATTTCAGTATTTAGACACTAATGGTATGTACAAAAGGTTCCTAGAAATATTATCAGCCCTTACAAATTTATATATACCCAGAGTTGTGCCAAAGGTGCATCCTCCATGGCCAACCAGACCTCCTCAAAGTCTTTTAAGCAGGAGAAAGGATGCATGGATAAAGTACAAACAGGACAGAAACCAATTTGGGAGACAGTCTACACAGGCAGGTCTTTTGCTGAGATCATTCCAAGATTTAAACAGACAGTATAGAAACTTTAGTATTCATTCCCAGCTCAAGTATGAATTGTCATTAATTCGCAAACCATCTTCCAAGGAATTTCATTCTTACATACGACACCAGAAAATCGGAAGAACATCCCTGGGGCCATTGAGGGGGAAACCAACTGATGGACTAACAAGTGACCGCCAGGAAATGGCTGAAATATTTGCAGGGGCATTTTCCTCAGTTTACTGCAAGGGAAGACCCAGCCCCACACCAAACCACTGAAACAGTGCTGCAGAGCATTGATATTACTGAAGCTGAGGTGCTCAGAATTTTGAGCCAGGTTGATGGATCCTCCAGCATGGGCTCTGATGGGGTCCACCCTCAGTTAATTGTATCTTGCTGTGAGGAGCTTGTAAAACCATTTTTCATAATTTTTAACTCATCTCTTTCTACTGGATGTCTTCCTGATAGTTGGAAATCACAAGTTATTCCCATTTTTAAAAAGGGTTCAAGGCATGATCCACTAAATTATCGCCTGGTGAGTCTTACTTCTGTCCCATGTAAAATTCTGGAACGTGTAATTGTTGAGAAGCTTACAGAATATTTGGAGTTCCATCACTTGCTGGACCAAGGACAATTTGGCTTCCGTTGTGGACGTTCCGTAGAGGATCAACTACTCCTAACATATGAGACTGTCTCTACCTGGCTAGATGAGGGCTATATGGTGGATGTAATTTTCTTTGGTTTTTCAAAGGCATTGGATGTTGTTAATCATGTGCTGCTACTAACAAAACTGAGAGCTCTGGGAATTTCAGAGATAATCCTCACCTGGATCCAAAATTTTATCTGTGGGATGGAAATGAAAGTGCTTGTCTCTGGCTCTTCCAGCAAACCAAAGAATGTTCTAAGTGGAGTGCCTGAGGGCTCTGTACTAGGTCCTGTGCTATTCTTGATTTATGTTAATTATGTACCTCATGAAATACACTCCCAGTTCAAGGTTTTTGCAGATGACCTAAAGATATACATGAAACTGAAGTACAAATCCGTCACAGACCTGCTGGCAGGCATTTCACAGGGTCAAAAAGACATTGATACACTGGTTAGTACTGCCAAGTCATGGGGACTAGCAATGAACTCCAAGAAATGTGCAGTTCTCAAAGCACACCGTGGCTCATATGACTGAAAAACTCTTGGCCCTTATGCACATTATTACCTAGATGGATTTCAGGTAAGCTTTGTTGAGATGCATACTGACCTAGGTATCACAGTAGATAAAAACTTGTGTTTCCATCAACACATTGCTGGTATAGTACAAGCAGGAAGTCTGGCCAGCAACCTACTAAGTTCTACTTTATGTCATTCTCCTGAATTTATGAAAACCCTGTACATTACTCATGTCAGGCCTCTTTTGGAGTTTGCATCATGTGTTTGGAATACAGGTTACATAGGTGATTTAAGGCTACTAGAATCAGTACAGAGAAGGTGGACACGAAACATAGAGGGGATGGAAGGTCTGGATTATGGTGCCAGATTACGGAAACTAGGTCTGTACTCGGTGCAAGGTAGACTCATTCGAGCAGACATTATAAGATGTTGGAAGATTTGTCATGGCCATTCTGCCATTAAGATCCCTGACATGTTTGTGCTGGCACCATTGGTGAACACACGGGGACACTCACTGAAATTGGCTCACTGGCAGGGTGGGAATTAAGGCACTTCTTAAGAGATTTTATCTCTGAAAACATTTTTGCACTCCAGGTTCATACTGGATAGGATGGGCTTTACATGTACTAAGACACAAATGTGGGAACAAAGATATCAATAAAAACAAACACAGAACGACACCCAAAAAAAAAACGCTGGTTATTCCACTTACGGTCACCACTCAAACTAATCACTTTTGTAGCAGTCAGCAGCCGGACCACATCTTCACACACTCCATCAATCTCAACCACCGGAATTGCCGACAACAACGCGCCAACAGCAACTTGCAGGATGATGCGCATGCGCACTTAGAACACTGTTCTCCGGCTCTGGAGCCGCGTCTCGGAATACTTGTGTTCCTCCCACCCTATAGTGGGAAACTTTGACAGTTTTAAGAGACGTTCTCCGGAGTACCGGAGGCCACCGATCAGAATTGGCTGTGTTAGCGTTTTCTGTTCTGAAATCTGTCTGTGAACCAATCAATGCAAGGCATTTTGTATATGACGTCATAACCATTAGCAACTTTGAACACATGGTTAACAGTGTCCACACAAGTTAACAGTAAACACAAGACATTGCGTGTAAAGAAAGCATACGACCTTCAATATACCAGGAGGTGCTGAGTTGACATCAAAAGTAACGTTAAGGATTATACTTTATTACTCAACGTTTCGGCCAGGGGCCATCGTCAGGAGTGATATAAAAATGTCAAGTTTAGCAATTGAAAAAAAAAAAGCACGCGAGAAAAAAGCGTGCAAAAGACACGTGGAATGCAGAAAAGCCTCCTCAGTGGTGCAGACACTTAAAGAAACTCCAAACCAGAAACAAACTATGTCAAGATAGAATCCTCTGAGGAATCTTGACATAGTTTGTTTCTGGTTTGGAGTTTCTTTAAGTGTCTGCACCACTGAGGAGGCTTTTCTGCATTCCACGTGTCTTTTGCACGCTTTTTTTCTCGCGTGCTTTTTTTCTTTTTCTTTTTCAATTGCTAAACTTGACATTTTTATATCACTCCTGACGATGGCCCCTGGCCGAAACGTTGAGTAATAAAGTATAATCCTTAATGTTACTTTTGATGTCAACTCAGCACCTCCTGGTATATTGAAGGTCGTATGCTTTCTTTACACGCAATGTCTAAAACCCAGGAGCATCTAAGAGCCATTCTTCGTTGTATTAAGTAAACACAAGACCTTGACTGATCCTTTGCTTTGATCACATCCAACTGTGGCGTGTGCGGTAGCGGAGTTGCGTTCGTATTACGTGGGAAATTGGCTGCGTAGGTAGGTATGCGCTCTGAGCTGAGTGTGAAGTGTGAAGTATTTTTGTTTGTTTTTCATATGGCTAGCCTTGTACTGAGACCAACTGAAAGGAAAACGCATTTCTCCTGTGAGTTATAAGAAACGAAACAGTGCCGATTATTACGGGTCACTGCCGGGCGGTGCCATCCATTGTTCACTTCTTTGTTTGTATGTTTTGGCATTTTATTCGACCCAAAATGAGAATGATATTACTTATGCATATTATGTAGGTACTGATTTAGGTTTTTCCCGGTCGGTTACTGGTAAACAGATTCCATGCATAAAAAAATAATGTCCATGAAAATGTACTCCGGAAGAAATCGGTATGCACTCCGACTCCCAACCCGGGAAGTAAGTTTCCCACTCTGCTCACAGGCATGCATCAGTGGATTGTAGGAAGATATTTTTTAGCCTCAGATGCTGTGCCACTTGGAACTCATTGCCTGATGATGTAGCAGTCTCAACGGACCTGGGTGCATTTAAAGCTGCATTGCACTCAAATCTCTGCACATTGTTATATGAATATACTGAAGAATTAACCATGATAATATACTAATCAAACTTGAAGAGTAGCTATACTTCTCTATATTCAGAATATAGAGATCTCTATATATCTCTACTCACAATCGAAAGGTTGTGAGTTCGACTCTCACCTGTCGCTACTCTTCGCCCGCGACCAATCGGCGTGAGAGATTGGCGACGCTACATGACTCAACGGTCGATGTGTCGTAAAACCAGTAACCAAACCAACAATATATATCTCTACATTCAATCTCTGTATTCAATCTCTATATTCAATCTCTGTATTCAATCTCTATATTTAATCTCTATATTCTCTTTTTCAGAAATCTTGACTGACAACAAAATATTAGCAGATGTAGTGGCTACTCTAAGCATACAAATTCTGCTTAAGGTACACTTTCCACTTCCTGTGTCTTGCCCTGACTATTGGATAACCATATTTTCTTTAATCTAGGGGACTGGCATACCTGCAGATACGGGCTCCCCTCATCAGGCACGGAACTCATCTCTGGGTGAGTGATGCTTGAGTATATGGGGAGCCAACCAGGTGAGAGTGGTCTTTCCTTACCCAAAGTCAAAATTTCTTAGAATAATTGAGCAAGGCATTTTTCTTTGTGTGATACTAATTGTTGCCAACTTTCATCAATTTCAGTAATATTGGATTCAGTTTAGCTTTACATGACAAAAAAGGATTCACTGGCCTCCCATCTATTTGGCTAGAGATCAATGGCTTTGGCTTTGCAAAGCCATGCATTTTGACATTCGTGTTGGCTTTGTAGCTTTATTTCCTTACTGTTGGTTTTGGCCACACAACATTTATTTCTGCTGTATTTGGCTTGAGCTTAATGACCTTATTTTGGCTTCAGCTTCAAGGTCAACAGCCCAGCTTTGTCCTCCCATCTGATGTAGTACCCTGTTGTGCACTATGCGCTGCCAGCTCACTATGTTAAGACATAGCCATGTTCCTATTTGTAGCATATGTTCAAAATGTGACTAATGTGTGCCACATGTGTTTCAGTCAAGCATTGGATATTATAACTACATTACTGCAATTGTTGCAAAACACAGTTGCCACCATGAGGTTGGCTATCACATTGTTAAGAAAGAAAGTGCCAAATGGAAATATTTGGACAGGGTAAGTGGAACATTGAATGTTGTTCTTGTGTTGTATCTATGGCATTGATTCCTGAGGTGTATTGAAGCTGTTAATTTTGCTGTCCTCATACTGGTGGCCTGATGTGGAGGGGTTGAAAGGTTGGCATTACTATGCGCATGCAATAGAACAGTGGCACTTTTCATCAAGCATTTCCTGTAAAGAAAAGCTGCACAGAGAGCCATATGATGGTCTAGTTTCAAAAACAGGGTTTCTTTGTATAATGAAATGGCACAACCAGCCTTAGTTATAAAAATATAACTGCACTCAGAATCAAATGTGCTGAAGATGATAGGTTGACTGTTTTGATTTATGGGTGTTTTTGCTGTGCTTGATATGCAGCTCCCAAAATGTCTTCTAGTCATGGATGGCAAGCATATAGCCAAAATCATACCTATAACATGACTGATAAACCAACTCATCTTTGTCATGGCCTGGAAGTTTACCATAGCTATATCATGTGATTATTTGGTTCATGTGATCTCAAACTGTTGTTTGTATAATATTTCATGCTCATCTTGCTGCTTATCACACCCATTGTGCCCATTAGCATGTGACTTTAAGCAATTTAATAGTCTGCTACATGCCACTCCCTATCAACCTCCAAAAAATGTTATGCTCATACTATAGCCAGGTGACTTTAGCATGTGTCAGTAGCATTTACCCTCTTTCATACTACATGACTGGTAGCACAGTGTTAAAATAATGATTTATCGTTAGGTGTGAGGTGTCGAAACGAGCACAGCAGGATGTCGAGATCGCCATGGAAATGTCATTAAAATTGTGTTAAGACCTGCAAACCCAGTTTTGAGACAATTGCGTACACATGAGACACTGTTCCCGCTTTGCGTGTTTTGAGAGGTACCTAATTTGGGGACACCAATACCAACGATAACGATGCTACACCTAACACCTATGCCATAAACTGGTATTATACAACATTCCACATCATAGGTAATCCTTTCACCTGGAATTGTGCTACAGGATGTTCGTTATCACGATCTCGGATGAGTTATGGTGAGCATAAGCGTGATACTTGTAAACAGGATACAGTTTGAAATGAGGACTGAACACTACACAAGCACGCACCAAGAATCACGATGTCGATGTTCCTTTTGGAAGGATGTCGATTCAGTAAATGGTAGATTCCACCCTATTTCCCGAATAATTTATCACTGGTAGCAGATGGACCCTCTGTCCTCCTTCACAATGTTGATGTTTGGCTGTTAAAGACAAACATTGCTTTTCTATGTGCTTTACCATACAACTACCAATATTTGTTTATTAAATCTTCTTCTCTACACTGATGTTCCTAAATGCATTTTCCACTATACCACACCTAATTGTATTGATGTCTGTGGTGCTAATGTGCTCATGACAAGATGGTTTTGCTGGCAGGAAGCATCGGTTACCACACAGGGTTCAAGAAGCTCATCTTGATAGAATGCAGAGACGTGTCTCAATTGAGGAGCAAAACATGCTGCTCTTGAGAAATCCCTTCCTTACAGTGGTGAGAGGTTGAATTTGTTGTGTATAGGTAGTGAGAGCAAAACTCCCACTCAAAGAAAACGGTTTGGTTGATGCACCCTAAAGCCCAAATAACTAGCTAGCTAAGAGTAAACAGTTAAGTCCTTAGCTCACAAAGTACAGTTTCAATGATTGAAAGCTGAGACAACTTGCTTATGGGGTGTCTTTTCTTGGACTATGCGTCTTTTGGTTGAGGGGTAAGGATGGATTCTTACCAAAACCCTTTGCATGTGTGTGTGTGTGTGTGTATGGATGCACTTATTTGCTGTTTTGTGCTGTTTTTCCTGATGTGACGTTTGCTGATCTCTGAACATGGCTCGTGGATGTGCCTTGACTATGGTGTACACCATTGGTATAGGAAAGTGGGGGAGGTGGTAGAGAGTCATGACACTCACTCTCAGGAGCCTGTGCCATTCACCATCAGGAAAAACCCTAAATGGTTCTTACAATGCCCAAGGCATACAACACCCTAAGTTTTTCACTATGAAAAAATGGCATGTGTTAGCATGCTGCTGCCTGGTATAGGTGGTGGGGCATTCTTTGCTGACCACATAGTATAATAACTGAAGATGTTCTGTGAGGTCGCTGAACAATGGGGTCATAATATGGAATGCGTCCACCTTCTTACACCAAAATTGCAGATTATCCACAATTGAAGTCACTTATTTCCCACGAATGCCAAATGTATGTGGTGAGATGCCTTTTCAAGGTTATTGAAAGTCATTGATCCAGCTTGACACATGTTACCTTTTTTTACTTGTGAGTCACCATGGTATTGATTTGTGTGCCAAAGATGAATCATGTGTCCATTCTTACCCTGATGTACTATAAAATAATGTGTTGTGGTTATTATTTTGCAAGCTTCCAAAACAAGGTCAGCACTTAATTTACAATATTTCGACCTCGTCTGCATGGCTAGGCATCCATGATGGGTCGAGGGGAGGGGGTCCGAACCCCCATGGTTTGGTACCCTGCTAATGCTTATTTATCATTTTTGTTATTCCATTTATTTATTTCATTTCTTTATCACTTACTTGGTGAGATATCTCCAGCCTTGCACACCTGGCTGTTAATCTATGAGTCCAGATGGAAGAAATTGCACATCGTTAGTTTCCCAGTATGCTATCTAGGCGTCGGTAGCTCAGTGGTTATGCTGAGCGTCTGGCATGCCAGAGGTACGTGGTTCGATCCCCCCGCGGCGCCTGTCCTTCATGCTAGGATGAGAGGCAGGTGACGCCATATGGTCTTCAGCTGTTGGGTGCGTTGTAAAGCCACAACCAACCAACCAACCAACCAGTCCAAGATACTATCTGTTGCTGTTCTACTCAGGTAGCGATTAAGCATAAAGCATCTTGATTTCGTAGAAATACGGATATTTAAACTGACTTAGGTCAACCAGTAACTAGAAGTATAAAACCAGACATCAATCGCGAAATCTCACTTGCAACACGTTCGTTCTTGTGTCATATCCCTGGCACCTTTCGTTTTAAAACACTAGGGGTCGAAGCAACCCCACATGTATGAAGAATGCACACTGGGAAATGTGGTAAATTTCATGCACAGGTTTTTGCAAACTTTTTGGCCATTTTAAATGAAACTCATAAACTGATAGTGTGTGCTTTTTCAGCAGAAAATAAAACAACTTCAGATTGTTTTAGAAAACCAGAATAATTCCACCTTCACCTTAGTGCCGTCTCCTGGCGTTCAACTTCAGTGACAGCAACCTACCTGGTACTATGGCGCTATCCCTGGCCGGAAAGAGTCAAACCGACCTCTAGGACACTTTGGACACTTTGTATGTCTCCGGGAATAACTTTTTCATTATCAGGATGTCAATTCTTCTAGGGATCGTGCTGTTGTTCTTACACCCTCAAAGACCCCCGCAGTGGGGTCAGCCTCGTTACTCAGCTGACTATGGAAATGGCGCTCCCTCTGGTTACCGCAGATAAGGGGCGTGAAAGCACGGAGGTATTTCCGGGGGCCCACGCAGTCTTCATCGCCCATCGCTCTCTTCCTTCCCATTATCTATCCCGTGCCGACGTTCCTTTCTATGACTTTCATACAACCCTGCAACAATGACCTCGACCCTGCAACCCCCTGGTCTGCCCGTCCGCTTAGTTTTATCGGGGTAGTCACGCCCTTTGGCCTGTCCCCCGGAGTTGATTTTTTTCTGGAGGTTGAGGTCCCCCGATACTAGTTGTGACGAGGGACCAACACGCCTCTTTGGTCCCGATATCCCGGAGGGGTGGGCGGGCCCGTATGGCCCCATACGGGCTAAGTGACGGGTCGCCTCGGGATGGGGGGCCTGGGTTTCCTCCCAGTGTTTGCCGGCTTGGCCGGCCGGGGTCAAGGGGTGGTGAGCATCTCTCTCCCGACCGCGCAAAGGCGCCGCCTGCCCAGCATAGCTTCGTGGACGTTTGACATCCTGCTGTCACGGCAGCAGGCGTCCCCCCCC
This sequence comes from Ashinkailepas kermadecensis, assembly GCA_034440615.1. Classification (NCBI taxonomy): domain Eukaryota; kingdom Metazoa; phylum Arthropoda; class Thecostraca; family Neolepadidae; genus Ashinkailepas; species Ashinkailepas kermadecensis. The sequence continues at coordinate 155,975 of JAOTOM010003779.1, read as the reverse complement.
CCCTGTAGGGCCCCTTGTGGTGGAACGTCGCGCGGGACCGAAACAAACACTTCGATGCATTCTTCTCAAACAAAAACCTACCCTCGGCCCTGTCTTGACTCGGACGATTCGTCGTTCCCGTCTTCCCCCTACCAGTCCCGCACCTCCTTGGTGAGGCCCGATTTAGACACTGCCTCGGCTAGCCATTCCGTTAGGGATTCTCGCCCCCCGTCGGGGCGACGCGACCTGGTAAGATACTTGAACAGAGGGCGCTGTATGACCAACGCAGTCGATGCGCCCGTAAGCCCAAATAACCAATCAACAGACCGACGTAGAGCCCTAGTTCGTCGACCCAACTGTCCTGATCTTGTCGAGTTCAGAGCTCAGACTGTCCGACCTCAGCCTTTCCTACGGTGTGAGGGCACCGAGCGATACGGTACAGTGGTACGGTGCCACAGATTTTGTTATGGTGGCATCGAAGTGGAATTTTCGGATCCGGAGGAAGCTAGGCGGATATTAAAAGCCACGGTCTTTACCTTTGCGTACATCATCGATGGGAGACGCCTACAATGGACTGTACCCCTGAATGTGAAAACTCATTGCGCCAAAAACTGCTCCAATTGTCTCATCACTTGTCATGATCTACAAGGTGTGTAATGTGAAGAAATTGTTCGCGGACTTACTGGGTTCGGTGTCCTGAAAGCTTGGAGATTGAAAATAAAGAGATACGGTTGTCCACACGACACAGACAACATTGTGCTTATGCTTAACTCCCAAACACAGCGTACCCATGTGAGAATCGGGCACGTTGGGGTCAGGGTCCGTGTTTATCGACCAATCCCGATTAGATGCTTCTCCTGTCATAGGTACAGACACACCAGCCGCCACTGTCGATCCAAGCCGAGATGTCTGTGATGTGCCTCCTCGGAGCGTTCTGTGGACACTTGCACATCGGAAACCTTGTGCTGTTCTAATTGCGAGGGTGACCATTCTGCCGGTGACCGAGTATGCCCGGTTTTCCAACGGGAGCAGAGCATCATAAAATTGAAGTGTGACAGGGGCGTGTCGTTCCGAGAAGCTCGGGAAATAGCCAAGACGGCCACTGCATTTCGTTCTTACGCAGCCGTGGTGGCCAGCTCCGCCCATCCCCTTCAACTCCAGCAATCCCAGCAACGAACGGACATGCCACCTACTGCGCCAGCACCACCAAGTTGTGATCCTCTTGGCAGCAATTCTTCGGATAATATGACAGCCCGTCACCTGATTGGCTTACTTAGGGAATGTGGCTTGGCTATCATCCAATTAAACCTGGGGGAGGAAATTCCTGCGGCAGTAGCTAGAATTGAAGGCGATTACGTCTTACCGACCCCGTGCAGACGCAAGTTGCATGCAATTCCCCAAGATAGCGTCGTCCTGAGCAGCACATGGTCGCCTGCCAGACTGCTACTCCCGCAACTCAGGTGAATGAACCAACCATGGTGGCATCCACTCAAACAACAACTCACGCAGAAGTCTAATGTACCACCCTCATCGACTATGCCGTGTCTTCGATCGACCAGCTCATTGCCGTAATTGAGAATCCCGGTGCGAAGTGGAGCTCCCGACCTGACCTCGTAAAGTCGAGCAGAGCGATCTACGAGTGTGGCACCAAACATCGGTGGGAAAGGCTTTGTGGGGAAAACCTTCCATGGCTGCGAGGCTCGGTACGCGAGAACGCTCACCGTCGGTACCGCGTGCACCACCAGGCCTCTGGAGAAATAATGGGTCCACCTCCACTCCCTGTCCCATTAACAGTCCAACCACTCACACCGTCTACAAGCCTCAAGCGGATGCCTATATCGCCACCGACCGAAGCGAGTCCCAGGTCCCGTCCCCGCCCTGAGTCGCCTGTGATGAGGACCCACCTGTAAGTCAAGACGTGTGGGATAGACGACCGTCCTGACCGTCGTTGTTTGTTATTTGGGCTTTAGGGCGCGTCGACAACTATGGTCATATTGCGCCCATAACTAAGATGATATGATATCTAAGATCTAAGTGGTGCTACTGTGCTACATATTTTACATGTAATGCCTATCAGTGTGGAGAATATATTACCGAGAACGACACGTCAGAAAGGAAGTCGATCAATTGTCCTGGTTGAACATTGCTAGAGTTGTCAGACAGAATATCATTAAATGAGTCTACCCGTGTAGATCCAAAGTGACGTCTACGCTCTTCAGCATAAAGTGGGCACGAGATCAAAACATGGCGAACTGTCAGTGGTGCACGACATCTTGTGCACCGAGGTTTCTCACCACCGCACAACAGATAACCGTGAGTGGCATAAGTATGCCCAATGCGGAGGCAGCACAATGTAACTTCTTCTCGTCTACGCTTAAGACAGGACGAGCTCCATTGTTTCAGACGCTGTTTGATGGCTCTCAGTTTGTTCGCCTGTGTCGCGTCCCAAATTGCCTGCCACTTGTCTAGGAGGAAAATAGAGATCTCTCGGAAATGGTCAGTGGCAGGGAGTGGCAATGACCTGGTGCACGTGGCACACGCTGCCCGCTTCGCTGCCCGCTTCGCTGCAGCATCCGCCAACTCATTTCCAGAGATTCCCACATGGCTAGGGAGCCAACACAGGACCACACGCCGCCCCAAGTGGTGAATAGCAGTAAGACGGTTCAAAATATCACGTAAAAGGGGGTTAGATGGGTAAAATGTGTTCAGAGCCATCAGGCTGCTCAGAGAGTCTGTGAATATAACGTGTCGATTACCTTCTGACACCTCTATATAACACAGAGCTTTCAGAATGGCGACAAGTTCTGATGAGTACACGGATGAGTACGTCGGGAGGGAAAACGATCGGACGGCGGATCCACAAACAAAAGCACTGTCCACACCATCATCTGTTCGAGACCCATCCGTATAGGTTGCAACCCATTCCTGGAACGATGCGATGTGTTCGAGGGCAAGCGCCCGCAACTCTCCTGGAGCCACGTCAGCTTTTCTTGTTTTCGCAAGGGACACATCCACCTCCGGTACTATCAACTCCCATGGGGGTGTCTCCATGTCCTGTGCCCTCAAGATTCCTTTGAGTTTTACTCGGCTTTCTTGGAGGAGCTTTCGAATGCGTACACCAAACGGGGCGACATTCCAATGGCGTTCCCCTGGAAAAATGTTCTGTAGTTGTGAAAAAACGTACCAGTAAGTAGGGTGGTCAGGGAACTGCCGAAGCTTGCAGGCGTATCGCATTCCGAGTCTTTCTCTGCGCAGACAGCGGTGGCTCATGTGCTTCTGCTAAAAGGCTCATGATGGGTGAGGTGCGAAATGCTCCGGTTGCAATGCAGATGGCGGTGTGATGGATAGTATCGAGTTTACGTTTGTATGTTGCAGCGGTACCGTCATAGATAAAACAGGCGTAGTCGAGTTTTGAGCGTACCAGCGAACGGTACAGCAGCATAAGCGTTTCACGATCAGCACCATAGGTGGTACGAGATACACATTTCAAAATGTTCAGTGCGCTAAAACACTTTTCCCGTAAACTTGTGAGGTGGTGTCTGTATGTAAGGCGTCGGTCAAATTATATTCCTAAGAACCGCGCCACCAGCTGAACCGGTACATTCCTTCCATAGAGTTTCAGTTCCATATCCTGATAAGATCGACGACTAAAATGAATGGCGACAGTCTTGGTTGTTGAAAATGAAAACCCGTTGCCATTTGCCCACTTTTCCAGGCACGAGATTGCTAATTGTAACTGCCTTTGCAATAGTGGTGTTCGCGATGCACCGTACCAAACCGTCCTGACCGTCAATCACCAACACCTGTCAATCGCACCACACCAAACCTCAAATAGGCTGACTGCGAAGAAATGTTTTGACTGAGATAGTATGCGGGGAATTACACCTGAGCATAACGCTGTTTTACCACGATTTTGCTACTGAGTTTTCACGAATAAATTTGTTATGTGCGCTATATGACTATTGCAGTCGATGCGCCCTTTAAACCCAAATGACTATCACTCTCAAAGCCGTCGCTGGATATCCTCTAAAGAACACGTGTGTCCGCAAACCTTGATTAGGCATCTATTACCAAAGAAGGATGTCAATTGATCTAACCCTAGCAATTACAAAATCTTTGAATCTGGTTTCGTCGTCATTAGCCAATGAAGTATCATTTAAAATCAACTGTGTATTTAAAGATGGAAGTAACAGAACATTATATTTGTACCCTATATCTGGTTCTGGATTTCGTATTGGAACACGCCCTTACATGCATCGCTCGCTCCCCTTTTCCGCGAATCGGCATGATCTCGATGTTGGCCCACCCTATGTCTAAATGGCGATGCTCCTCAAGTGCTGTATTACCAAACGAAAAACTTTCAGACAGTAAAGACTTGCACTGCTGATTGCAATAGCTTGAACAGTGTGGCACGAGGCATCAGGGGATTTTATGGCCAGCTTTTCTTGCAGTGATTGGTGCGCAGCTGGTACAACATTCCTTCGCCACCAGATCCTGGCACACCCTTGTCTTCTTTTGAGCTGCATCACCAAATTGTGATATTTGTCCCCCAGGCACAATCCGGCGGTATCGGCGAAGCGCTAAAGAAGCATGACAATTGGCTGGACAAAAAGAAACTGCAGTCTTCTATGGTATTGAAGGGACAAACCAAGCCCATGCACCATGTGCGCATGGAGGAACGTTTTCGCGTCGTGTACAACAGTAGTGGGTGGGATTAGCCTGCGAAGCGTATGTGTGTAGGTAATTGGTAGACCGGATGAGTGCATGAATCAATCGTCTATCGATTAGCAAAGCCAAGTTGCGAAAGATCGTCGGAGAGCTTTGTGAACTGGCAGTGCTCGTACGGTGGAAGAATGCTGCACTGTTGCACAGTCGCCCCGCTGTGAGTAACGACTGTTGAAACACAAGGCCAATGCTGGCCCACTCATGTCTGCTCAGCGCCGTATTATGCATGAGTCAGGGCTAGGAAAGTGGATACGGCTTTGCCTGCGTACCGAATGGATTGATGCTCCATGCTTGCTTGTGAAATAAAATGTAGCCACCCGCAATGGTGTTCAGGATCGGTGGCGGTTGGCAACAATGGGGAGATGAATGCGCCATGGACGACTCCAAGGTTCTTCATTACTGGATGCTAAGAGCGTGGCACAAATTTTGTTGGTTTGGTTTTAGGTGGCAGGTTGGTGCTTTTTTTTTAATGGCCTTTGATTAAATCACTCGGCCTAAGGGGAGGGTACTTTACCGACTGGATCCGCCACGATCCCCGTACCCCGAAGCCCCACCGTCCTCCCGGCGCCGACTAAAATCCCACTCGAACCCGATCGACTGAGTCAAGCAAGCTGAGATGGAGAACAGAACGTACCGGGCAGAGGAGCGCCCCGAGGTCCAGAGAGCGTGGCGGACCCAGACACCATATTAAATGCTGTACGTTAAGAAGGTAGGTTGTAACCAACCGCAACCCAAGGAGAAATGATGTCTAGTACACAACCGAGAGGGAAGGGAGGTTGCTTGGTTCATCGCATAGGCGAAAAGAAATGTGTGCTCCCCGCAGCCGCAGAGGACACAAGCATTGCCAAAAACAGTCACATTTTGGGATTTTGTATTATAAGACATACTATGTAGAGTGTGTGACCAACTGGACAAACATTTGGAGAGCAATTTGGACAGCAGGTGGTGAACACTGCTGCGACCGCAGGGCGATGCGGAAGTCTAAGTGGAGTGGACAGTCGCGAGAGTACATTAGTTATCTCGACCTCCGTCCTCCACCTCGACTCAACCTTGTATGTGTGCGTGTGGTGTGTTTAGCGTCCACTTAAAAACCCGGAAAAACCCGAAGGTGAAAAAACCAGGCGCAGCCCTACTTTAGGGAAGGCCGCGCGTTTTTGCCAGATTGCGTGGCGATCCCTCCTACCTAATAAGTGCAACGAGTCAACACATCCTCGAGAAGGTTTCGTAGGTATATATACTAATAGGGGAAGTGAGTTTAGTAGGAATATTTACTAAACTTCCGGATGTTTAGTAGGAATTTTTACTAAAGTTGCTTATGGAGATATATACAGTGCGAGCGGAAATGAGGACGGGAAAGAGGTGGATTTTTTCTGTTAGTATTTGGGTATCAGTGGCTTTGCTTGCGTAGGTAACAGTGGTGGACCGCGGGCACTCGCTGTTGTTTCTTGAACACGCAGTCTTGTGGTTATGCCAATCGGGGACGGAGTGAGGGTAGGTGGATACTCTGGTGTAGTTGTCGCTGTTCTCAATTTGCGCTTTAGGTACCTATGTAGGTAAGACATGTACCCATGTGAAACCAGATATCAAAGAACGCACCAACATCCTACCTAGGTAGGTAAATAGTTACATATATATATATACATATATATATATATATATATACATATATCAGTTAGGGAAACAGCGGTTTTATTTTCCATTTTTGGAAACCTTCCATTTTTTTAATTTTCTTCCATAATTGGGAACGCTATTTTCCAAAAATGGGAACGCAAAACTACACAATATTCATGAATAATTTACGGTATATTGTGGCCAAGAAAAAAAACATTGGATGGTCTCTACTGGTAATATTGTGTCTGCGTTTTGCCACATGGTGTTGTACCTCAGAGACTCCATATATCTATGTGATATCATTGTTTGATACAAGGAAAGATTTCACACCATCCATTTGACATGGTTTCCATTTTTGGAAATTTGATTCCCAAAAATGGAAAGTGGTTTTCCAATAATGGAATGCGTCTTTAGCATTACAATATCGGTCTCTGGAATGCACATTAAGTAATTCATGTTGTATTTGGACTGCGCAGTTCTGCTATGAGCAACAACTAAGATGAATGAACTGTGAGGGGATATTTGTATTTGATTAAAATATAGCTCAGATACAATTTACATTGATGGAATTTTTGATATAAGCAGGTTTGGCAAGTTGTCTTGTTCTTTAACCCCCCATTTATCTACACATTGATATATCTGAGGGTGCCTACCTCTTACTAATGCTGCACCAACAGACACCCAGAATTTATTATGGAGGAATCATTAATGTGGAGAGGGGAGGTCCCTTGGAGTTACCATGCCAGGTGAAGCCCTCCCCTTTCCCTAGATATGAAAACTATCTGTTTCGTGGATGTTCCCTCCTTCCTAAGCTTTGCGAAATGCAGGAACTATATTTATATTGGCTTGTGTCAAGATGAGATTGAACAGTCGCGGTGAGTCGTTCATAAGGCCATTTCTATTCTATGCCTCTTGGATAGTTCAAGTTGTACCTGAATGTTGTGAGGAGCCTCCGGTTGGTTGGTTATTGGTTTTTACGACACGTCGACCGTTGAGTCAAGCAGCGTCGCCAATCTCACGCCGATTGGTCGCGGGCGAAGAGTAGCGACAGGTGAGACTCGAACCCACAACCTTTCGATTGTGAGACGAACATCTTACCCCTAGACCACTCGTCCCCGTGAGGAGCCTCCGGAATCGCCTTCATACCTTCAGGTGAAGAAATACCATTACATGAAATAAATCCAAACCATCGGGCAGTCTTGTATTGATCCACACTAAAAAAGGCTCACAGATTCGCTTGCAACCACGAAAATTGCATAACCGGTATCCACAGATCCACGCCAAAGCACACCGTACAATGCACGAATGGTAACACGACAGTTTCACGGGATGTGTCACAGCTGTCACGTGAACAGCTTAAGGTCGGAAGTATGAGGTCAGATGAACTGCTGGTGGACAGACTTGGTGCGTGCATCTGGATCGGAGCTGACACACGAACTGCTCCACTGTCCCTAGTTGTGGACTGCAGCACGACGGTGAGTCGCTGGTGGACTGGACGTCTTCCACCGCCTCAGGTGGCTCGTCAGAGACGAGGTCGACCTCACCGACTCAGGGTCGGGAAACCCAGTCACGGCCAGTCCGACAGTCAGGTGGAAATGCTCTTTCAGCATCTTGCACAGAAGCACTATCGCCTCGTCCACCACCCGGTTGCGCAATTCGTGTGCGAGTCGCAGCGCACGAACAGCGACGGCGTCACCCCTCCACATAAAAACAATTGCAATCCTGGCTCAGGGCCTTCCTATGGTTTTGTGTTCCATTAGCATGGGGTTAGTATGGTAGACATTAAGAGATGTAGTGCATCACCCTGCACTGCCATTATTGTTATTGAAGCAAGAAGACAGAATAGTGTATTTTAAGAAGCTCACAAATCAAGCCAATAAAATAATGCATCAGCTCATTCAAAGTCTTAAAGGCAATAACTTGACTTAAACATGAACTAGCAACCAGCACACACAATTTGAAATCAAAATACCATACATTGACATGGCCATAAATCCAACTTGAATATATCCCTTTTTTAATTGCCGTTAATATATATAGCATTTGTTTTATATATGCAAATAAAACAGGTCAAATATGAAAGACATGTTGGAAATCATCATCCCCACATGTTGTACATTCCAATAATGATATATTCCTGCACACCAATATATCATGCATCTGCAATATTCATATGTTGGTGCACTTCAGTGATAAATTATTCACAAAATAGGGTGGAATATACCACTTTCTGAGCACTCAATCAACATCCTTCTCCAAGAAGTATCGACATCCTGCTGCTTGATGCATGCTTATGAAGTATTTGTGTCTCCTTTCCAACAGTATCTTGTTTATAAGTATCATGCTCATTCTCTCATTAAGGGATGGTGTTACGCAAACATTTTGCAATGCAACTTCATGTAATTTTGTTAGTTATTTGGGTTTCAAGGTGCCTCGACTACTGGGTCATTTTGCACCCATAACCCAGTGTTATCAAAGTGTGTTTCAGAATGGCATCAAGATTCACATAGCACATAGCAGTCTACCCAGCCCTATTGTGCCACATAACTTGCATGTAGTGTATATCAGCAAGGGGTATATATTGCTTGATTGTTTGGGCTAAAGGGTGTGCCGACGACAAGATCATTTAGCGCCCATAACAGTTAGTTGTTCCAGCTGTTGCTATATGATGTCCTTGTACTACAAGTATTTTCTTTCCTGGTGCATTTTTATGTTAACGTCCCAGGTAAATAGCATAGAACATCAGATAGGAAGCTGAAGAGCCGGATTCCACAACCTGCGATTTGTCACGTAAAACTTATAGGAGTGAGTGAGCCTGATCACTCCCAAAATGACGTTTACGCTCCAGCCCAGGCCTAGGGCATGAAATCAGAATGTGGCTAGCTGTCATTACTGCACCACATCTCGGGAATAATGGTTCATTCTCACCATTGAGTAAGCAAACATGGGTGGCATAAGTATGTCCTATGCATAAACAACAGTCACCTCGTCTCACCTTGTTCTGCACAAGCACGAGAGCCACTGGCCAAGGGATGGCTTTATAATTTGTAACTTATTGGAACCAAACTCGTCCCAGCTCACCTGCCACTTGCTTACCAGAAAAGCAGAGATCCCAGAAGTAGTAATCTGGCAGGGATTGGAAATGATCTGCATGCAACTTCAGGTAAAGGCATTACCTATAAAGTTATGTCAAACAACACCAGTTTATAGTATTGGTATTTTCATGCTGTCCAGAATATAGTTCCTCCTAAATTATGTATCTTAAAACAACTGATAAAGCAGTCATAAGTATGCCATTGGCTAAAATTTGGGTAGAACCATAATTATAACACTGGTGCACTTTGATCTATGTCTATAACGGGAATTAAACAATCAAACCTGGTTGATGCACTTTAAAACTTAAATAACCAACCAACCCATGTCCATAAAGCATGTTAATTTGTCATGAAGCAACATTGACATTGATGCAATGGTATTATTGCAGTTGAAGGTAACTGCAAGAAAAGTTTTACACACATTTTACCTCCACAAAGTGGTTAGGTTTGGCTAAGTTATTTCTGAACTCCATGCCCCTTTCTGGGTGATATTTTTCCTCCAAACTGAAACGTATGCATTTGCAGAGGAAATGAGTGGTCACATCATGTTCAGCACGTTCATAAACAATGCATTAATAAATGAATTCCCAGAAAAAGAAATTACCTTAAGTTGCAAATTTACCAATGTGGACACCCTAATTGAATTCTAGTTCTGTTGAAATCCACAGCTCACATAGAGGGAACATGCTGGTTGAACATGATAGCTAAATTGATGCTGCATGCCTCAATATAGGCAAAGTCATTGATTTATTCAAACATTAAAGAATATTTGGGCTCAAATGTAGCATAACTACTGCCGAGACGAGCATGACGCCAAAACGTGCCACAAGTCATGCGCATTTAAGATAAAAATCCCATCGCTAATCGTTAAGCTGTCACATTTATGATATACATCACATATGAATTACTCTGTTTCTGCCACAATTACAACCATTAAAACAAAATTCAAGTTGCCATGCCCAGAACTCAAACTCACCACGACGACTACAACCACGCCGCTCGGCAGACCGCCTCTTGGTTTAAGCGTCGTGATTCTCAAAATGGCAGCACTCGAGGAATTATTTTAGTTGTTGGAATACACGAAGAGTGTATTTTGTGAGTAAAATACAAGTTTAAAACAAAACCAAGATGAAAAGTGATTAAAATAACAATATGTTAACCTGCTTGGTCTGGAGATATTTCCCTGATACACCGTAGCTGACTTTAAAAAAAAAATTAAAGTTTACTTCAACTGGTGTTTCCTTAGGTGCAAAACCCTAATTATACGATATCGATACGATATCGATACGACCAGCTACAACACGCGATTTTTATTTAATTGACGCGAAAATCGATTTGAGCGTCGTAATGACGTAATAGTTTCCAAAAATGGGAACGCTGCAACCCATCAACACATCCTCGAGAAGGTTTCATAGGTATATTTACGAAGAGGGGAAGTGATTTAGTACGAATATTTATTAAACTTCCGGAAGTTTAGTAGGAATTTTTACTAAAGTTGCTTATGGAGATATATACAGTGCGATCGGAAATGAGGACGTGGAAGAGGTGTATTTTTTATATTAGTATTTGGATAGCAGTGACTTTTCTTGCGTAAGTAACAGTGGTGGACCGCGGGCACTTGCTGTTCTGTTTCTTGAACACGCAGTCTTGTGGTTATGCCCAACACATCCTCGAGAAGGTTTCGTAGGTATATTTACTAAGAGGGGCAGTGGGTTTAGTAGAAATGTTTACTAAACTTCCGGAACTTTAAAGACATAAAGACATAAAAGATCAGTGCAACTATGAGCCACAAGGGCCCTTCTTGGTTGCACTCTGTACACTGAACCAGTTGTCCATCAAATGTGTTGATCAACTCTCCTTGGAATACAGAAAAGCAAGCCCCCTATTCTTATAATGATTGTCTATGCTGTTCTTAAAGATGTTCAGTGTGTTGCTACTGACAATGGTTTCTGGCAGCTGGTTCCAGTGTTCTACTACCCTGTTGGTGAAGAAGGACAGTCTTAACCTTGTCCTGCTGTGATTAACTTTAATTTTGAATTAATGACCTCTAATTGCATCATTTCTGTTAAATTCAAACAGTTCCCTGAGATAGCCCTGTTCCTGACCATGAACAAATTTAAAGACCTCGATGAGATCTCCTCTCAGCCTTCTATATCTAAGTGAAAACATATTCAATTTCTTCAATCTTTCCTCATATGCCAGGTTGCCCATACCATTCACCATTTTTGTTGCCCTCTTTTGTACTCTCTCTAAAAGCCAACAATCTTTTTCATAACTAGGGGACCAAGCTTGGACACAATATTCCAGATGTGGCCTGACATATGCACAATAAAGCTTCCTGATGACTTCCTCACTTTTGTATGATACATTCCTATTTATTGCCCCAAGCATTCTTAGTGCCTTCTTCCTGGCTTCTTTGGTCTGTTCTGATGCCCCAAATTTTGTGTTAAAAATAACACCTAAGTCCTTCTCCTGCTGAGTCACAGATAGTACTTGGCCACCCATCAAGTATGGAGCCTTGATATGCTGCCTACCTACATGCATGATTTTGCACTTATCAAAATTAAATTTAATTTGCCATTTTTCGGACCACTTCACAAGCTCGTCGTAAGTCTTTCTGCAACAAGACCTGCTCATTGTGCCCTGTTATTGCCCTAAAGACCTTCAAATCATCTGCAAATTTCAAAACCTTACTGCTTAGGCCACTTTCAATGTTATTTACAAACATAATGAACAATAGTGGTCCCAGTACTGACCCTTGGGGGACTCCACTAAGAACATTTTGCCATGATGATTTTGTACCATTTAGCATCACTCACTGCTGTCTATCTGAAAGCCACAACCCTATCCATTTTAGGATGTTACCACCACAGGTGGACCACCTGCGGCCACCTCGTGCAGAGACACACAGGATGTGTCTGCAACACGACCCACCAGCGGCCGTTATACACGGCCAGTTCGACGACTGGGCCGTTGGCACGGCGCCAGCGGGCGCCGCCGAGAGGCCGAGCGGGCCGCTGCAACCTGAGCGCCCCGCTGCGGATGCGAGCGTCGCCGTTGCGGGCGCTGATCAGCGCCTCCACGGAGCGGCGCTGACGAGCGCCATCACGGAGCGGTGCTGACGAGCACCGTCCCCGAGCACCGCCACTGCCGGTGCAGTGGGCGGTCATATAAGTGACTCAGCCGAGCTAGCGCGTGGTAGACCGGAAGCTACCGCGGTGATATGGATGAATCACCGTCCGCTCTCGCAGCTGGACATGATCGAACGCGACATAATCTTCCATAAGTGTATGGAGAGACGTCGCAGTTGGCAGGGTCGTGTCCCTAACCAGTGACTCAGTGACGAGTGACATGCGGTAACTGCCGCAGGGCCGTCAGTGAACGCGACATCCAGTATGCAGCATGGCAAGGTCGGCCATGCTCAGCTACTTCCCCTTCCCGAACCGGATTGAACTTATACCAGTGCGCGCGCGACAGTGATCGCCAAAATGTTTACGAAAAAATTGTATTTGTGTTTAGCTATTAGGAACATTGTTTAATTACTACCATGGACCAGGGAATGGGTAACCCTTACAAACCTCCTAGACTAACCCACGTAGAACTGTATGTCATCTGACATGTATTAAATTGTTGACGTCTCGTAATTGTCTGTTGATTCGTATGTGATTGTAGAAGGCCGTGATATGTCTGAGTGGAAGCTCAGGATCAATCTGGGAAATGATCCGACCTTTCGGACCTCTAGCTGTGTTGTAAGAGAGTTAGTTTTTGAGCGTCTTGATCCCGTAAATTCAGCCCCAACCCATTTCGTTTCATGGCGCGACAAGTACCCGGCTCCGAGACTGGCGTCGCCTGTCTGTTGCCTACGTCAGCTGCCACCGCCCCAGCGAGGTCGCCGTTCATTGGACATTGTACCTCCCCTCCCCTCTCCAGCATCCCAGCGCGCCCGGCGGTCGCGTCTGCAGAGGTGACCTCGAACCCCTCCCCATATCTGAGCGGCGTACCCGCCCGCCACGTGACCTCTAACCGACCGACGCGCCACGCCGCCGTCGTTAATGCTAGATGTAACTGTGTTCACATAAAGTTATACGTTTGGCTGTCCCGTAACCGTAATTGATATAATCCCGTAAGCCTTGCGATTGTAAAAGTGTACCGTAAACGTAACGCATCGTCACCGCCACTAGAAATATACTATTTCCCCTTCTAGAAGGCCGTCGACATGGATGTGACGTCATGGTGTGCTTCTGCGGCCCTTGACCAATCCGCGATCGGGGGTCTTCCGGAGTCACCAGCGCCCGCGATAACCCCGGCAGTCGGTCTTGAAAACTCACAGAGGGAGCATCTGTACTTGTGTGCTCCGTGCGCGCCCGCTTCCCAACTAAATTCAGCTTCTAAATTCATAGGAAAGGCAGTATCACGGCTTACCTTCCGAGGAGAACGTACTGTACGGTGTCTGGAGTTCTCGTGTGATCGTGGAGTGCTGCAGTGCAATACAGGGCAGCAAAAGGTACTGGTACTTTCGTGACTGGAGTTATCGCGAACAAGAGGTTGCTAGACTTTCGCGTGCCAATAAGGACTTTCCTACATTGTCATTTGTACTGTTTATCATTGCGTTTCCATACTTTATTCATGTACTTCACTCCCTTCTTCACGAAGCCGATTGCTCCGAGCTGCCCGACGGAGCAGTCGGGCGGGCGGCCAGTTCCGGTAACTGGAACAGGTAACTGACCTGATAAAGTGGTGCTATATAGGTGACCTGAGGTCAAATGTAGGATCTAGCATCTGCATTGCATCATTAGTAATGTCCAAAACATCATTGATGCCCATTTTGGAGCATGTAAACACAATCACAGCGATCCATAACGATGACAAGCCAAGCCACGCAAAACTGGAAAATTTTGCAAATCTGACCTCATTTGACCTTGAAGATATTGATCTAAGGTCACGAAAATTGCACACAATAGAGTTCACTACCGTGCCCATCCACCCTGCGAATTTCGTTCCTCCAGCTTTACTAGGAGCTGAGATCTTAGGGTGGGCGGAATCCGCCCCCCCCCCCCTCCAGTGCGCGTAATTCTCAGAGGCCCTCCAGGGCGCGTGTTAAACGCCGAAAAAATACCATTATTTTAAAAGGTACACCAAAGTTCGACTTCAAACCTTGATGACGTCACAGGTTTTTATTCGTATATTACAGAAATTGGTAGTTTTGTTTTTTTTGCACATAATTTTGAATTGTATAGCAAAAGTTGGATACTCAGTCCACTATCTAATCCAAATCTGTTCTTTTTCAGTACAAAATGTGCTGGTTAACACCAACTAAGTTTTCTATGTACCTAACACAGTGTTTTTCTTCTTTTTGTTCCTTTAGCTTTGTATCAGCATACAAATAGCATGGGTTATTGGGGGGGGGAAATCAACATTGGGGGGCCAAGATCAGCATTTGGGGGGGGGGGGGCTATGGCCCCCGCAAAAGGATGCAAATCGGCGCCCCTGATCAGGCATGTTTCAATTTCACTGCACATGGGTGGGTGAGTGATTTTGTCTGGCGTACCGGACCACAGAGGTCATTTGCGCCACCTTTGAAGCGAGTACGTTACATGTCTGACTATAAAAGCGGGTGTTTGCGATCAAGGTGCAGGCATGTTGACGTTTACATAGAGGGAATTTTACGTTATAGTTTGTGTGATATTTTAGGCGCTGAAGGCGGGGCTAGGATGGGGACATCCCCTTGTAGCGGGCCAAAGCTATGCGCCTGCGCAGAGACAACTGGCCGCTTGCCAGTATCGCCCGTGACCTCGCTGAGATCATTGCGCGTGCGTACGGGCCGCTGCTGCCGAACCGCACACGGACACGTCGTCTGTTACTGTGTATAACGTGTCATGCAAACTGTTCTATCTATCTCACGTCTCTGCAAATATATTATACACGCACAAGTTTGTGGCAACTTGCCATCCATACAGTGTGCCGACGTGATGTGACGTTAGACGGTGAGCCGGTAGGTGCTGTGACATCAGCCAGGTTGCCAGAAACTTGTGCGTGTCGAAGAGAGCTTGTATTTGCAGAGAAGATCCAAGTGAGAGAGATAGAACAGTTTGCATGACACGTTACACACAGTAACAGACGACGTGTCCGAGTGCGGTTCGGCAGCAGCGGCCCGTACGCACGTGCAATGATCTCAGCGAGGTCACGGGCGATACTGGCAAGCGGCCAGTTGTCTCTGCGCAGGCGCATAGCTTTGGCCCGCTACAGGTACCCCCCGCCCAGACACGGCGCCGGCAAAGGTGACGTGGCGAACGACATACCGCGCAGGGGTGATCACTGCACGGCCGGAGCGAGTGCGATGGGCGGGCCGCAGCGCTGGCCCGACGGTTGATGACGGCGGTGGCGGCGTTGGTGCGGGCGGCGGATCCAAGTAGGCTGGTTTTACGAGATGTCAGCCAGTGAGTTGGCTGACGTGGCAGTCAGTCAGTGGGTCGGCTGAGGTTGCTGAGGCAGCCAGTGGGTCGGCGAAGGCCGGCTGGGCGTGCGCAGATGCGGCGACGCAGCGGCGAGACGAACGTTGGTGGTCCCTCGGTGTCCGGGCGGCGCCACCATGCGGTATCAGCCGACTCGCTGCTGACGCCGCATCATCCGCCAGCACGCCGTCTGACGTCCCGGCTGACGTCACGGCATCTGCCGGCTCACCACCGTCGACTTCGCGGCGTTAGCCGACTCACTGACTGACGTCGCTGCGTCAGCCGACTCACTGGCTGACGTCACATCCGCCTGCTCACCGAAGTCGACGCCGCATCATCCGCCAGCACGCCGTCTGACGTCCTGGCTGACGTCACGGCATCTGCCGGCTCACCGTCTGACGTCACAGCCGACCCACTGGCTGCCTCAGCGACCTCAGCCGACCCACTGGCTGCCTCAGCAACTTCAGCCGACCCACTGGCTGACTGCAACTTCAGCCGACCCACTGGCTGACGTCTCATCTGCCGACCCACTGGCTGCCTCAGCAACCTCAGCCGACCCACTGGCTGACTGCCACGTCAGCCAACTCACTGGCTGACATCTCGTCAAACCAGCCTACTTGGATCCGACGCCCGCACCAACGCCGCCACCGCCGGGCCAGCGCTGCGGCCCGCCCTTCGCACTCGCTCCGGCCGTGCAGTGATCACCCCTGCGCGGTATGTTGTTCGCCCCGTCACCTTTGCCGGCGCCGTGTCTGGGCGGGGGGTACCTGTAGCGGGCCGCAGCAGCGGCACACCGGCGAGCTAGCCAAAGCTATGCGCCTGCGCAGAGACATGTGTATGTGTATGAATTTGGCCAGCCTGCCACCGTGTGGTGATGTCGGCTGTTTCCGGTTGTTGTTGTTGTGTTGGTGTTTAGCGGTATAAAGGGGTGAGGGGTATGGTAGGAGGATTAGTCGAGGGGTGGAAGAGAGGGTTGACTTGTTGAGCAGTGTCGAAGTAGATTCTTGTAGTGTAGAGTAGAGCTGAGTAGAGTAGAGTTGAGTAGAGTTGGGTTGAGCGGAAGTATAGTAGAGTTGGTCGGAGTCCGAAGATGATGCGGTTGAGAAGAGTCGCCAGTCCAGACGGTGCCAAATTGGGGTACGGGGTGTAGTGGGGGGTTTGGGGTTGGGTCTTCGCCTTGGTTGAAACATTGCAAGAACGTTGAGTTTTGGGGTATATTTTTGTTTTTCTTTTGTTGTTCTTTAATCAGCGTCATGTTTTTCGTTTTTTTGGCTATTTTGTTCATTTTTTTGTAACATATTTTTGTTTTCATTCCATCTTTTGTTTTGTTTTTTTTCCTTTTTTCACAGTTGTTCTAGTATGCGTGTGATAGAGAGAAAGTGGAAGACATGTTCGTGTAGTGCTGGATGTTCGTCGTTGAGGAGTGTAGTGAGGTTTAGTGGGATGTTGTGTGTGGCGCAATAGTTGGTGATATGTTGTCTTTGGTGGTTGTATTTGGTGCAGTAAATGAGTATGTGTTTGATTGTGAGTATTCGGTGACATGTTGTGCATTGTGGTCGCTGTTGTCGAAGGATGAGGTAGGAGTGTGTGAGTGCTGTGTGTTCTGTTCGTATGCGTGTTAGTGTACGTTCTTTTTGTCTGGTGTGTTGGTTGATGGAGTGCCATTGTTCGTGTTTGGGGTGTATTTCGTGGAGTTGTGTTATTGTTGTGTCCCAGGTTTGTTGTATGTGTTTGTTGAGGGCTTGGCGTATTGTGGGGTAGTAATCGGATTTTGAGTATGGGCATTGCGTGGTTTGTTGTAGTGTTGTGGCTAGGTTTTCTTCTGTGTCTGCGTGTTCGTTACCGTGTATGTTTGTGTGGCTTGGGATCCAGAGAAGTAGTGGGCGTTGTTGGATGTTTAGTTTGTTATGTATGTAGAGTATTTTGGGAATGAGTGGGTGTTTGAATTTGGTGTATGGTGTTATGCTTTGTAGTGCTGATTTTGCGTCTGTTGCTATGATATTGTGTTGCATTTGTGTGTTATAGATGGTGGAGTATGCCGAGAAAATTGCGTAAAGTTCTGCTGTGTATGTGGATGCTGTGTCGTGTAGACGGGCACGTAAGATGACTCGGGGCGGTGCTGTATTGGTATACAGCACCGCCGCTGTGCCCGTCTGCTGTGTATGTGATTTGGAGCCGTCTGTGTAGATGATGTTGTGATTTGCATATTGTGATGTGAATTGTAGGAAGAGTTGTTGAATTTCTGCGTCTGTGTATGTGTGTTTCGGTTTGTCTATGAGGAAGTGTGTTGTGGGTGCTTGGTGTTTCCACCATGCTGTGGGTGGTGGGAGGGGTTGTGCTGCGGGGAGTGTGATTTGTAGTCTATTTGCGTGTTGGTGTATGCGAGTTCCTATCGTGGTTTTGAGTCGTGTTGCGTTCATGAGTATGTGTCTGCGTTTGGTGCGGATTTTGAGTGCTTCAGTGCATGGGTGGTGTTTGACAAGTTGTGTTTTGTAATGATATCTAAGTAGTGCTTCTGTGCGTCTGTGTTTGAGTTCTGGTATGTGGTTGTATATGTGCAGTGCGAGATAAGGTGTAGTGATATATGCTCCTGTGGCTATTTTGAGGCATTGGTGTTGTAGTGTGTCTAGTAGGTGGATGTTTGATTTAGCTGCATTTTCGAAGAGTGGGGATCCGTATTCCAAAATTGGCCGAATGAGTGATTTGTAGAGAGGTAGAAGTGTGTTTCGATCGGATCCCCAGTTTGTGCCAGAAAGTGCTCTGAGGATGTTTATTCGTTTTGATGCGCGTTTGTGGATGTCTAAGATGTGTGGCCGAAAGGTAAGTCGTGGGTCTAATGTGATACCTAGGAATTTTGTTGTAGTTACAAATGGTATGGGTGTGTAGTCTATTTTTAGTGGTTGTAAGTTTGTGTATCGAGTGTTGCCAAATAGCATGCACTTCGATTTGTGTGGTGCTATGTGTAGGTTAAGTAAGGCTAATTTGTTGTGTAGTTCTGATAGTGCTCTTTGTAGTGTTCCTAGTGCGTTGTTGGGTGTTTCGTGTGATGTCCATATTACTATGTCATCTGCGTATATTGCTATTTTGGTCGGGAAGTTGTCAGTGATGGGTGAGTTTAGGCCTAGAATGAAGAGAAGGGGACTTAGAACGGAGCCTTGCATTAAGCCGGTCGTGGGGAATTTAATGTCTGACGTGTGGGGCCCAATTTTGACTTGAAATGTTCTGTTTAGTAAGTAGAAATGTAGGTAGTGTATTAGTCTTCCTTGTATGTCTAGGTTGTATAGGTGTTGTAAGAGTGCTGTGATGTTGATAGTGTCATATGCTTGTTTGAGATCCAGGAAGACGGCGACGGTGGTACGTTTCTGTGCCGCCGCTTCCTGGATGTGGGTGGTGAGGTAGGTGAGGTTGTCAAGACAGGAGCGGTTAGGGAGAAAGCCTGATTGTATAGGAGAGATTAGTTTTTGTGTTTGAATAATGTAGAGGAGGCGTTTTTTGACAAGGCGTTCAAAGAGTTTGTGGAGACAGCTGGTTAGTGCGATAGGGCGGTAGGAGTCGCATAGGGTTCGGTCTGTGTTTTGTTTTGGGATAGGAATGAGCAGAGCGTGTAGCCAAGATTGTGGGTATGTATGTGTTGTCCATGCGGTGTTGTAGGTGTCCAGTAGTGTTTGTAGTGCTTGTGTTGGTAGGTGTTTGAAGAATGAATAGTGTATGTTGTCTGGTCCTACGCTTGTGTTTCCTGTTTGTGTGATTGCTATTTGTAATTATGTGAGTGTAAACCTAGTGTTGTAAAGGTGTGGCCGTGTGTGTCTGATTGGTGGTGGGGGATGTCGTGCGAGTGTGGATGACCTAATGTGATAGTTGTGTGCGAAAATGTTTGCTATTCTTTGTGGATCTGTGGTGGTGACGTTGTTGTGTATGAGTGTGATGGCTTTGGCTTGTGGTCTTTGTCGATGTTGGAATGTTCCAAGAAGTGTCCAAATTTCGCCGAGAGGAGTGAATCTGTTAAATTGGGTGCAAAATTTATTCCAGGATGTTTTTTTGGCATTTTGAATGGTTCTTTTGCAGGCTGCTCTGAGTTGTTTGTATACTGTGAGTGTTTCTGGTGTGCGGTGTCTTTCGTGTCTGTGTCGTGCGTGGTTCCTCGCGCGGACCGCCCGGTGTCATTCGTCGCTCCACCAGGGTGCCGCGCGAGGTTCGTGTTGATGGCGTGGTTTTGTTTGTGGTATGTGTTGGTGTGCTGTGGTGATGAGGATGTCTGCAAATTGTTCTGGTGTGAGGTGTGGGTTGTGTGCTGTTTGTGCTGATATAGATTCCGAAAAGGGTGTCCAGGATGCTTTTTTGAGGTTCCATCGGCCCGTGGGTGGATGTGGTGGGCCGGTGGTCGGGATTTGGCTAAAGGTGATGGTTATGGGTGCGTGGTCACTGAATTGAGGATCGGGGTCGGATGTCCATGATAGGGTAAGGGCTATGCGTGAGGATGTCAGGGTTACGTCAGGGGTAGTGGGGAGGGTGTGGTTAATTGGGACGAGGTATGTTGGTGATCCGGTGTTGAGTATTGTGAGGTTATGTTGTGTAGCCAGTGTGATGAGTGTGAGTGCTCTGTGATCGGGTCGTGTTGTGCGGGTGTCCCATAGTGGGTGGTGCGAGTTGAAGTCTCCTGTGACTATGACGGGTGTGTGAATTTGATCGAGTGCCTTGTTTAATTCCGAAAGGGTTTCTGTGGTTCGCGAGGGGGGATCGTATATGTTGATGAGTGTGTAAGCTGTGTTGTGTAGGTGGATTTCCGTGAGTAATATGTCTGCTGTGGTGTTGAATTGTATCAGGCGGTGCGGTGTTGTATTCCTAATGTATGTGTATACTCCACCTGATCTGTATGTGTGTGTGTTGTGTGTGTCTTGTCTGTGTAGCGTGTAGTGAGGGATGTTGAATTGATACGGGTCATGGGGTTTGAAGTGTGTTTCCTGTATGCATAGTGCAGTGTGGTGTGTTTGTAATGCGTAGTGTTTGAATTCTGGCCAGTGTCTAATGAGTCCGTGCGCGTTCCACTGTAGTATTGTGTTCATTGTCTGTGGGTGTTGGCACGCGTGAGTGGTCTTTTGGGGGAGTGTTTTTTGGTGGTGCTTTTCGTGGGCCTATGAGGTACATGTGGTTGGGAGGGAGGTGGTGTTGGGGTGCAGGGGATTGTGACGTCTGAGTCGGTATTGATGCGCTCGGTGTCTGTCTGTTCAGACCCCGTGTCTGTGTGCGAGTGCTGTGTCAGTGATGTGTCCGTTGTGTGTGAAGTGAGTGAGGTCTGAGGGGATGTTGAGGTTCCTGGTTGGTAGGGTGGTGGCGGTGGTGGTGGGTGGCAGGGTGGGGTGGGTGCTGATAGGCGAGTTGGGATGGCTGGTGGTGCTTGTAGTGGTCGGTGGGTGATGGGGTGTCCTGGTGTTGCGGGGTGATTTTGGTGTGTGTTGGTGTTGGTGCGTCGGTTTATTGTGTGTATGTGTTCGTTTTCTGCTTGTGTGGCGTGGGTGCGGGCAGAGCCGGGTATTCTGTGTGTGATAGTGGTGGTGGTTGTTGGTTCCCCGGCTCTGTGCGGCGAAGCGGCCACGCCGCCCGCGGGCCAAACACCGACGCTCTGGCGTCGGCCAGGGCCATGCCCCCGAGGTGGACGTGGCGGAGCACCTCCCGCTCCGCCTGCCATCGGGGGCAGCCCCCGTCCGACGCCGCGTGGTCCCCCCCGCAGGCGGCGCAGCTGCGCACGCCGCTAGTGCAGTGGTCTGTGTCGTGTGGTCCTCCGCAATTCGCGCAGGTGTGGGTGTTGCTGTGGCACCCCCTCGTTGAATGCCCGTACCCTTGACATTTACGGCATCTTCGCGGGAGGGGTGCGAGTGGTGTGACAGAAAAAAGCAGGTAGCCCGCCTTCACGTGTTTTGGTTGTGTACGTGTTGTGAATGTTAGAATTAGTATGTCTGTGGTGTTGTATCCGTGTCGTGGGGGTGGCCTGTACATGGAGGAGACGCCCTGTTCCCGGAACCTCCGGGTTAGGGTCTCCTCCGGTATACAGGCCAACTCCCGTGCCTTGATGGTGCCTTGGGAGGTGTTCATGTGTGTGGCCGGAGTGATCGAGATAGGGGTGTTTTGTACGTGATGTATGGTGGGGAGTATGCGGCCGTCTATGTCGTTGTTGGCGTGAATGAGGAGGGCCCCAGATCTCATTGGTTTGGCGTGTAGGGGCGCTCCTGTCTGTCTGACGAGTTCCTCATCCACCAGCCAGGGGTCGAGGGAGCCCATGGGCTCCCCGTCTCCCCGGCGGCAAATGAAGAACTCGCCTGTCGGTGGTGTGTTGGTGTTCATGGTGTTGAATCGTGTGGTGTTGGCTGTGTTTGTTGTGTGTGGTGTTGGAAAAAGGTGAGTGTGACAGGTGTGTGTGCGACACAGAACAGTACAAATGGCTGGCGGAGGGTATAGAAGGACGTGAAGGAAGCCCGACAGTTTGTAAAAGAGGGGCAGATAAAGATGAAGAAAACACAAAGAAATCAGAGATGTGCGTGAAGAGAGCACGGTCAAAGAGATCAGAAAAGATCGTGCAGACGGCACTAGAGGGAAAAACGGGGGGTGGGGTGGAGGGAGCCCGGTGGGAAGGGTGGCAGCACCGCCGGACTGACCTTGTAGAAAGGCGGTAGATCGTAGAGATGTAGATGGCGTTGTAGAAGCAGAGACGGGCACTGTTCTGGAGAGGCACTGTCACTGAGCACTGTAGTAGATGAAGTAGAATGGTGAGTAGAGTTGATTGGAGGATGAGTAGAGTTGAAGTAGGTCTTGGAGATCTCGAAGAGTAGCGTAGAGGTCGACGGCTCAGCAGATGTAGCGGGTGAGCTTGAGAGGGCGGTTGAAGGTTTGAGGGGGTTTGGATAGAGTTGGAGTGCCGGAGAATTAGGTTGGGGGTACTGTATGCTTGGAGGAGTAGAGATCAGTGGCGCAGGGAGGTGTGGTTTGGTTTGGTGTGCTTGGTATTTGTGTGTGTATGTTGGCTAGTGCGGTGTGTGTGTGTGGGGGCAGGCTGGTGGCTCGTAGAAGATGGCTGGTGTACGGCGTCTTGCACTTGCGGCAGCGGCAGCTCTGTCGTCGAGCCGGCAACGATCCCTTGCGTTCCGGAAGGTCGGTCGGCGTCAGCGTTCTGCAGCGGTTAGTGGTGCGACGTGCGTAGCGATAGCGAGGTGGTTGCGCAGAGACAACTGGCCGCTTGCCAGTATCGCCCGTGACCTCGCTGAGATCATTGCGCGTGCGTACGGGCCGCTGCTGCCGAACCGCACTCGGACACGTCGTCTGTTACTGTGTATAACGTGTCATGCAAACTGTTCTATCTCTCTCACTTGGATCCGCCGCCCGCACCAACGCCGCCACCGCCGTCATCAACCGTCGGGCCAGCGCTGCGGCCCGCCCATCGCACTCGCTCCGGCCGTGCAGTGATCACCCCTGCGCGGTATGTCGTTCGCCACGTCACCTTTGCCGGCGCCGTGTCTGGGCGGGGGTACCTGTAGCGGGCCGTTGTCTGCCGGGGTGTCGCCGGCGCAGTCAGCTCACCTGACATGTTGCGCAGCAGTTGGGATGGCGTCTGGTCACCGAGCTGTTGATGCCTGAGCAGAGCCTCCAGGCGTGCAGCGCGGGAGTGGGCGAGCCGAGCTTTAAGTGCCTCGCAGAGGGCAGTGAAGTCGCCTGGCTGACTGCGGATGATGTCTTTAACTTGTGCGGCCACGGACATCGGAAGGTTGGCCACCAGGAGCTTGAAGCGCGTGACGTCATCGGTGATGCCAGCCACTTCGAAGGCGCAGTCAACCTGCAGCAGCCACAACTCGGCCTCGTCGGCTGAAAATGCAGGCAGACGGAACGAGGCGAGTGGGCGTGCTGCGACAATGGTGACCGGCCCGAAGTCTGGCATGGCGAGACGGCTGCGATGACTTGAATCACGTCGGGGTCACCAATTGTGGAGTGTGGGACGCACACTCCACACTTTCTCGATGGCATGTTGCCAGAAACTTGTGCGTGTCGAAGAGAGCTTGTATTTGCAGAGAAGATCCAAGTGAGAGAGATAGAACAGTTTGCATGACACGTTATACACAGTAACAGACGACGTGTCCGAGTGCGGTTCGGCAGCAGCGGCCCGTACGCACGCGCAATGATCTCAGCGAGGTCACGGGCGATACTGGCAAGCGGCCAGTTGTCTCTGCGAGGGGAGGAAGCTTGAAAAGACCCTTCGATCTCGATCGAAAAGGTGATCAAGCGCAGAAGTTGCCCGCCGCCCCAGTTCCATTTCCCTTCCCGCCCGCCGCAATTGAATATTGCCACAATATTCAATTGCCGCGTGGCCTTGCCCATCCCAGCTCTCTCGTAGGTGTCCTTATTAGGGCATCTACGGGAAGCTCCGCCCCCGGACCACTAGCTGGTTGTCAGCCGGATTAGCCGGCCGACGCCACTAGTTGGTTGCTCGTCGGATTAGCCGACGCAGCTCCCCTTCCACTTCCCTTCGGCCCTGCGGCGCTCTCGAGTGCCGTCGGGAAACCGACTTGTATCGGCGGTCGACTTTGACTGTTTTTGCCCACCCCACCCAATAGATTAGAGCCGACAGAGGTACCTTTCTGGTTCAAAGGATCGGGCTAGCGGTCACCAGACCGTGACTGCCCCCGCCTCTGCCGGCTACTCCCCTCCCTCCAAACCACTGTGTCTTTCTCCACCTTTTCACTACAGGTCTTTTCACACATTTCCTTGTAGCACCCCTTCAGGGTGCCTTTCTTGCCTGCACCCCTTCAGGGTGCCCTTATCCACACGTGCACTTCACCCACTCCCCTTTAGTGTAAGCCCACCCGCCCTGCCCCGGTATGCCTGGGGACACCCCGCCCCCCTCGGAGGACGGAGGCCGCCGCCCCCGGCCTGGAGCCCGCCTGCCCCCTCCCCGCGACCCTCCGGATGGGGAGTCCTTCGTCCTGGTGACTAGGACGGAGGGCTCGTGGTCCCGCACCTCCCCCTTCGCGATAGCCCGACACCTTGACCAATGGACAGGCGGAGTGGTGTCCGCCAAGGTCCTGCGCTCCGGGGCCCTCCTTGTACGTGTCAGGGAGGCCTCCCAGGCCCGGCAGCTCATGAGCCTAGAGAGGTTCATGGACTGCCCAGTCCAGATCGAACCGGCGGATCGCCTGAACATGGCTCACATGACGGCGTATGCCCCTGAGCTGACGGGGATGTCCGAAGAGGAGCTCCTAGCCGAGCTCCAGGATCAGGGCGTCTGTGAGGTCACCCGCCTCGGCCGCAGTCCCCGCCTCGGCCCGGTGCTCAAGCTGGGATTCCGGACCCAGACTCCGCCCGCCTACATAATGGCCGGCTACCTGCGCATCGCCCTCCGCCCATGGACACCGCCCCCGTCTCGCTGTGGCTTTTGCCAGAGGTATGGCCACTTGGGCAAGGCCTGCCGCGCCCGAGAGCCGGTCTGCGGGAGATGTGCCGAGGGCCACCCCACCGACACGTGTACCTCCGAGGCCACTCGGTGTGCGTCCTGCGCGGGCCCCCACCCAGCGTCATCCCCCCGGTGCCCGGCATGGCTCGAAGCCAAGGACCGCCAGCAGCGCCGACTTGCCGCCCGCGTCTCCTCTGCTCCCCCACCGCCGATGGTGTGGGCCCCGGCCCGCTCGCCCCCCCTGTGGCCGACCCCGGCTGAGGCGGCTTCTCGCCCCCCTCGGGCTGGACCGCACGAGCCCAGCCTACGCTCTCCTCCCCTGCCCATGGCCTCTCGCCTGGCCCCCTTAGCGGGCCCCCCTGCCCCTGTCGCCGGACCCTCCGACACCCGGAACCCTCACCATCAACAGGCCGTCCCGCCTCAGGCCACGCGCCCAGCCGCGGGCCCCTTTGTCGCCCGACCCCCCCTTCGCCACCGAGCCGCCCCGCCTGCGCAGGCAAGGGCTTCGTCCACCCCACCCCCTCAGTGCCGTCACCTCCCCTCTCAGTCCCCGGAGTCCCGCTCTCGCTCCCGGTCTCCGTGCCCTGAACCACCCGAGGATCCAGAGCAGGCCTCCACCTCACCTGGTTCGTCAGTTTCTTACGAAACAGACGATCCCACCTTGCCGTCCCCGCCACACACACGCCTGCGAGGGCGTGATCACCACACCACACATCACTAATGCAGACACCCACCACTGAATTCTTGCTCCAATGGAATACGAGGTCACTCATATCCCATTGGGCAGAATTCAAGGAATATATCATCAGAAATAAACCATTGATTGCCGCCGTTCAGGAGACCCGATGGCGCGACAATGACCCATATAATTTTAATATCTTTGGTTATTCCCTCTACACCGACAATAGAAATTCTACATCCCGCGGCGGCGGGGTCGCCTTATTTATATCCGACACCCTCCTTCATCGTCAGATCCCCATTGTAAATAACCTAAATTTTATTGCCGTTTCTGTCAAAATTGCACAACTAGAGCTTACTATACTCTCTCTCTATCTCCCACCTTCTCCTACACTATCCTTATCTTCTGTGACCGACCTATTCGGTCTCCTCCCTCACCCCTGTCTGGTGCTGGGAGATTTTAATGCCCACCACCGGGCATGGGGCTGTCACACCACATCACCTCGCGGACACCACATCGAAACACTCCTCAACACCCACAACATGGTCTTTTTAAATGACCAAACACCTACACACAACACCGACATTGCCCCGTTCCGTCCATCTGCCATCGACCTATCTTTGGCCTCGGCCTCCATCTCACCCCTCTTTTCTTGGCATGTACAACCCGACCCCCTCTTTAGCGATCACTTCCCTATTCATATTATGCTTGAACGCTCAGCCCAGGCTAGAGATTATTCATTTCTCCCCCGCTGGAATGTTCGCAAGGCGAAATGGCCATCTTTCTCCCAGGAAATTGACACCGTCTTCCCTCCTCATTCACACCCCCAATATCAGCTTTTCTGGGCACCATATTACTCGCGGCCGAAAATCATGTCCCCCACACTCGTCGCTCCCCCGGCTGTCATCACGTGCCGTGGTGGAATGACGAGTGTCAACGCGCCGTCGCTCTGCGGCGGCGGGCTGAGCGAAAATTTCGCAAAAATCTCACCACCCAAAACATGTTAGAAGCCCGCGAGGCTAAAAAACGTTGTCAGCAGATTATCCTTAGCTCCAAAAAACGCAGCTGGCAACTCTATTCAAACTCATTCAACCGTTTTACCCCCATCGGCCAGATTTGGACCAAAATTCGCTCTTTCTCAAATGGCAGATCCCCACACCGCGGATTCCCACAACTGACAATTAATCAACGCAGCATCACAGAACCCTCGGACGTCGCGGAACACTTTGCCACCTATTATGCAGACATCTCCTCAAATACGCAATACTCGCAACAAACCACCGACTTCCTACAAACCACTCTCGCCACCTGCAACTTTACCTCGGACAACACGGAACCATATAATGCCCCCTTTACTCTCTATGAACTAAATTTATCCCTATCCAAAGTAACAAACACCGCGGCTGGCCCTGACCAATTGGCATACCCCTTCTTCCAAAATTTATCCGACTCCGGAAAAGACAACCTCCTTTCGGCACTAAACCAACTATGGACTTCCCCCTCTCCTGGTCTACTAGCACTATCATTCCTATCGCTAAGCCTCGCAAACCTCGCGACCTTCCCTCTAGCTATCGACCTATCTCTCTCACTAGTTGTGCCTCTAAACTTTTTGAGCGCATGGTCAATGGACGAATCAGAGTTCACCTTGAAAACAACGAAATTCTCACACCCTTTCAAAGCGGCTTTCGACCCAGACACAGCACCACTGACAACCTTATTCTATTTGTTGACTCGATTCAGCGCGGTTTCATGAAAAAACATGAAACCGTGGCACTCTTTCTCGATTTAAAATCCGCATTCAATAAAGTACACAGCTCGGCACTCCGAATCAAATTACATCGTATTGGCATCAGAGGCAGAATGGCAAAATTTATCACCAACTTTCTCGCTAATAGAACATTCACCGTCCGCTGCGGCAATATCCATTCTCGGTCCAAAAAATTAGATCAAGGCGTCCCACAAGGCAGCGTGCTATCCCCCACCCTCTTTCTTATCATGATTAACGATGCGCTCGCTGACCTCCATCACATAGCCCCCTGTCTAAAATACTCCATTTACGCCGATGATTTGGCCATATGGTGCACGCACCCATCGGCAGACAATGCAAATTATATAATGCAGCGCGCCATGAATCAAATTGATTCCTGGTGCTCCCTCTGGGGACTGCAAATCTCCCCCACCAAATCCGTCACAATGCCTTTCTCCCGGCTCACCAAGTACATTCCACCTCTTACACCACTCCGTTACCGCGACCAAATTATCCCTCACCAAACCACCTTCACCTATCTTGGCATCATACTAGACAAAAGTCTTTGTTTCGGCCCCCATATTGCTTATCTAAAACAACGTTGCGCAAAACGTCTAAATCTCCTGCGCTGCATCTCCGGTCGCGACTGGGGTGCAGACAGGGCCACACTCAACACATTGTATATTACTCTGATTCGCTCAATCCTGGAATACAATGCGTTTATCTTCGATAATATATCCCCTTCACACATCACAACACTTGAACGCATACAGAATAACGCAATTCGCCTCATCACCGGAGCACACCGCACCACGCCCATCACTAGTCTCCGGGCTGAGGCCCACCTCCCCAGCTTACAACACCGCAGAATACTTCAACTAGTCAGATACCACTTTCGCACCACCACACAACACAACCACCCTGCCACCCTCGCACTCTCTAATCCTCCCGTTCGACGTACATATAATAGGAACAAATACAATATTGCCATACATTTAGGCCATGTCCTCACATTCGCACTCAAATTCCCAAACGTAATCCCCGACAAATTGCCTCCTCTAATCCCGTTTTGGCACATGAAACACCCCAAACTTGAGTATCTCTTTCGGGAAAACAAAAACCTGCTCACCCCCATTGAAGTCCAAATTAGATTTTTTGAATATCAAGAGGCCCACCCACAACACACCTTCTTCTACACGGACGGCTCACGTACCAGCAATGGTACGGGAGCCGCCTGGTGCGGTGGGCCCGACACTGGTCAAACCAAATTAACGCTTCACCATTCGGTATACACAGCAGAACTAGTCGCCATCCTCACTTGCCTACAACACATCATTGCGCAACGCATTACTACCCCTACTACAATATGCACTGACTCACGATCCTCTGTGGACGCCCTCGCCTCAATACACAACACCACACACCCCACGCTCCACGCCATCCGACACCTCTACAATGCCAACCACGCACACCTTCCACTCACACTGCTCTGGATCCCTGGACATAGGGGCATCCCGGGAAATGAACGGGTTGATGGTCTCGCCCGCGCGGCGATCGACCTCCCCGATAACAACGGAGCCCCAGTACCCCCCGGAGATCTTTTATCCCTCACAAATAATCTGTTCAAAAGGTATATTCAGGCCTGCTGGTCACACAACACCACACACCTACACACCATCAAGCCCACACTCTCCAGCTGGCCCTCCTCCAACCAGCACACCCGTCTGAACGAGGTGGTACTCGCCAGACTTCGCCTGGGCCACACCGATTTGACACACAATTTTATTTTTCATAGACCTCACCGCCTTCCACTTTGTAACACATGTCACGTACGCCTTACTGTCACTCATATCTTACTTGACTGTCCAGCATATGCTCTTCACCGTCGCTATATCATGCAATATGTCGCCAAGATCCACTCACAACTTTCGCTTCAAGCTCTTCTCGGGAATGACCACCCGGAACTACTTGATTTACTCTTTCGCTTCCTCCAGGACACCAAACTCTCCGAACTGATATAAAGCCTCCGTCGCATTTTCCTTTTCCAAGCTAGCCTGATAAAAGATATAAGACACGCGCCACACTCCGTACTGGCTGTATGACTCCGCTCCACATCTCTTCCTCTCCGTCGTCGCAAAACACATACATATAGGTTATCTCACACTAGGTAGACAGGATCCGATCCAATTTGGCTAATTCCGACGGACTTCCTTTTAAATTGCGCTTGGTTTTTTACCCTCGGGTTTTCCAAGCAGCCTGGTTTTCCCCTTTTTAGAGGTTTCCAGGCTTTAACTTAAAACATACACTTACACACACAAGGTCGGGCCCGACGCCCACGACTCGCCCTGGGCGTCGGGCCTCCGCTTCGCTTTTCAGGTCGCAGGTGGGCAGTGGAGCCTCTCCGGAGGTTACGATGCTGCCCACCCTCCAAATGTCCTTCCATTGTCATGAGTGTCTGTATGTATGTATATGTACCTGTATGACATGCGTGTTTCGTCTCTACGCCATATTTCTTGTTTGACGGCGTCTCTCCTTTCTTGACTAGTTGATATAACCGGATGTCACATAAGCCGGATTAACGTAACTCCTTCTTTAGCTGAGGCAAAGTGCCATCTGCTAGAGATTGCAATCTCTAGCAGATGGCACTTTGCCTCAGCTAAAGATTTAGGGGAAAAAAATAAAAAATAAAAAATTAAAAATGTCTCTGCGCAGGCGCATAGCTTTGGCTAGCTCGCCGGTGTGCCGCTGCTGCGGCCCGCTACAAATTGTGGAGTGTGGGACGCACACTCCACACCCTAATGTCTAGATGGCAGGGGCGTCGATTTGTATCCTTTTGTAGGGGCCAGGGCCCCACCAATGTTGATCTTGCCCCCCCCCCATGTTGATTTGGCCCCCCCCAATAACATATGCTATTTTTATGCTGATAAAAAAGTTGAAGGAAAAAAGAAGAAAAACACCATGCTAGGTACATAGAAAATGTAGTTGATGTTAACCAGCACATTTGGTAATGAAAAAAAAGAGATTTGGGTTAGATAGTGGACTGACTCTCCACCTTTTGCTATAAAATTCAAAATGGTGTGCACAAAAACCAATTGTCATTGTCAAACTTGCATACAATCCAGTCCCGTGAACAACAATCAGTTATCATTGAGAGTGTGGACATACAAACTATAATTAACCTCAACAGCCCACTCATCACACTATCAGCTTGATATTTACCTGGTACCTAGGCACCTAGGTACATGCTGCAGAAAGACTTAGAAGAGCTTGTGAAGTGGTCCAAAAAATGGCAGATGAAATTAAATTTTGATAGTGCAAAATCATGCATGTATGCAGGGGCGTCGATTTGTATCCTTTTGTGGGGGCTATGACCCCACCAATGTTGATCTTGCCCCCCCATGTTGATTTGCCCCCCCCAATAACCTATGCTATTTTATGCTGACAAGAAAGCTAAAGGGAAAAAAGGAAAAACACCATGCTAAGTAGAAACATTGATGTTAACCAGCAAATTTTGTACTGAATAGAAACAGATTTGGATTAGATAGTGGACTGACTCTCCACCTTTTGCTGAGAAATGTAAAATTGTGTACAAAAACAAACAAAATAGCTGGAATTCCCTCCACTGTGGAAGTACAGCTTACATCTTTCTGGGTTGGTTGGTTGGTTATTTGGGTTTAGGGCCGCATTGACTGCGTTGGTCATACAGCGCCCATACAACTTTTCTTGTTCCCACCTTAGAGCACAATAATACCCAAAAGTTTCCGAAAACAATTTACAACCATGTTCACAACAAAATAGAATTTTTTATTCAAAATCAGCTTAGGTTAGGTTAGGCTCAGTTAGGTTTCTTTTTTAAGGTTCACAATTTTCAGAAAATAAATTAAGTGACATTTTAATTTAGTTTAATTTTTTGTTCTCTAAAGATAGGTCAGGGTAGGCTAGGTTAGAGTTTGTTGCATTAAAAAAAACATTTGTTTATGCTATGTTACCGAACTCAAAGCCTTTTTGGCATTATTTTGCTCACAACCTGAAAACTAAGCACATAAAATATGTGGGTCCAATCATCTTAGTAACCTCCATAAACATGGTATTCTGCATATTTTTGTTTTGTCTTAAAGGAAAAAAGAACACCTTAGACCGCAAGGTTACCAAATAATGAGCAATTTTGGGGGGAAACTTTTTTGGAATTTTTTTAAAAAGTTTTCCAACTTCAAAAGCCTAAACTAACCTAACTTACCCAAACCTAACCCATTTGCTTGCTATATGGAGGCAAATGTGTGTAAAAACTTGTCTTGTTACCACCTTAGAGCACAATAATACCGATTTACAAATACAATCACCAGACACCGAGCCGACAGCGCTTCTCCCCCCCCGGTCGAGAAGTCCTGGGCCTGGACTGGCCCCCCTAAACCGAGTGGCTAGATGCGTCCCTGGGACCGACCCCCCAAATAAAAATCCGTGGCGACGCCCTTGGGGAGGAGACCAGAGTTTCTGTGGGCTGCGTCAGTTGTGTACAATGAGTGGCATATTTATGGGAAGAGGGACTGAGGGGGGGGTTCAGGGCACTGTACAGTGTAGAATGGTGTCCCTTGCGATATAATAGGATGCCCCACGCGACTGAACCGATAGAAATTCCGATTTCCTCTGGATTTTTATATTTAAGACATTCTCCGGGCTTCAAAGGAATGCGTCGGCGAAAGGTTTATTTTCGATTAACGACAGTTTTCACTAGTTTGAATGTTGAGGTCCGCGAAGTCGCATATGCGGCCACCTGAGTCGCGCTTCTGGGCCGAAAACAGTGGAAGCTCCTCGTGCCCTTCACAAGTTTTGCTGAAGCGAAACGCTGTGACAGCATTGTCGCTGTCTTCTCGATGTCCGCCTGGGAGACGTAGATTAATTCGATCCCTGTGGGACGAAATTTTCATCAGCTCCCTTGCAAGTATTTGTCATCCCGATCGCACAATCTTCGATCTTTTCAGCATTTCACATATGCAATATTTTTACGAGTATCTAGAAAACGGGTAAGAAATGCGCTACTTTCACTCGCCCTTTTGACGGGTGTCATAGTGAACGGACTATTTATTTGTTTATAAAGACCAGTTGTTGATCCTGGGTAACCAGTGAAGGCTTAGGTATATTGAGCTGATGTGCCCTGAATACCCAAAATCCCGCGAAAGTTAGAATCTGACAGAAAATTGCGAAAAATGGCGCTAGGTGGTGCTAATAAAAAAATGATTTTTGCAATTAGGAACAGTACCTGATATGTGTGTCGAGCAGAAGTTAAACATAGCTTCCGGGGTCAATATCTGGTCTCCGTCTGGCCGCTGAATGCTTGCCCTTGCCGTCAGGCGTTTCACGGTCCCACCTACGCCGTCGCACGGACCTTTTCCATGGCAGGTGGCAAAATAATGCCACTCGCAGTCAACGTTGAAGTCCTGCTTGTGCAGGCACATGTTCCTTATATTATGTTTATTCTTGTATTGTGCTGCACAGCCGTCTGTAAAGTAATGCACCTTTCTGACATTTTCATTCTCGGATTTCATCCGTTCCAGAACCTTTGTTTGGAACGCGTAAACTGAGGCTGTATTGTGGTGCAGATCGTCACTTATGACGCAATAGCTTTTGGTTTGCAGTGACCCGTATGGGACTCGCGTTGTAACGTTGTAACGTTACAACGCGTTGTAATGTTGTACACAGTGGCGTCGCCACGAAATTCTTCCAGGGGGGGCAAGGTCGAAAGGGGGCCTCCTGTTACCCGAAAGGGGGCCTCCATTGTGTTAGGGTCTCATATTGTTTTTAGGCTCTTATACTATGGTTCGAGGATGGGGAACATGATTTCATATTGTTTTTTGTTTGTTCTTGGCATGGTGCATCATTTACTCGAAACGCAATAGCACTAATCATTTGGGCTGAAAACTGGGCCATACCAGGGTATAAATAAGTAATATTTCGATAAATGCATAAGTGCCAAAACAAACCATCGTCTCAATGCTTTCTCGAATATTCCCGCTGGCCTCTAGATTGCAGCGAGCTGGCGGGGCTGGTGCTAAGCATATCTTACAGATATCTGCCATTGATCAACCCACTTTTAAGTCCTCCAAGTCTAACTGAATATAGCTAGATTCATCACTACTGTTATTTGTTCCCATCAGCTTGATGTCATAAGCAAAGCTTGAACGACCATTTCTCAGTCCAAGGACGACAATTTCGTAAAGGTGACAACGAGAAGTGGATTGCATTAGTTTTTTTAGCGTCATCTTAGGAATTTGTTTATTTTTATAACATTGGTGCTGGCTGCAAGGCAACTGTCACACGAGCTAAAATATATCCTCAGCGAATAAATTCACGGCAAGAACAAGCATTGAACACCAATGCATAAATGACAATGCAACAATGCAACAATGTCAGTACATACATATTCCAAGCCTTCAAATTCCACGCCGTCACGCCCATCGTTTTCGCTGTGCTGTACCGTTTTGTAAATGACGTTGAGAAGGTATGGAAGCTGGGAAGCTATAATCATGCAGGCTGTTAGTTAGTTAGTTAGTTAGTTATTGTGGTTTAGGGGCGCATCGCATGCAGGCTGTAATAACAGAAAAGAAGTTTGTTGGAAGAAAATGCATTTAAAAACATCATTCATCCCATTTCATATGGGGCATGGATGTTGTATTGCATGCTTATGAGGGGTAATTTGTCCCCTCAATGTTGGCTTTTCCCCATGGGCGTATGTTTCGGAAACTTATTGAGGGACCAGTGAAGTACCTATATTCCCGTCAAGCAGGAGGGGGCAAACGGATTTGCAAGGGGGGGGGGGGAGGGCACCTACGCCCATTAAAAAGTCCTTGGATTTCGACCGCTATTTTGTCGAAGGGTACAGTTAGAAATAATATAATTAGTCATCAACTAACTTGTCCTGTGGAGGGGCCTAATCTACCACTATGGTTTCTGATTGGTCGGATTTCAACCCTAGCTCCACCACTCAGTTCTAAGGTTTTCTTTTGGTATCCCTTGATAAGTTACCTCACACTGCTGAAATTACACGTATACCACAAACCCGGATCGGTGTCCCAAAAAATCAAGCTGGAGCCCTCCAAAAAAAGGAGAGATTCCAGCAAATAAATGTCAGGTTCAGGAAAATGGCTCTGTTGCACCGAACATTTTTTTCAAGATGCCTTCAAAATTGCGTATGACTCCGAATAGCATACCGGATCTCGAAAAATCGAGGTGGGATACATGGCGTCAGAGGTTCGAAAAATCAGGCTGGGATTCGGACTTTTAATTAAAAAAACAGAAAAGATCCACAAAAATCGCGTTGAGCCCAGAAAGCTGGCGTTGGGTCTCCGGAACCACGTGCCTGGGCGCGATAAGTCGCGCTGGGACCCATAAAAAATCGCACCGAAGCCCCGAAATCATACTGGGGCCCCACAAATGTGTGTCAGAAGCCCCAAATATAAACAGCGGGACCCTAAGAGTACAACGTTGCCAGAAAGTACAACTAACCCTCCAAAGCGCACAAAGGTCTCCCAAAAAGCGATAGGGCCTTAAAACATGCGTTGCAGCCCTAAATAAACATACCGGGAGCTCTAAGAAAAATACACTGCAAGCTCGCAAGGCGCACAGGGGCCATGAGAACGCACAAGGGCCTGGAAAAGAGGCTGGGGCCACGAAAGGCAACATGGTTCCAAAACGTACAAAACGACCGGGAGCTAAATAAACACATCGGGATCTTCGAAAACGCCCCGACACGTAAAAAATACTCGGTGCACAAAAAAACGCAACAAAGCCCTAAAACGAGCAGGGTTTAGGCCCATAACTTCAAAGTAAAATGTATTACCCACCACTTTAAAATACAAAATTTTACAATTTCAGGCATTGCAGTTCATAGCACCCGGTCGCCACGACGGCAACGTGAGTGCACGTGCACACCCATTTCTCGTATTCGGTGCATTCGCCACACTTCGTGCGATGCTATGGTTTCTGCTAGGCCTTCTGCGTTTTGCTAATTGCTGCCACATGATAGACTTGCACCATATTTGGCGTGATGGAATGATTCGCCTGGGCGTTCGCTTCGAAAAGTCGATTGATTAAATTCGATCATTAGTTTCCTACTTCCCACATTTTCTGGTAGCTATGAAATGCGGTTTCCGCTGAGCTTTGATGCACTTCATATCTTTGCTGCTATCCTCCCAGATTGGATACCGAACCGAGGCCAAGCCTCGGCGTTTTTTTTTACCCGTTGCGTCGTTCTTGGTCTATGATTGTGTATTATGGCTCCAATCCATTTTTGTTAGGGGCCTAAAGCATTTTCGAACCCCCTGCTCGTTTTAGGGTTTGTTGAATTGTTGTACACCGAGGATTTTGACGTGTCAGGGCGTTTTCGAAGATCCCGATGTGTTTATTTAGCGCCGGTCTTTTTTGTTTGTTTTGGAACCATGTTGCCTTTTGCGGCCCCAGCCACCTTTTCAGGCTATTGTGCGTTATCATGACCCCTGTGTGCCTTGAGAGCTTTCGGTGTATTTTTTAGACCTCCCGGTATGTATATTTATGGCTGCAACGCTTGTGTTAAGGCCCTGTCGCTTTTTGTGAGACTGTGCGCTTTGGAGGGTCAGTTGTATTTTCGGCCCCCGTTGTGCTCTTAGGGTCCCGATGTGTTTATTTTGGGCTTCTGACGCACACTTGTGGGGCCCAAGTACAATTTTGGGGCTTCGGTACGATGTTTCTAGGTCCCAGAGTGGCTTATCGCACCCAGGGCCGTGGTTCCGGAGACCCAACCCCAGTTTTCTGGGCTCAATACGATTTTGTGAAACTTTTCTGATTTTTTTTAAAGTCCGAATCCTGGCCTGATTTCTCGAGCACTTGGCGCCATGTTTTTGTATCCCACCTCGATTGTTCGAGATCCGGTTTGTTTTTCGGTGCCGTACGCAATTTGTGAAGGCATCTGATAATATGTTCGGTGCTCCAGAGCCATTTTTTTAACCTGGGAATTTAGTTGTTGGAATCCATCCTTATTTTGGAGGGCTCCAGCTTGATTTGTGTTTGTGTTTGTGGTCACGCTGTGCTTACGTGTGGCCCTAGACGGCAATTTTGTAGAGCCTCGACGGGACTACCGATGGGAATTGTGGGTCCCAAGCGCGATATTTGGGGGCCCCGGTTCGAGTTTGTGCGATGCGTTGTATTTAGCTGTGGCCCCAACGCGATTTTGGCGGTTCCTGTCGCAATTTTTCGGGCCTCGGAGCGAGTTTTCCGGGGCTCGCCGTATTTATTTGGAGACCCATACGCGAATTCTGGTGGACCGACGCGAATTTTGGTGGCCCCAGCGCGATTTTTGAGGCCACGACATGATTCTTGGGAGCTTATCCCTCTCAGGATGGAGGGGGCATTTGCCCCTTTGATATAGCAGTGTGGCCACTGAAGGAGATTTTCCGTCCCAGAGTGACGTTCCGGTTAAAATTGATTTTGGGGGCAGCTGCCACTTTTGGGACCCCGGCGCGACCTTCTGGGCCTCCAGTGTGATTTTCAAGGGCTGCGACGCGATTTTTTTGGGTCCAATGTGATCTTTTGGGCCCCGACGTCATTTTCTTGGATCCCTAGCGCGAGCTATAGCGGCCTCGACACTTTTTTGGGTCCAATGCGTTTTGGATGCTTTTGGCGTCATTGTTGGGCCCCCAGAGTGATTATTCATGTCCGGATTGTTCTTCGTTGCTGCGGCTTCATTTGTTTTGGTCCCAATGAGACTGTTGGGGCACGGTACGACCTGTCGTGCCCCTGGCATGATTTTCGTGGTCCGCGCGTGAATTTTTGGTACCCCAGGCTCAGCGTAATTTGCGGGGGCCCCGGCCGGATCATTTGGGGCCCATATCGTGATTTTAAAATACCCAGACTCGACTCTTACTATTTCTTAGGGGGTTCTTCTTGCAAATTATACCCTCCTGTTGCGTCGTCTCATTTCCTAGAGCCTTTTTACCGGTTTTCGATGTCTCCTTGTGTGTCCTACCCTCCTCCATATTCAATGGTCCTCCTCTCCCGTCTTGGAGGGCCTCCTCTTGCATTCTGGGGCCCCTTTAACATGGCATGGGGCTTCCTCTCATCTTGGAGGGGCATTTTCTGCCAAATTAGGGGCCTCTTGCCACGCCTCGTGTGCCTCCTCCTTTATCCTAGCAAAGCCTTACCCGTCTTGAGGGATCTTCAATTTTGGAAACCTCACCTCCTTCCATACCTGCTATCACTCCCATCTTAAGGGCCTCCTCTTCCTGGGAACTCTTTCCGGTCTTCGGGACCTCATTTGGTCCTAGAGACCTACTCCTTCCCGAGTCCGGCAGGTGCCTCATTTCTCTTCTAGAGGCCTTCTTTTTCAAATTAGGGGCCTCCTCTCACGTCTTGGGGGCCTCCTGCTCTGCGTTCTCCTGCTCTGCGCTCTGGATTCGATCTTTACCCATCTTAGGGGTGGTCTCTTATCTCCTGGTGGACTCCTCTTCTCTCCCAGGCGCCGCCTCTGCTAAATTACTGTCTTACAATATCTGTTCTGCGTCTTAGGGGCATCCTTTTCGTCCTGGTGGCCTCCTTTTCGTCCTGGGGGCCTCCTTTTCGTCCTGGGGGCCTCCTTTTCGTCCTGGGGACCTCATCCCAATCTCTATACGTCTTTGGGATATATGGTTCTACGTCTTTGGGAATCCTTTTCGTCCTTTGGTGCATCCTTTTCGTCCTGGGGTTGGTTGGTTGATTGTTGGAGTGTAGGGGCGCATGGACTGTGTCTTTCGTCCTGGGAGCCTCCTTTTCGTCCTGGGAGCTTCCTTTTCGTCCTGGGGGCCTCCTTTTCGTCCTGGGGGCTACCTTCCTATCTCTGTTCTCTGTTCTACGTCTAGTCCTACGTCCTTTTCGTCCTTGGGTGCATCCTTTTCGTCCTGGGGTCTCCTTTTAGTCCTGGGGGCCTCCTCCCAATCTCTGTTCTACGTCTTGGGACATCCTTGCGCTATGGGGCATCCTTTTCGTCCTGGGGCGCTATGGGGCATCCTTTTCGTCTAGTGCGTTGGCACTTCGGCCCCCCCCCCCACTGTTTTTCAAAAATCGACACCCCTGGTGGTAGCTCATCCAGAGACGATAGAGCTACTCAACATGAAAAAGCCAAAGAGGGTTATGGAACTTTTGTTAAGTGTATGATGCTTAATGCTCAGAGCATTCGATCCAAAGTTGATGAGTTCAAGTGTTATGTTGCTGAGGAGAATGAGATTTTGTTTGCATCACTGAGGCATGGGTCAGTGAGGGATATTTTGGGGATAACTTACAGGACTATGAGATCCTGGGATACAATATGTTTTCATGCAATAGGGGTCCAGCAGTGAAAGGGGGTGGTGTAATGCTCTATGTGAATGGCTTATACAGTTCTAAAAAAATAGCAGATGGGGTAAAAAATGTGTCTGTGGAGTCCATTTGGCTTGATGTTGCTGTGGGAAAAGGCAACAGCAATAAACTAAGGATAGGAGCTTTGTATCGATCAGGAACCTTGCCACATTCTCAGCAACTGGAGCTCGATAAGGTGATTTGCGAGGAAATCAGTAGAAACTTTCAGAGGAAATGCCCTATTCTTGGTGACTTTAATCTAAAAGGATATGAAAATGTTGGTGTTGGCTCCCCATCATGTAAACTGTTTAGGAAATGCCTTGAAGAGGACTTGTTCTTACACCAGTTTGTAACGGAACCAACCAGACAGGGCTCATTCTTGGACCTTGTCTTCTCAGATTTAAGTGATTTAGTTCAAGACTTGACTGTAGGAGAAACTCTGGGAAGAAGTGACGATAACATAGTGCGATTTAAGGTACAAATAGCGGGGACAATCAAGGATAATTTGGCAAAGATTCGAAATTTTAACAGGGCAGACTTTGACTGCATGAGAGAGGCTTTAAGTGCCATAAAATGGGAAGAAAATTTTGTGTATTTAAATGCCTGTGAAATGTGGAAAAAAATCAAATCTCACTTGAGGGAAATTCAGATTAGACATGTCCCCAAAAGCAAAGGCACAAAAGAAGGGTAGGAAAGCCAGCATGGCTTACACCAGATTTGATGAGATCAATTAAGGCTAAGAAAGATGCATTTAGAGTATTTAAGGAAGCTTCAAATATCGTAAATCTAAAGTCATATCAAAAAGCTATAGATGCTGTGAAGCAGAAAACCAGAGCAGCAAGGCGAGCAAAAGAATTGGATTTGGCTAGGAACTGTAATGGGGACAGTAAAAAGTTCTTTAGTTTCTACAAGCTAAGTAAAGTTTCAAGCACAATTGGTCCACTGGAAGTAAATGGGACTATATCGAGTGAGGATAGTGAAATGGTTGAGGAGCTGAGCAAGCAGTTTAAATCAGTGTTTACAGTGGAGGATGTGACAAATCTGCCAACCGTGAACCACAGTTCAGTGACAGGTGATCAGATACACGATATTGATAGTGATGTTGTTTTCAATTATATCAGAAAAATAAAGCCAAACAAAGCAGCAGGACCTGATGGAATTTAGGCTAGGGTATTGCGGGAAGCTGAAAAGGAACTGGCAATTCCACTTAGTATAATATTGTGTAGATCAGTTTCACAAAATGAAATTCCAACAGATTGGAAAAGGGCAAATGTAGTTCCTATTTTCAAGACAGGAGAAAGAGGGAAAGTTGAAAATTATAGGCCAGTAAGCCTCACATCCCTGGTCTGCAAGGTACTCAAATCAATTATCAAGGATAGAATGGTTAGTTTTCTTGAAGGAAACAGATTGATTCAGGATACTCAACATGGGTTTAGAAAAGGGAGATCGTGTCTCACAAATCTCTTGGACTTTTTGAATTGTGCCACATAACAATTTGATCAGGGAAATCAGGTTGATGTAGCATATCTTGACTTTAGTAAGGCCTTTGACAAGGTACCCCATAAACGGTTAATGATGCAGCTTCAGGTCCATCGCATTGCAGGTATCATCCTAAAATGGATGGAGTTGTGGCTTTCAGATAGACAGCAGAAAGTAATGCTAAATGGTACAAAGTCATCATGGCAAAATGTTCTTAGTGGAGTCCCTCAGGGGTCGGTACTGGGGCCACTATTGTTCATTATATTTGTGAATAGCATTGAATGTGGCCTAGGCAGTAAGGTTTTGAAATTTGCGGATGATTTGAAGATCTTTAGGGCAATAACAGGGCACAATGAGCAGGTTTTGCTGCAGAACGACTTAGACGAGCTTGTGAAGTGGTCCGAAAAATGGCAAATGAAGTTTAATTTTGATAAGTGCAAAGTCGTGCGTGTAGGTAGGCAGAATATGAAGGTGCCATACTTGATGGGTGGCCAGGTATTATCTGTGACTCAGCAGGAGAAGGACTTAGGTGTTATTTTGAACACAAAATTGGGGGCATCAGAACAGACCAAAGAAGCCAGGAAAAAGGCACTAAGAATGCTTGGGGCAATACAGAGGAATGTGTCATACAAAAGTGAGGAGGTCATCAGGAAGCTTTACTGTGCATATGTCAGGCCACATTTAGAATACTGTGTCCAAGCTTGGTACCCTAGTTATGAGAAAGATTGTTGACTTCTAGAGAGAGTACAAAAGAGGGCAACAAAAATGGTTAATGGTATAGGCAACCTGGCATATGAGGAAAGATTGAAGAAATTGAATATGTTTTCACTTAGATATAGAAGGCTGAGAGGAGATCTCATCGAGGTTTTTAAATTTGTTAATGGTCAGGAACAGGGATATCTCAGGGAAATGTTTGAATTTAACAGAAATGATGCAATTAGAGGTCATCAATTCAAAATTAAAGTTAATCACAGCAGGACAAGGTTGATACAGTCTTTCTTCACCAACAGGGTAGTCGAACACTGGAACCAGCTGCCAGGAACCATTGTCTGTAGCAACACACTGAACATCTTTAAAAACGGCATAGACAATCATTATAAGAATAGGGGGCTTGTTTTTCTGTATTCCAGGGAGAGCTGATATATAGATTTGGTAGGCAACTGGTTCAGCGTCCAAAAGTGCAACCAAGAAGGGCCCTTGTGGCTCATAGTTGCACTGATCTTTTATGTCTTTATGTCTTTTATGTCTCTCTGTCTACTCGTTCTCTACTCTACGTCCGGTCATACCAGCTGTGGAATGATATACAATTAACAGTATGCATTAACCCATGTTAGTGACGAAGCCTAGATATAGAAGTGAGGATCCTGAAGGGGCTGTAGAGGCGCGCGTCTGCGCCTACCAGAGAAAATGTTGGTTTGTTGTTGTCATACGAATTGGCGGAAATGGCCCCAAAAATTAATTTCTGATAATATTCCTCCTTTAAATGGATGGGCACCTAGCATTCATCGGGCAGTTCCCCCACCAGCTTTAGTGGCTCCTTCGCACTTGTTTCTAAATGTAATTATGCGCTCTGGACTCGGTATAATCCCGCTTGACGAATTTCACGTTGACTGTTCTGGGTGGAGTTCACGATTTGCGGCCGTCTCATTGGCGGACGGTTGCGGAGACTCCGCCTCCACGCATGGCTCTGTCTCTGACTTCCCGAGCGAGCTGGCCGGCTCAGAACGTGACCCAGCTGGCCAGCATCAGGTAGGTGATAGACAGTTCCTTCTCCAGCCAAGTGTCCCCGGTATTCGGGATCAAGGGTTGGATGGGTGACTGTAGAGTTCTCCCAGAGCGGCTGCGGCTTCGGCCGCGGGGTTTGGCCTGTGATCCACAGGTGGGTTTTTATCGTCTTCTGGGAGGCCTGGAAGTTTGTTGGCCTATAACTATGCAGCAATGAGCCTTTCTCTGCAATATTTATAATCCGTCGTGCTATCTAACTCTCCAGTTCGGTGTTTTTATTCTTTGTGATTCCATCAATAAATTGGTAAAAGTCGGTCCTCGCGTGGCTTGAATCACTTCACCATGCCAGTTCATTTCCCTGCCGAATATATCGCTACCCTGGGGAGAGTGAGAAGTGTAATGATAATTTGTAATATAATGTAATAATAATAATAATGAAATAATTTGCGTGGAATGGGCCATTCCACGCCAATCGACAAGGGCATGGAACCCAATATTTTATATTTTCCTTAAAATATTTGCGCGGGGTTATCTGATGCGCCGAATCCAGCTGTGCCATTTTTAGAAAGATCAAGTCAACGGTCAAGGAGTTATAGCTTCGGGCATTTCTGATACGTCACCAAACAAGGGTGTCTTTTGAGGTCCTTAATGCAACGAAGAACAATCCGAATTGTGAAAAAGTATATATCGGTGAACTCATAATAATCCACTGCATCCTTTGGCTATTTCGGAATTTTCGTTTACGAGACATTTGATATCGTGACATCGTGACCTAAGGTCACATGACCTAATTTTACTATCAGGACAGTCACAATGCGATTTGAAGACGTGCAGAAATGAAGTTCGATATCTTACCTTGGAAAGCAAAAAAAAAGAAAAAAGGTATTGCTCCTAAAAGTCTACATATCCGTTCAAAATTAGGCATGCATGATTGTTTTCGCGCTAGTTTATCATGCCCTGTTTTAATATTTGCTTAGAACAGCATATTACTGAAATACAAGTCATTTGATGTTCGTGGCACGTGATGGGATGAGAATGTTAGTCATCTGCTCTTGAGTGCGGTGTTGCGCAAGTGTTCTAATTCGTTGTGAGGTCTAAGGTTAAACAAATGGCAAAAATGTCTCCGAATTGTGGTAGGTGGCCCATTCCACGACAAATCGAGAAGT
Source organism: Ashinkailepas kermadecensis (assembly GCA_034440615.1). Classification (NCBI taxonomy): domain Eukaryota; kingdom Metazoa; phylum Arthropoda; class Thecostraca; family Neolepadidae; genus Ashinkailepas; species Ashinkailepas kermadecensis. The sequence goes on along the minus strand of JAOTOM010003779.1, from coordinate 112,547 downwards.
GAAGGGGCCAAATTACACTTTATATCTGGATGAAAATAGTCATATAGGGTTAGTTTGTCTTTATAATTCAGCTGTGCAGTTTTAGGAAAAATCGGAGTAGCGGTTGAGGAGTTTAGCATCGGACATTTTTGAAAGGTCACCTAAGTCTTTGGAGACCTGAAACTCAATCAAAAGTAACAAGAATTGTACGAAGCTATATATCGCTGAACTCGTCATGATCCACTGCATCTTGTGTAAGTTTCTAAATTTTTGTTCACGCGTTTTTGAAATCGTGAGCTTGTGACCTAAGATAACGTGACCTGGTTTGACCTTCGAGACAGTCACAATGCTATTTGTGAAATTCAGAAGCGATGAAGGGTGACTTGTGAAATCCTAGATCGTCACATGTAAGGAGAAAAGTAATAGAAATGTTTTCACCTTATGCAATATATTTTTTCCTCACTGTCATCATATAAAAAATGGAAGACCATATTTCACCAACAACATTAAAGGGTTTTATCACCGCCAATCACTGTAATATCAACCTTCTGGCGTTTCAAACCCCACATTCTGGAAACGAAAAGATGAGCCACATTGACTGAGTAATCGCATTCATCTTGAACAGCTTTATAACAAAAATTCGCGCGGACGCATCCATCGACATTTGCTGAGCCTGAAATGAATCGCATTGGATCATGAGCCGTCTACATCGGTATGATAAAATAAAATAGCAGAATTACACAATGCAATGCAGTACAATAATGTGTTGCAGTACAGTATTATAATGTAATGCAATGCAATGATCTACAGATCTGCAGATCATCCCATACCTTGTCAGAATCCCAGTTCAGACTGGTGATCTGTTACTGCGATAATATTTATCAACACAATCTGTATCAGCGCGCACACTAACACGTCTCACTTCACCCAACTATCATTAACCCTCCCCGTCTTTCCGGTCATGTTCTCACACCCCGTCTCGGGGGGAGGGGGGTGATACAACCCCCCTCTAATCTCCGAACTAAGCGTCGCACGAAAACAAAAGAGGTGGCATCGGAAAGCGCTCGATGAGTAGGGCCAGAAACCAACCCCAAAATGATACTCCCCGCAAAATAGTGACGTCACAAGGGGTTTTCTCGACTTACATCATGTTTTTTCCTCTGGGGAGTTCATTTTGGGGTAGATTTGAGAAAAAAAAAATTGGAATCAGAAAAGGAAGGCGAAATCGATCATGGCCATACATTTTTGCCTACCCAAAAATGGATTTGTATTTTCTTTTCAAAATGTTGAGTTTTCGACGTTCTTTAATTTTTATTTGTATAATGCGTAGAGCGGACCGAAAAACGTTGTTCGAAGTCAACTTGCACCCATCAAAAAATGCTTACTTTAGCCAGAATCTTCGATTTTAGCCCTAATGGGCAAATATGCAAAACTAATAAATAATAAAAAACGGAAAATAAAAAAGTCCTCTGGTGCGTTTTGTTTCATCCCTAAAGATAAGCAAACGCTGAAAGTGTCATTAAAATACCTTTATTCCGTTAAAGCGTGACGACTGGTTGAACTTTTCTAAAGGTGACCTCACTTGACCTTGACTAGCTCGTTGACCCGAGATGACTTGACCTCAAAAGTTTCACACTACATGCCAAATTGATGTGGGAGAAGGTATGCCAAATTTCGGCGCGCTGCGGCGCGCCGTTCTTTTACTATCCGCGGAAAAAAAAACTTAGGGGGGGGGGGGCACATATCAACCCCCCCCCGAGACGGCACGGGTTAACACGCGCCCCGCATCGGTAAGCAGTTCATGAACTATTACGGTGCTGTGGGTTACTGGTGCGAACTTGTGGTACCCCTGCGTTCCATTTCCCGTAATGGCTTTCGAGAAGCGCTCGGTGAGGTGGGTCGTGAGGTCCATTGCCTCTTGCTTTGATACAAATATGAAGTTGGCTAGCTTGTGCGACAGACACTCAAACATGTCCTCCACCGTCAGTTGTTGTTGAGCGGGTGCTTGAGGCTCTCTTGAGCCGCGGCACGCTGATCCCGCGATGCCGTCGCAAGCGCCCTTGTCATAAGATGTGACAAAAAGCCATTCACAGGATACCACAAAATCTGTCTGATGGTGACACACATTAACGAAGTCATGCATATTCTTATATTGCCGTCTGTGAATTATATGTTTTTTTCGGTCAGGTATTGCGGTCCGATTTTCTGGGATAAGCCGCTGCAGGAACGCATTCACCATGTCGGTGTTGTGCTTTGTGTCGTCAGAGATACAGCAGTAGCTCTGATGCACAGTACGTCGTCCTCAGGCCAGTACACTACAAACGGATGCACTGTACACTGGGACGAATCCCAGTGAACGCCTTGAGCTGCTTCCTGCACCACAAATGAATAATTTTCAGCGAAATCGTACTAAACTATCACTTTGCCCTCCTTGGCAGTAGCCTTTGCGTAGGTGAAGTGCTGACCTTGTTTGTCAGCGACAAAGTGGTGTCTGGTCAGCATCACGGTTTGCTGGCTCAAATATCGCATGCTTTCCTCTTTGGTCTATACTTTTTCTGTGAGTGTACA
>JAOTOM010003779.1:0-105000 GCA_034440615.1 Ashinkailepas kermadecensis | reverse complement strand
CAATATAAAATGGGAATGGCCATGCAGCAGGCATAAAACTGCGGGCTGCGATCGAAATGGGAGCACCCATGGCCCCGCCAACGGTCCCACCGATGGCCCCGCCCATGGCCCTGGAATTAGTGACGTCCGCCCGTTCGCTCTGGTGACCTGCTACTCGGGACGGTTGATTCCAGGCGACTGACCGTCACCGTTAACGTCGAGACTATACCCTGTGGTGTCGCCAGCGTACTGGTGTTCGGAGACACTGCGCCAACTGGCACCGTCTGTGCTGCTGAGCATCCTGCCGCCATTGCTGACAACAGGCCTAAAGCCGAGCCTTCCAAGAATCTGTCAGCTGCGGTAGCCAGTTGGCCCGGAGGAGCTTCCTCTGACGGCAGCGATACTGTTGCCCAAGCTGCCTGCGGCAGCCTTTGAAGAAATAGTTTTCAACAGCTCACGGACGTGTGGGGTTTCTCCTGCTGTGCCCAGTTCTGGATGTATTCTCGGGAGCAGCTGGAACGACTTCTGGTCTCCGAGCTGCTGGCGGGGAAATAGGGCTTCTAGGAGGGGCACTCACGCTTGCGCCAACCTACGCCTCAGGGTGTCAATAAGTGCCACGGAACTGGACGTCTCGGCCGTGATAATATCAATCCACACCTGCATGGTGATCGATACAGAAGGCTTGGCTTGACACCAGCAGGTCGGACTTGATGCTGTCTTCTTGGATTCCAGCCACCCGAAACACACAGTCTGTCTGCATCGGCTAGAGGTCTGTCTTCTCCGGAGAAAGGAGAAAACTGTGACAGCCTGAACGCGGCCAGCTTCTGGCTTGCACATGCAGGAGTGAGGAGCAGATACAGGGGGGGGACTGAGGGCATGTGCCTCCCTCTCATGGAAAGTGGCCGCTCCTCCGGCCGGGAAAAGACGGCCATCCGGGATAGCTCGAGTGAATCTCCTAATTTTTTTCAGTCAGAAGCGCCCCTTCGAGAGCAAAATGCGCTTCTTCAGTGCGCTCGAATGGACCCCCTCCCCCGAATTTTTCGGCCAGAGGCTCCCCTCGGAAGGAAAAGACACCCCTTCAGGCAGGAGCGGGCTCAGAAATTGTCATGATGGGAACTTGGTCTCTGGAGTGGCGCCTCTAGCTGAAAAATTGGAGAGCGCAAACTTTATCATATGTGAAGATTATCAAAGATTGAACTTCTGACTCGGCCAGGCCGGCCTGTCAGCAGAGCTCAAGCCAATAAAGGGCCACTGACTTGATGGACAGGGTCCAAGCGTTTGAAAAGGGCCCTCCGACTTCCCGGAAAAGGCCCTGGGTCGTCAAAGAGGGCCCCTGAAATGACTGAGGGGCCCTAGTTGCTACAGGGGATCTCGGGCCGTCAGAAAGGGCCCTTGTGCCGACGGAAGTGGCCCAATCTGTTGAAAGGGGGCCTCCGGCCTGACAGGGGAGGCCCTGAATCGCTAAGCAGGTCCCCTGCGCCGACGAAGAGGACCCCTAGCCGTTGGAGGACCCGGGCCGTCGGGGAGAGCCCAGAGCCGGCATGAAGGGCCTTTGGGCCGATGACGGCCGGAACCGCACAGGGGCCCCTTGCATGATAGAGGAGGCCCAAGCTTTTGAAGTGGAGATTCCGACCGGATCGAGAGTGAGCTGAGCCGTGAAAGAGGATCTCTGAGCCGACGAATGGGGCCTAGGTCGGACGTGCAGAGCCACTGGGTCGGCTTTGGCTCACGCTGATGAAGAGGGTCTCAGAGCTGACAGCGGGCCTCAGGCCGATAAAGAGACCCCGAACTTCGGAGACGATCCGAGCTGAAGCGGATGGTTCCCGGTGCTACGTAAAGGGCTCCTATGCCCACGTAGGGGCGCGGGCTCCTACGCAGCAGTGGCGTTTCCAAGGGGTGAAAGGGTACCCGCTCCCTGTCGAGTCCAATGGAGCCCTCCAGGCGACCGCCCTGAGGGACAGAAATATAACCGAAGAAATGTTTAAGTATGTTTAATAGCTTGCGTGGAAAGTGCCCTTGACACGTGAAAAGGTCCACCCTGAGGGCTAGCAAGTACCGTGAAGACAAGAGAGGACCCACCTGAGAGCTAGAGTGCCTATACCAGCTGTAAAAAGCAGTCTCAGCTGCAATTGAACCCTAATGGCTGAAGAATTAAAAGGCACGTGAGGGTCTGAGAAGACTGGGATGCTCTTTGGGTCTGAAAAGGCACCTGAGGGATCAACAGGACCCGTGCGAGCTGAAGAGAACTAGTGACAACCCATCTCAGATCTGAAATTCCCAAGATGAGAGCTAGACTGGACTATTGGGAACTGTGATGGGCCTCTACAAGCAGGAGAGGGCCTTGAGTGATGCAGAGGATCTCCTGAGAGTCAGAGAGGACTTGACTGGGATTCTTCTGATATTGAGAGCGGCCCCTAATGGATGAACAGGGCCACCCGAGAGGAAAAACTCCCTGTTGACTGGCAATTGGGGTGAGGAATACCGAGGGCCAGCCTCAGAGCTAGAATGCTCTTGAAACCACGAGAGCTGTCGATAACTAGGAAGGATCCCTAGCAGCATGAGAAGGCCCTTGAGGGTGAATAGAGTTCCCCAAGAGCTAAGAATAGTTCCTTGTTCAATGATTGTGAAGAATACTGAGGGCCAATGTCAGAGCTAGAAGCTAGAAAGACTGTCAAGGACTGGGAAGGGCCCCAACAGCTGGAGAGGACTCCTGACGATTGGACATGGTCACTGAGCGCTAAAGGGGACTGGACTGGGATGCCCAAGTGGCTTGTAAGGAGTCCCTATGAGCCGGGTCCAACAGGGCCCCCTGAGATCTCAAGATTCCCTAAGGGTTAGCGATCGTTGTGAGGAATACTGAGAGCCAATTCCAGAGCTAGAATATCATTGCCAGCCCTAAAAAAACGTGAGGAGTAGGGAGGTTCTGTGACAGCTAGAGCGGACCGGACTGTGAATTGTGATGCTTCTGAGGCTTGGGAGGAACACTGGGGGATGAGCAGAGCCACCTAAGAGCTAAGGGGAGTTTCGAGAGCTGGCGATGTTTGCGAAAAATTGTGAGGCCTGTCTCAGAGTTGCTTTTTCACGAAGGAAGAGGTGAAGAAGGTCACTACGAGCTACCCAGGTCGCTTTACGAAAGCTCTCGCCGTCAAGGGGACACAAAAATTTCACAACTTCTCGCCTGCTGATGTTACGACTGTTTGGTACATGTATTGTTGAACGGCGAGGGACGTGCCGTGAAAGTGTCACGATAGGTGGACAAAGACAAGCTAGACACGAGACAGAAACAATTGGTGCACATATGAGACATGGTTTGTTACCGCAGCTACTTGCAGATTCGTGTGTTGATCTGTCTTTAGGCATACAAGAAAAACTTTGGATCGTTTCCATGCCCTCAAATATGCAAACGATACTTCGATGCACTTCTGACGGGACATGGTTGTGACGTGATGTACCTCCTTATTTCTTAGTTGGATACATGCTTCTTCTAAACATACAATGGTTGTGTATCCATGGTGTATGCAATGCCCTCATGAATCCCCACGGATCGTGATTTCTGTGAGAATACAAGCATTAACAGATGTCAGAAAGTGTTCTCGGCGAACTGAATTGAGACGCATTTACTCAGCGAAATAACTGGATATAACAAAACACAGGCTACTGGTGCCGACCACAGTTCAGTTGAGGCCAATGGCCACTTCTGACGTCAGAAGGCGCCTTTTATCTTATGTAGACAACCGGATATTGGAGGTAAATAAGCACATTAGAAGACATAACTCCACGCAATGCCAGAGAACACGTTGCTATCAAACCGCATCTCGATTTTGGACGGGGTGACGGCCGAGTTAGTAGCTCAATCTTCGAAAGACTTCAAATATGGTAAAGTTTGCGCTCTCCAAATATGGATTTATAGAAAAACGCCAATTTTTTATTTGCTATATATCAAGCCAAAACATGGTCCTTCCATTCTGTCAATGAAAAAAAAATCACGGGCATCGAGGTCACCGAAGGTCACGTGGCCTGAGGTCATTGGGTAACTTTTATTATTCATCACGTATTACAAATATTGTTAGAATTAGATTTCTTGAATATTTGCGAGTTAAAAAATGTCTGGATATATATGTATATATATAGATGTATATATATATATATATATATATATATATATATATATATATATATATATATATATATATATATATATATGTATATATATATGTATATATTGACTGATAATTCACTTAGTTATCGGCCACCGAACATAACCTTGCAGGGTGATCTTCCAGAAATTCCCGAGGCTATAACTCCTGAACTGTTGACCTGATCGAAGTACAATTTGCACAGATGGATTCAGGGCATAAGATAACCCTATACACCAATGTTGCTCAAAATCTGAGGCATGAGGGTGTCGGGCCCTGGTCGATCTGTCGTGGAATGCCCCAGCTCAAGCTTCATTTTTGTCCGATCTCGTTGCGATTTTTGGGGCCACGTTGTGCTTATTTGGGCCCATCGATGCCAATTTCTGGGTGCCCCGAGGGGATTTGGTTTTGTAAATGAGCGTTTTATTAAATGTTCGACATGGCACTATGCGATGTGTTTGCAACCTAACGTGATTTATTTCTCTCGCACTCAGTGACACAGTCAAGGCAGTTCCACAAGAAATGACTATCTCTGACCCATAATTTAGGGGAGACGGATGCGCCATGTGCTTACCAGCCTCGCATGTATACAGGTGATGCGAAGTCAGCGTAACTTCAGCAAAAGAAGATCAGTCGTCAAGGAAGTTCACAGCTCAGTTGCATAGCTGTTTTTTGTTGTTGTTGATTAGGCCCCATTCCGCTGTTGAGATGCACACCAGAAGAGATTGTTTCTGAACCTAACTTATGCCATATTCCCTGGGAAGCTACGTTGAACAACCCGGATACTCTGGCCGAACAAGATCTCCGAATGATGCAATTAGTGTGAGTTGGTGCAGAGTCTTTGATGCGCAAGTAATGATGTCAGTATGATTGTGGTGGCACAATCTAATCTAGCTACGCAGCCGTGCATTTTACAAGGCTGATGGAGGAAAGTGCCTACTCGTTGGTCGTTAGACAGCTGATAGAGTCACCAAACCGAGGGAACCTGCCGAGCTTCTTGTAGCTGCCATGTTAGTGGTGCTACAGGAATTAAATGGGTTTTCATGCTGAAGTCACACAGCTTAAAGCTTATTTTACGGACTGCATGGTTTGAAGCGCCCATTGAAGTTCAAGAAGAAGGTGCATATGTTTCAGGGCCTCTTCCTACAATCAACATGTTAACTGTGAGGTTCCTGACACCTCAAATGATCGTCCTTTCTCCAGTAAAGTTGCATTTCCCATTGCTGAGGGGAGCTCAAAAGGCTGGAATTTGGCCCTGTTGGAGTCAACTGTAGCGCTTCCATCACCTCCCGATTCAAATCTTGTTATACGAGGCCGTGACATATCAATTCCCAGGACTGAAACGAATCTCACATAGGCATGTCTTACTGCACCTGCTGCTGATATTAAGCTAGTATAACGTGTCGTGATGTAATGTGTGATGATGAATTACGTGATGGTCAAGCAAAGGCAAGAGGACTTTTTGAAGCTTTTCACCTTGTCGGGCTTGTGTCTATGCGGCCCTGCAGCAGGGCTGTGGTCTTGCTATTGACACAAGATTAGGCACTATACCTCGACAGACAACTAATGGACCGACTGTAGCCACTTTGTCGGGCTTATGTCTATGCGGCCCTGCAGCAGGGCTGTGGTCTTGTTAATGGCACAAGATTGGGCACTATACCTCGACAGACACCTAATGGACCGACTGCAACTACGTTCTGTTCGCAACCCGTGCAGATACGCACCATTTTGCGTCCAGTTTTTGTCGTAGTGTAGGGATTTCCAAATAAGTAAAACCTATTTCCACGATTCTGCACCTCTGCGAAATTACCTATCTTAGTGGATGCACCCAAACCCCCAACGATTCTACACCGTGCATCCAAATTATGGATGAGTGCGCCATATCCGGCAGTGGAGACGATTGTGGAAATAGAACCTCCAATCTATATGCATCAGCACCTCCAATTTACATGCACCAACACCTCCAATTTACATGTATGTGCGTAAAAAAACAATCCGATTCAGTCGAAATTCGTTGCAATCTTGCCCAAATCTGACTCTCTGCCAAATATGTTGTGCGTATCTCAAACTTAATTACACCATGGCGAATTGCCGAAACAGCATAGGTGCCATGCTTTGTCACGGTACTTTCTTGCGTCACAACCCGCCCTCTCAGTTTATACCGAATGTAAACGTTTAGCACGACGTCCGTATCGTACCGACGCTGGCCACACAGCGCCTGGTCTTGAGGCGCGTAGATAACGTGGCATGACGACGTAGTCATAGCACGGGCGGCTGTCTCTTAGTCGGTACCAGCTGGCCTGGCGCCGCCTAAGTACAGCTGTGACCGACGGCTGGATGGTCGGCCCTTAGTCGGTACCAGCTGGACTGGCGCCGCCTAAGTACAGCTGCGACCGACGGCTGGCTGGCCGGGCCTTAGTCGGTACCAGCTGGACTGGCGCCGCCTAGGTACAGCTGTGACCGGCGGCTGGCTGGCCGGGCCTTAGTCGGTACCAGCTGGACTGACACAGCCTAGGTACAGCTGTGACCGGCGGCTGGCTGGCCGGGCCTTAGTCGGTACCAGCTGGACTGACACAGCCTAGGTACAGCTGTGACCGGCGGCTGGCTGGCCGGGCCTTAGTCGGTACCAGCTGGACTGACACAGCCTAGGTACAGCTATAAAGCAATGTCTTCGAACTAATAGTGCTCGCATTTCGGATAAAATATTGTGATGAAGGCTGTTGAAAATCAAAATTAAATGAACGGATATTGTTCTGAGTGAGCGATCGAGGACGTTCCTCTGACTTCGACTGCGGATTCTTCAGCGGAAATTCCTCCAACCACGTCTGGGCCTCTGGGCTGGCCGCCACGACTCCTGGCTCCTTGGAAGGGTCGTCTGTGAGACCGTTTCTAGATGATCTTAGGCGGTGTCCAGCGGCGCCGGCCGCCGAGTGGGATCGGATCGTGAGACCTCATTAACACCGATGCATGTTGGTCCGAGAGATCGTGACGGGATGGAAAGGCTAGCCGTGTCAGCACAATTCAGCCACAGTGTGTTGACCGTTGGTGGGGCTCTGGACATGTAGTATAACCATCTTATTTCACGTCTATGTGCTGGGGGTCAGGAAGCTCGTCGCCTCAACCGTCAACCACGTGGCGGCAGAGCCGCCAATAACCATCAACGACCTCCCCCACGATGACAGGCCACCGTCATCCGAGCCAGATAGGAATAAATCGCAAAGTCGCAGGGCACGATACCGTCTCTACCAAAGGCTCTTCCGGACTAACTGGTCGAACATCATGAAGAAACTTCGGCACCTCAGGCAAACAATGCCTTTCGAACACACGACGTGGAGATCACCTACCAACGCCGGTTTGGTTCATACTTGCCGGCAGATAACCACAAGGCAACCGCTCGCGTGGGACAAGAGCCCATTGATCTGCACCCATTCGTTGCGAGTGAGATCCGGGGTGCTCTGAAGGGTCTTGGACTCCATTCAATGACCGGCGCAGATGAACTCTCGGTGAAGGCCATCTCCACCACGTGGGGCCGGCGGTGGTCCGGCCGGTGCTGAACAGTGAACAGTGAACACCTTCCTCGGGCTGGGCAGAGTTCCGAAGGCCATCCAGCTCAATGGGACGGCGATCATTCCAAAAAACCGGAGGTCTGGTACTTGAATGAGTTTCGACCCATTACCATCGGTCGGTGGCCGGCGCTTGCACTGCAAGCTGCTGGACCGTCTGCTTCGGGTTAACGTCCTTCTCGGCACGAGGCAGAAGGCATTCGCCATTGTTGACGGATGTTCTGAACATCTCTTCTTTTTTTGGTTTAATTGGGCGGTTTGCGACGCACTTTATGCAATCACTCACTGCTAATCGGCGCCGCCCACACTGTCTTGCCGGTGGGCCGGGGGATTGGGAAGTGTCAGAGCGGCCCGAGCGTTGAACCCGGGACCATTGTATCCAGAGTTCAGCGCTCTAACCACTCGGCTATCCCTGCCCCTTCTGAATATCTCTTCATCATCAGCCGGTCCCCGCGCCTCTGCAAGTTAAGGAGGAATGAAGTGAACATAGCCAGTCTTCTTGGACGTCACCAAGACATTCGATGTGTCCCACTACTTCATTCTCAGCGCGTTGAGACAGCTTAGTGTCGGACAAATGTTCGCTAGTATAGTGTGCGACTTGTAATGGGGGAGGGGGGTCACCACAACCATCAGTGGTGGTCAAAGCAGAACATCAATCCTGATAGACCGCGGAGTCAAGCAGGGCTACCCCATGTACCCGATGCTATTCAACATAGTGACCGATGAGCTGCTGAGGGCACTGGGGCAGCGCCATCTGCGTCGATCAAGTGGAGGAACAAACCCGGATGCAATGACCTGGCCTTCACAGACGATTATGTGTTGTCCACAGACACCGGACATGGTGTGCGCTGGCTCCTGGTTTCACGGATAAATGCTTCTCAGACAGGGGCCGCGGTTCAACACGACCAAGTCACACATCATTTGACATCAACGCCACTGACCAGACGCTAAGAAATCTGAACCTCGCGCTGCATAGTGTCGTTCGAAGCATCCTTTACCATCTACCTGGAATCCCACTGCAATTTCTTGTCTGAGGTCGGAGGACGGCGGTCTCCAGTTCCCCTCGGTTCGCCAAACTGTGGAGGTTATGGAGGACTCAGCGCCTTGCGAAGCTCACTTGGAGCTCTGACCCTGTGGCCAAATCACTGGCCGTCGAGTCTCGGATCGTCGGCTCTGAGATCACCTACTGGGTGATCTCAGAGCCGACATGGAGGATCTGTCCTTTTGGTGACAGATCCTCCTGGCCCATCTGCGCCAGGAGGATCTGTCACCAAAAGGGCTTGACATCAATAAACAGAGAGCCATGCGGAAAAGGACGACCCGATGTCGAAGAACCCTCGTGGGGCTGAGGTTCGGCACCCAAGCCTCGCGATGGGATGACCGACGGCTGACCAATCCGGTCAGCATCACTGGCCAGGAGTACGTGTGCCTGGCTAACAAAGTCTCTAGGAGAGGATCTTAAGGGGGACATCGTTCGTCTGGTCAGCCTTTCACCTTGCGAAGAATTTAAACGAACTAACCCACATCCGATCGATCTAGCTTATTTTAACCGACAACGGGTGCATTTGAATTGGGCCTGGTGATCTGTAACAGACCTACACAACTATTCTTAATCACGCTACCGTTCCCCTCCCCTCCCAAGCAGTCCGGCGAGCTGCCCTGTCAAGCTGCGCTAGAAGGGCATCTCCCCTCTCCTGGCCTAACCATGAGACCCGCCTGACACGCCTGACCCATTCGCCCATCTAGCACTCTGATCTGTTGGACCCATCCGACCCATGTGACTCATCTGATCTGTCTCATTCATCCACATGATCCGCCTAACCAATGTGCCCCATGTGACCCGCTTGACTCGTCTGGCCCGTATATTCCATGCGACCCATCCGATCCAACTGACCCATCTGACCCACATGTCCCATGTGATCCTATCATCCATTTTATCCATGCGATACCGGACCTGACCGACCCGACCTGTCTGAACCATGTGTACCATGTGACCCACATAAGCCACTTGACCCATTTGACCCACCTGACCATCCTCATCTATGTAACCTTGATCCACGTGACTCACCTGATCGATGTGACCCACATGACTGGCCTGGCTCATGCGATCAAATTGACCCTCCTGTCCCACGTAACCCACTTGACCTGCCTGGTCCACGTGACTCACCTCATCTGTGTGATCCACGTGATCCATTTAACCCGCCTGACCTGCCTGACCGGTGTGTGCGGCAGCCATGGTGTGCGTGTGTTGCGGCGAAGCGGCCGCTGACGGCCGCTGAGGGCCGCTGACGGCCGCTGAGGGCCGCTGAGGGCCGCTGACGGCCGCTGACGGCCGCTGACGGCCGCCCTGCCGTGTGAGATGGCGGCGGCCGCCGGCCGGCTGCTGCCCCGGCCAGCCGTGCCGTGGCCGCGTGACACGGAAGCGACGCCGCCGGCACGCCAGCCGACCGCCGAGCCCGACTCGATCGGCGGCGGCGGCGGCGGCACCATCAAGGCGGCCGACGCCGGCCCGCCGCGCGAGACCTGGGACAAGAAGGTGGAGTTTTTGCTGGCCGTCATCGGCTTCGCTGTGGATCTGGGCAACGTGTGGCGCTTCCCGTACATCTGCTACAAGAACGGCGGCGGTCAGTTCTCAAACAACAGGTGGGGGTGGGGTGGGGTGGTGGTGGGGGGTGACCGACCTAGCAGTGTGCGGACATTTGTGCACTGGTGGTGGTGGCACAACAGCCACTCGATCCGCATAGCCCAGCAGACGCAAAGTTACAGGGATATTTTTGTGATCGAGAGCTGCTAAGACCAGGAGGCATCGTCATTGTCAATGATGAAATTCAACATGTTGTGCTCACTGGTCAATATTTTTGTGTTCTTGATGTCACAATTGTTTACGAGCTATGCACGGAACGGCAAAGCTTCTTTTATAGCGAGCGATATGTTAATATCTGGTTCTGAACATCCAGCTCCGACTCACATTGTATATTTCAGGTGCGTTTCTTATTCCGTACCTCATTATGCTGGTATTCGGAGGCCTGCCGTTGTTCTACATGGAGCTGGCGCTCGGCCAGTACCATCGCAGTGGCTGCATCACACTTTGGAAGAAAATCTGCCCTGCACTCAAAGGCAAGGTCCCTTCGAACGCCTTATGCTTGCTCAGCTTGCACCGGATATCGCCGTTTCTTCCACCAAAAATGGGAAGCTTTACATGTTCGTAATGAATGCTATTAATGCCGTCAACATGTGTTGAGTTGAATTTTCCCGCACATGTCAACGTCTAAATTGGTAGTGCCGTATCTGTAGGAATCAGATGAGCAATATCTCAGTCGATTGTCTGGGTATAAGAAGATGTTGCGGTGTCAGGATTCTGAAACTCTGGATGGGGAGGAAACAATTATGCGAAACCAGTTTATCACTAGCAGATAATTATTTACTTGGATATTGGTGGATCTACTGCATTCCTCAAGAGCATTCTAAATGCTGCGATGTGCTGAGGGCAAAACAAGACTGATCTTTTATCTCCAAGCTAAGCAATCATCGTTTTTTCCTCACTCGGCATATCGACAAAAACAAAAAAACGTTCCCCGGCTATCGCGGATAAACGACGAGAATGTTTACGCTGAAGACAGCAGAGGAACCCGAATTTGAACGAATCTCCAGAATCCAAGGTTGTAGCACTCAACCCTCTATTCATTGCAACACCACTGAAAATAACTTACTCAAAACCATGCCTTCAGCAACGGAAAGGTGTTACCATATTAGCATTAGTATTATCTTTTGAAAAGAGGTAATACCGAACCTCATTACGTCTTTCTGTGCAACGTTTTGAATATGAGCTTATAATTGCGAAGGTGATGTGTTCTTCCTTGAAGTACCTAATTGTGAAAAGCCACTGTGAAAACTTGATTTGCTATGCAACTACTGACAACTAATTCCAATAACCGATTGACTCAAAACGAAACGTCGTACTCATTGAAACTTTGAGATTGTTCAGTCAAATTGCATGTCAAATTGGCCTCTTTGCACTTCCAACTCCACCCGTGGCACAGTTTTGCGTTTCAAAAATACTGATGGTAGTTGTTGGATGCAAGGAACTGTTTCAACTAAGACCCGTTTGATCCTAGAGCTCTGGGGACGAAGAAATAATCCCGAGCAAGATTTACCTCCGAGAACATACATTGCGACAGAGTCCAAACATCACGTGCTGGATTTCAGCCAGACATTGGTTTCGTTCCGCGAATCTATATATTTCGTCGCGAGACCGGTGCCTGGCTCTCTGCTGTCGAGTTCAACATTGACATTTCCCTCGATGGCTTCACTTTCGCCAGATTGCGTCAATTTTTGTGCCGATTAACTGCTGCGTCGCTGCACCATCTATCATCGGCTGCAATCAGCTGGTGATGATGTGCACCTTCGGAGCCATCCGGGCCGGTCGTTAGACCTTGCGCGCATCCATCAGTGTCTCGTTTCTGATCCGTCGGCGGCGGCCACGGTCGACGCCTGCCGGCCCGCTCCAGTTGGCCCGACGCGCGTGAGCTGCCATAACTAGGGCAATACGCGCTTTAATCGCCGTCAGCAGTGGCGTCGTGACCGATTGGCCAGCGGGGCGCGCCTCTGCCACTGCCGCCACGTCGGCCCCACTGCCCCGGTCGACAGGCACACTCCCGGCTGTCGACACGCGGAGGTAATAGTTCGGCGACTCCCGATAGTCTTCCCAGTTCTCAGTTTTCGAACGCCGAAACAACAACCATATATTCGCTGCTTGCATGAACTTGTGTTCTGCTGTTTTTGGTTCGTTATTGTTGTCGTGTGTGTATGTTGTTTTTTTTGGGGGGTGTGGGGTGGGGGTGGGGTGGGGAAGGGGATGACATCGCGTATCAATCTGGATATACATCAGGAATATATGTATATATATGATCTGGAATATATGTATCAATCTGGAATATATGTATCAATCTGGAATATATGTATCAATCTGGAATATATGTATCAATCTGGAATATATGTATCAATCTGGAATATATGTATATATTTGATCCAGATATATATGTAATCCATATATATCTGGATATATATGGATTACAACGGGAGTGTAATTAATCGCGTATCAATCTTTTTTCGCCACTGTCTTCAAATATATTACAATATGTTCCGAGCGAATAGGCCCGCGAGAACTAATGACGTTCGATGTTCCAATGCGATTCTAAGGAAAGATTACATTATAAATTATCATCATTCCATCTGTATTCAACATGCATTGCTCCATGTCATGGACAAACCACAGCAGTCATGTCTTATGTTCTTTTCAAGCAACGTATTTTCTAGTTGCGACCGGCCAGTTCCTATGCACGTCCTATCACGGGCCGGCCATCGAACTCGTACCATAACTGACCTCTAGCTATTATTCACCGACCATTATCAATGGTACCATTAATGATGTGTTGTTTTATGAAATTTCGCGGGAAGGGATATTCATGCACTAGCTTTGAGGTTTCCCAGCATTTCGGCATGAAGAAACTCCATTTGGTCCAATACTAAAGCTAGAATAAATGGAGAATCTTTTCATTCCTTCTCGAACAAACATACGTGTAAGGGGAAAATGGCCACAAGCATGTGTGATGTAAATTTCATGTAATAAGTAATAATGCAAGTGGACAGAACGTTAGCGTTGCCAAGTCACTTTTTATCATGACATAGGTCGTACGAATGATCAATGTATGATCAATGATGTCAATGGTGGAGAAGTTTAAAGCTTCCTCCACCACATATGGTATTCGGCAACACCTGCCATACTGCACTCTACACCTATGACAATACCTGACATACTGCATTCTACACCTATGGCCACACCTGCCATACTGCACTCTACACCTATGGCCACACCTGACATACCGAATTCTACACCTATGGCCACACCTGCAATACTGCACTCTACACCTATTGCCACACCTGACATACTGCGCACTCTATACCTACGGCAGCACGTGCCACACTGCACTCTACACATACGGCAGCACCTGCCATACTGCACTCTACACCTATGCGTAGAAGCACATAGTCCAATTCCGATCTGCTTGTCTATGCATCTTACGTAGGCTGCAACATATGAGTTCGGTGGATCCATCAGTTTGTCAGGGCGCCCAGGTCAGTGTCACCTATTGGGCGGGTTTCCTGCTACCCTGTTCCACACTCACTGAAATGCTGATTACCAGAGCCGATCTCAATAGGGAATGGCGGCACCAGTGTACGGCTCACTGGCTCAAGCAACACAAGCCTTTTGTTGCTTGTCACTAGCGGCTTGTCACACCGATCACAGCTTTGTCGCACGCGCACACAAGCAGTTCTTCCCACCGTCATCTACAATACTACATCTACTTGCTTGCATCTGTTCGCGTCGTGAGTGACATTGTACGAAAAGAGCATCTAGTTATGTCCACATTTTAACAAATCGTTGGCTCCGTCGCAGATGGACTCCCACTCCCGACCAGGGCTGGGCTGAGTCTCACATGTGTCTCACTCGGCATGTGACCCGTGCGTGTGCGCAGGGATAGGCTACGCCATCTGCATCATCGACATCTACATGGCCATGTGCTACAACACAGTGCTGGCCTGGTCGGTGTACTACCTGGTGCAGAGCCTGCGCTCGGAGCTGCCCTGGACGCGCTGTCACAACCCGTGGAACACGCCGCGCTGCCGCCAGACAACGCTCGACGCGAACCAGACGCGCACCGTCTCCGGCAACAGCACCAGCCCCGCCTACGAGTACTTCCAGTACGTGACAGTATGGGATGGGTCGGTGGGGATGGGAGGATCTTCGTGCAGGAACGAACCGGAACTGGATAGTGGTAGAAAGAGAAAGAGCGAGTCAATGGGCTGAAACATTTCAATTTTCTTCATTTGCAGAGTTTAATGAAGATGTATGCATAATATACGCCAGCATCACCAATGCGCTTCTACCGCGCGATTATTCTTTTTTTGTACATTGTTTTCAGTGCATAACTGTCCGGAAGTGGAAAAGAAAACGTTCAAGATGTATAATGTATATAATATAATTGCGTATTAAAAACAGAGGAGGTCGATTTCACTTCATGCACACACATAGGTTTCACAGTAGGCTTAGAGTATTCACTGTGGATGCCCGGAATTTCGCAAAGGGACAAGAATCCACATCCCCTAACCTAAATTCCAATATGTTAAGGTCCGCCCAATGTCGGTTGAAGGCGGTTGGTAATTGGAAGCGCGCGCGTATAAAAACAACAGCCTGAATTTGCAAGGACCTTTCACCTAATACCCGGTCCTCCATCTGATGCGACCCGATGTCACCAGGCGTGGATTACATTACATTCTACCATTACATTCCATGCTGTAATCGCCAGAACCGTGGAGGCTTTTCATGCTTTTTATAAGACATTCCATCTCGTCCCAGCACCAACGTTCCCCGAATCTAGCATGGAACCCATATATCGCATCGCCCCAATGATCTGGAGGCTTCCCTGTAAATGTCATCGGTAGCCAACGTGAAAGAGGTCCGCCTCCACCCGTGGCACTCGGTGTTATACCATGACTTACCTCGTGCCTACTGCCGTCTAATAACAGCAACCACAGTCGCACAAGCTTTCCTTGTTGCAGTGGTGATATAGGGCGAATTTGCTAATGACACACGCATACACTTATTTGATTCAGCTCAACATACAAACTCCAAACTATGATGAAGCAACAAAAAAAACATGCTGAGCGTTGCTTGACACATCCCATCTGTTGATCACTCTCAGTATGTTTGCCGACGTGCTATAGCTGCTAATGAGGGCGAAATAAGCTGGTAGCAGCTACCAGCAAATGAACCGCAGAAAATGACCACAACTCGCTTACTATTATGTTCACAATGATAGAATGCACTATGTCGCTCTGTACCGCAGACCAGGCCAGCATGATGTTAGGCACGATACTGGAAATGTGGGCGTCATGACCGCGGGCATTTCTATACTGTGACATTCTTCAGTTTATTTCGCCGTCATGACCGTGGGCATTTCTATACTGTGACGTTCTTCGGTTTATTTTGCCGTCCTCCGTTACTACAACTCCAGTTGATCTCCATCTCTACAAATATAATTTGTATGTTGTGATTTGCAATAATGTTAGCCGTGACCTTGGCATTGCCGGTTCCGAGGGAAATGATAGACGAGGTAAATAAAAAGAAGTAAATTCCACTCCATCTGAAAGCTGATCGTTTCTTCTTTTATAACCAACTTGTTTTCAAGACTGGGTTTGCAATACCGGTGGGCCGCTCTCTTCAGATTTGAGGGTGTCTACGATGGGGCCAAATTACGCAATGTACGCCATATCCCGTGTGTTAAATTCGCTTCGAGAAGGATGAGGTGCCCGTACCACCTCTACCTTCCGGCCCGAGATCTTACCGATAGTGCGTTGCAAGCTCTCCACATCGAACACCTTCGTTGATAAATTTACCGTTCTGCGTCAGACTGAAGGAGAGCGGATCGCACCTCTCCTACTCTCGGCTAAAAAAAAATTAAGGGAGAAACTGCCACAGGAGGACACAAATGTATCCCTAAGTCAACGTCTAGCGACCAGATATGTCACTGCACCTTATGCTCATCCTTCCGTCTTAGACCCAGACACAAATAGCTGTTTCTGCGCATCTTCTCGTAGGTATAGCATAACAGCTGCCCAGGTACGCAGCAGAAGTCTTGCAACATCAAAAGGAGCCATGTCTTCGATACCATATTTCCGTCTGCACTGGACGTTCCCAGCATTGTCAGAATATTACGGCGTGTTTTGATAGCATGCCATCAAGAATAGCCCATGTTCCGCTCCACAAACTGGCAAAAGCTCCGAAGAGGAAAATAGCCTCTTCAGAGCAGGATGCCACATAACCGATTCTGACGTTCCAGCTATGCAGTACTGGAAGTGCAGAAAGCAGACGGCATCAACGATTTGGGAGCAGTCAAGTGGCCGCTGGCACTGTCATTGCTAGTCGTCTTCTTCTTGGTGTATTTCTCCCTGTGGAAAGGCGTTAAAAGCACCGGCAAGGTGATGCTTGTGGAGTGATGCACTATGGCATACAGATGCATGCCTACATACATACATGAATACACATGCACATGCATGCACACACAATATATATATATATATATATATATATATATATATATATATATATATATATATATATAGATATCTATATATATATATATATATATATATTTATATATACATATATATATATATATATATATATATATATGTATATATATATATATATATATATATATATATATATATATATATATATATATATATATATATATATATATATATATATATATATATATATATATATATATATATATATATATATATATATATATATATATATATATATATATATATATATATATTATGACGTAAGCACTGTCATGTGGCATGCTACATGAGCTTCATCAGTATAAGCTTTGGAAGTAGGTATTTGTGGTGAAAATATCCTTGACAGCAAAGTTAAACACAGGCATTAATAGCTGCAGCAACATTTACGCACACCTACATTGGCGTAGCGTGCATCCCCGTGCTCTTTATCATTGGAGCATTATGCCCAGGATTATCAGTGATGCCAGCGTACGAGCCGTGCACGTGACGCAAGTGAAGAGCACGTGTTGCATTGCAGGTTGTCTGGATCACCGCCTTGGCGCCGTACGTGGTGTTATTCATCCTGTTCTTCCGCGGTGTGACGCTGCCAGGGGCGTGGATGGGCATCCACTACTACCTCACCCCTCAGTGGCACCGACTGCAGGATGTGCGGGTGAGCGGACTGGTATACTATACCATGGTGCCTTACTAGACAGCTGATGGAACTGACTGTCAGCCATCCATTACTACCTCACCCCTCAGGGGCACCGACTGCAGGGTGTGCGGGTGAGCGGACTGGTATACTATACCATGGTGCCTTACTAGACAGCTGATGGAACTGACCGTCAGCCATCCATTACTACCTCACCCCTCAGTGGCACCGACTGCAGGGTGTGCGGGTGAGCGGACTGGTATACTATACCATGGTGCCTTACTAGACAGCTGATGGAACTGACCGTCAGCCATCCATTACTACCTCACCCCTCAGTGGCACCGACTGCAGGGTGTGCGGGTGAGCGGGATGGTACATACAATATACCCTGTTGCCATGCCGGACAGCTGGTGGAACTGACCGCTAGCTGGTGTTTTCTATTGATAACCAGACCAGAGAGCGAAGCCTGAGGGAGACTTCTCTCGTGCATAAACGACACAAGTTCGTCGGAATGACCTGGCTCGGTCCGACCGTCACGCTTTTGAAAGCCTAATAACTTTGTGTTCAGTTTTCGAAGATGCAATTATTTTACTCAGAAACGGACCGGTTCCTTTATCATTATCGTTCTCTTACGATCTTTTATTCCAATTTCGAGATAACAAATTGTATACAATGAGGTGTATTGCAAATAGACGACATAGTTCCTCTGGCGGTTCGTCTCGTTCGTCTACCGCCCTCAATGGCGCATCATGCTGGTTTGATAACTAGGCTTTGCTGTCCACAAACTTGGTATAACCTGTCGATAGGATGCGGTCGCTTGGCTTTGAATACACGCGAGTTGCGCTTTTATGCACAAATATATGAGCGTCTCGAACTTAACACGTAGGGAAATGTTTTAATCTGACAGAACGATTGTGCAGCGACTTCACAAGGGATGCTTTATGCCTGACACCATGGATGTAATATCTGGGGGGGGGGTATGTTCCCCCTAAATGTTTGACAAGTGGCAATTTGTTTCCCTGAATTTATTTCGTGTCCCCCAAACCTCAGCTATTCAAATACCTGTGTATGATCGCCGCAAGATTATACTTAACCATTTATAAAGTGAAAATACATATAATAACCAAAAATACTAGAAGTCGATCCCGACATTCAGCGGGCTTCACAGGCTATCTGTCGTCACGAAATTTCCCAGTGATAAATCAGCAAGCGTTATAAATTTCTGCTTCCAGACCATTCTTGAATAATATGAACCTTGACTATCTTGTGTTTTTGCTTGGATGGAGAATCGTGCTTTGGGAGGCACCAGACTTCCATTATCGCAAGGCCTTATACGTCTTAGGCTCAAACATGCTGGGTGTCCTTGGGTATCTCCAAGGCCATGGAGGGGCGTCTTTGGCGTCCTTAAACACGGACGTCAAATTGACGTCGTATTCATATTCGTATTCAGCGACGAGTTCGCCCGAGACGTATTCGTATTCGCATTCGGCGACTGGTTTATATTCGTTCGTACCAATTGCCACGAATGCTTCTGCCTGTACTGAACACGCTGGAAGCAACTATGTACATAGGTCTCACACGACCACTTTAACGGTCAAGGTCCAACGCAAACCGGTTTCTTCGGTCGCCTTGCATTTTTGGTTCTCATCCAAACCTGTCCAAATCTGATATCAAGCGATAGTCCATTGTGAACCCTTGTGTAGCATTTGAAACCAGGACATGTCGATGTCATTCTTCAAGGTCAAAGGTTAGCTTGATTTATTTCATAGCGATCTTGAAGCGATAGTGACCGCACGCTAGGTTTGGTCGCTATCGCTTCAATTTCCATCAAATGGGCGCCATTCGACGTGCCTCGTTGTGCGTCATCCGACGATTGAGCAATCGAATTATTTCTCAAGAACAAACGTCAAACCGTTGTCTTCGATCGCCTCGCATTTTTTTTTGTTTCCGCCAAAGCCTACTCAAATCTCGTATCAAACGATATCCCGTGGTCAACCATCGGGTAACATTTCAAACCGGGACATGTCAAGGTGAAACCTGAGGGTCAAAGGTTCGTTTGACTTCTTCGATGGCCTCGCGTGTGGTCGCTGTGCCTTCCATTTGCATAAAATGTGAGCCATTCGACGTGGTTGGCTTAGCTGTATCAGAAAGTGGAGAAATCGAAGTAATTTCGAAGGTTAAAGGTGAAGCTCATTTCTCCGGTGGCCTCGAATTTTTCGTTTTCTCACCATCCCACCCGGATCCGCTATCAACGGTAGCCCGTGGTGAACCCTCGAGTAGCATTTTGAAACCGGGACATGTCAAGGCGAAACCTCAATGTCAAAGGCTAGTTTGAATTGTTCGATGTCCTCTCGCTCTCGATTCGTTGATATGGCTTCAATTTGCACCAAGTGGACGTTGTTCGATGTGGCTTGTTGTGCTGTATTAGAAAGCTAAGAAATCGAACTAATTTCAAAGGCTAAAGATCAAGCCGATTTCTTTGGTCGCCTCGCATTTTTATTTGCCCAAACCTACGCACATTTGGTATCGAGCAATAGCCCGTGGTGAACCTCGAGTAACATTTCAAACCGGGACATGTCAATATCAAACTTGAAGGTCAAAGTTAGTTTTGTTGTCAAATTCCTTGCGCGTCATCGCTATGGTTTTGGTTTCCATAAAGTGGGTGTCATTCGAATCCCGTGAGGTACATCGTATGACACCCTCATACGACGTACGAGGTACGCAGACTGTTCAGAAATCAATTTAAATTTTCAAGGTCAAAGGTTAAAGTGATTTGTTCAGTCGCCTGGCGTCTCTTCGTTTTCTCTCAAAGTTACCCAAATTTGGTATCGAGCGATAGCGCGTGGTCAACCTCCGGGTACCATTTCAAATCAGGACATGTGAAGGTCAAACCTCAAGGTCAAAGGCTAGTTTGAATTTTTCAAAGTCCTCGCGCTTCGTTGCTATGGCTTCAATTTGCATCAAGTGGATGTCACTCCATGTGGTTTGCCGTACAGTATCAGAAGTTTGAGGTATCGATATAATTTCGAAGGTGGCGAAGATCAGGCGTTTGCACAATGATTAAGTGCAATATAGTAGTAGGAGGAGAAAATTTCGTTTTGGTTGCAGCCATTGTGATAGCAGGCACTCCTATCTTATTCGACTAGTAGCTCCCGAAGAAATCAGTCATAACCTGCTCGGACGGCGCTCTCATTGCTGGCTTTACACTGCTACATTGCTACATTGCTGTCCCGGACATATAAAATATAGAACCGTTTTTCAAGTGGTCCGCTTTCTTCTTAATGGTTCAACAGAAGTTGTGAAACTTACAAGAGAGGCCACAAGTAAATGCGCACGATCGCATAACCGGCTGGAGTTCGTAACCGCGAGAGAGCTATGTTATAATCAGGGGGTAGATCCAGGAATTATCATGGGGGGGGGGGGCACTTGTCTGGTAGAGCTCCACTGTGAAATTACCTGGAGGGACACCTCTGCCTGAAAAATTCGAGGGGAGAGGGTGCACTCGGGAGTTTCCTGGGGGAGGCCTTTCCTCTCAAAGCAGCGCCCTTTACTCATAGAGGGGTGCCTCTGGCTGAAAAATTCGAAGGGGTACACTCGAACCTTCTCAGAGGGGCTCCTTTTCCCGACCGGAGGGACGCCACCCTCCATGTGGGGGAACATACCTTCAGTGCCAACCCCTGTATCCGCCCCTGGTTGCTATTGCATCGAAATGTGTCCCCTAAAAAAAAGAAAAGCATCTGAAATGATAGGGCAAGTTCATATTTACTACAATAACATCGTCGAATATGTTCTGTTTTCCTGTTACAAGAGGACACGACAGTGCAGCATTGCTCTATGGTGATTGTGAAGTCGGGTGCAACACATGCGACACAAAGTAAGGCAGTGATAAGCAGTGAAACTTGCTAATTTTGGCGCAACCTTTTGTCTCCAAAATATCAGATTTAACAACGGTAAATCTGAAGCCAGACCTTGAAAATGAAGTGGCTGAAATCCAAGGATTTTTGTTTTTTGGTGGGCGGGGGCTTACTTTTCTATCATGCACAAACTTCCCGGGCCACTGGTTTGCCCCCCCCCCCCCCGAATGTCAAAACCGTGGATACACCCATGCCCAACGTATACCAAATACTTGCATGTAACGCTGAATAAAACACTATATTACGCCTTTGCCTTTGAACGTTTTTAGTGCCACCACCTGACACTTCCTTGGTCAATATTGCCGTGTTGGTATTGGTCGGCGGCGGCGGCTTCCTAGTCCACAAGGATGTCTTGCAACTTTTTGCGTTCGAAGGAGGCGGCTCCTCTTCGCTGTTGTCCTCGTTTGTTATGTCAAGCTCTTCCTCTTCTTCGTTCCCAGCCTCAGCATGTCCTCATCCTGTGGATTAGCATCAATGCTATTCGTCATCTTCATCTTGGTTCTGTTTTATTTACTGGACGCACTGGCATGCTACGGTAACTCAGGCCTCGTGTTTTTATGGATTGATCTTCATGTGCAGCTTTGCTGAATCTGCCTTTCGATAAATATTTCTTGGCTATCCACGTTTCGCTTTCTTCTTTCGAAGCTGCTCTTCAGGATTGCTATCAGGATTGGCGTTCCTGTCGAGAAGCTCGCTGCTGATCAGAAGGACGGGCTCGTCACCTCTCTTGAGCCGAATGATGACCAACACCTGAAGCAGTGTCACTGACATTGGCGGCTGGGATACAGCCTGTCTGTTGTGTCACCATCACCGTCACCGTCACCGTCACCGACAGTGGCGGCTGGGATATAGCCTGTCTGTCGTGTCACCATCACCGTCACCGTCACCGTCACCGTCACCGTCACCGTCACCGTCACCGTCACCGTCACCGTCACCGTCACCGTCACCGTCACTCACCGTCACCGTCACCGTCACCGTCACCGTCACCGTCACCGTCACCGTCACCGTCACCGTCACCGTCACCGTCACCGTCACCGTCACCGTCACCGTCACCGTCACTTCACTGTCACGGTCACGGTCACGGTCACCGTCACCATCACCGTCACCGTCACCGTCACCGTCACTGTCACTTTCACCGTCACCGCCACAGTCACCGTCACCGTCACCGTCACCATCACGTTCCTCACCACCGTCCGTGGCGACGGTGCTCCACACCCTGCACCTCGACATGCACGGTGTTGGGACTGACCGCCACGTGCATGTCGAGCAATAACAATAACACGTGCACTGACCGTGCTGGTGTGATTGCCCAACTGTTGGTGTGATTGCTCAACTGGTGGTGTGATTGCGCGACTGCTGGTGCGATTGCCCGACTTTTGGTGTGATTGCACAACTGCTGGTGTGATTGTCCAACTGCTGGTGTGATTGCCCGACTGCTGGTGCGATTGCCCGATTGTTGGTGTGATTGCCCGACTTTGGGTGATTGCCGAGCGGTAATTGCCCAACTGCTGGTGTGATTGCCCAACTGTTGGTGTGATTTCCCGACTGCTGGTGTGATTGGCCGGCTGTTGGTGTGATTGCCCGACTGCTGGTGTGATTGCCCAACTGCTGATATGATTGCCCGACTGTTGGTGTGATTGCCTAACTGCTGGTGTGATTGTCCAACTGCTGGTGTGACTGGCCGACTGCTGGTGTGATTGCCCGACTGCTGGTGCGATTGCCCGACTGTTGGTGTGATTGCCCAAGTGTTGGTGTGATTGCCCGACTGTTGGTGTGATTGCCCATGTTGGTTATTTGCCCAACTGTTATTTCCAACTCTGGTGTGACTGGCCGACTGCTGGTGATTGCCCGACTGCTGGCTTGATTGCCCAAGTGTTGGTGTGATCCGTTGGTATGATTGCCCAAGTGTTGGTGTGATTTCCCGACTGTTGGTGTGATTGCCCGACTGCTGGTGTGATTGTCCGGCTGCTGGTTTGATTGCCGGACTGCTGGTGTGATTGTCCAGCTGCTGGTGTGATTGCCCAATTGCTGATGTGATTGCCCGACTGTTGGTGTGATTTCCCGACTGCTGGTGTGATTGGCCGGCTGTTGGTGTGATTGCCCGACTGCTGGTGTGATTGCCCAACTGCTGGTGTGATTGCCCTACTGTTGGTGTGATTGCCCGACTGCTGGCGTGATTGCCCGACTGCTGGTTCAACCGATTGATGATGCTTGGAGGTTGTATGTCCATATAGTCAGATGTGATGTCAAAGAGACAATTGTGACTAATTTTCCCGCTGCGTATTTCATGCGGCGGGAATATGCGCAACAGATCTGGATGCCATGCTTGGGTGCACCATGGTACATTTTTGTTCATTTCATTGAGGTAGCTCTCACGGATTAATTATAGGGCCTTGAACCGAATCTAAGCTGGCATTGGTGTAGAACCAGAATCGCAAAGTATACATTTTCTAGGTGTTTTAGCACCCAACAGACATACACTCCGAAAGATCATGCAATTACTTCACCGTTCTATGAGGTACTTCACCGCCTGCTATTGTGTTCAATGTAGCCCCCAAAAAAACTATTTTCGCTTATTGTACCCTTCATGTGTCTTTTGGCTTAAAGCATGTATGTATGGCGGCGCATTCTCTTCTGCTATTCTGGTTACATTTTCCACTCTAACAACAGAACTTGACCACAAAATCCAGGCATACTGAGAAACTCATTTACGGCGCAAAATAATCCTGCGTTTTGTAGTTAGTGCAAGGTGTTCCACATAATTAATCCCTCGCGTACCTAAGGCGTGACTTTCTCCTCCAGATTGTATCTCCTTTCATTTACCAGTGGCCCGTGACCGGATATGACCGACCATGACCGTCCTGGCCGGCCGTGCAAATCTTTTCCGACCTCGATCCATTTTGGCTGGTTTCAAACCCACCATATGCTTTGTCTCTCTCCTACTGACTGGCGACACATCAATATGCGTCACCACGGAGGTGGGTGTGGGGGGGGTGGCGCATCGCAGGAAGTTTCCTCCAACCACAAAACATTGTGGCCTAAACCTGAGGAGTTTTCGTTTCTTTAGCACCAATTGAGAGAAAGCTGGGTAAAAAGCTTAATTTATTCCCCAAACTCGAAGATATGGTGACCACATTGGACAAACCCCACGGAATTAATATAGCGCAATTAATGTGACTCAAACACGTCACCAATATCATGTACTTATTCAAGCTAATGTTCTGGTGAAAGAATGCAATGCATATATGCATTCATACCGAACAGTTCATGTGGAGGTGATGCACAATGGCAAGCATAATAAAGACAGGTGAAAATGAAGAAATAAATGAATACGCTAACTAATGAAAACAGCATTCAACTTGAAACTTCGCCACACAACAGCGAAGTTAGGCCCGATGGTGGGGGCGAAGTTATAATACACTTAGCGTTTCGCCCGTGGCAAATACGTCTGTCAAGCTTGGTGAACGCCGCTCGGCGTCGCTGGTTCTGCTCATGGTAAACGTGGGCGCTTTCTCGTCTTAGAAACGAATATTCCCGGAAAGTAATAACAAGTTTGGAAACTGATTTGTGAATTGTTAATGCGATTTCATAGTTCCCAGTTTGTTATATCAGGAGCCAATGCAACATTAAGTTTATCCGCGCATTTATCGTCCATGTATACCGCTGATAAATGGCATACTTGGAAACCCAACTTTTGCCAGTTTGGCTTATTTAAGGGAAGCATTACAATCATTCTGCCAATTTGCTCCAAATAAAGATTAACTTTCGAAAAAGTACCAAGCTAACGTTTGGCACCAATTTAACACTGCATTGCATCAAAGCATAATGTTTTCCATTTAGTCTACCTAATGAAAATAATCTGTAACTTGCCCATAGATATCAGTCATTCAGGATTCATTGCCATATGAAAAATATTGAGGTATATATGTAACCTCCGTCTTGTATATGCTCCGAGTTACTGCTCGCTGGGCGGAGGCAGGCACGACACACACTCCTTGCATATATTGCATGTTTCCAGGCCATAGACAAGTCAAACGTTGTTGCTAAGCCATGTGTTCATAAAAAATGAATATGCGCCATGTTTAGGCATGCTTGCGAACTATAGGCTGCCAGACATCTCTTCTAGCTGATCCAATGACAATGCTGGCGACTGGTAATGATATAAGGAGCCTGCTCAGGTACACACTATTCCGTAGGTTCTGTAGACAGATCTGTAATGAAATTATCTCTGTTGATATATACTAATCAATCTGTGAGAGACTTTCCTGAATGCTAATCTATCTCGTGAGAGATGTCGACGTGTTTCATCATGCGTACTGTATGTTTGTATTTCTTTGGCCAGGTATGGATTGACGCGGCGACCCAAATTTTCTTTTCGTTGGGGCCTGGCTTCGGAACACTTCTGGCACTCTCCAGCTATAACAAGTTCAATAACAACTGTTTCAGGTACGTGTGAGCCTATTCGATAACGCATGTACTATCACTATGGTGAAATTCCTACCATTTTGGTGGAAGGAAGTTGTATTACCTTTGTTTAAACTATAGAGGTATGCTTTCCCGCCAATAAGTATAATATACACTTATGCGTGTTTCATGTATCATTTTAGATTAGTATGTGCTAATTCTTTATTGTAACCGTTTGCCATTTCAAAACGAATAATTTGGTTGCAAATTGTATTGTGTTGAGCACGCTGCATACAACTCTATTTTAAGATCATCGGTTCGTCGGTCCATCTGCGATCTGAACCAGACCCATTGCTCTTTTCAGAGACGCCATGATTACGAGCACCATCAACTGTTTGACTAGCATCCTCGCCGGCTTCGTCATTTTTTCCGTTCTGGGTAAGGTTACTATTCTTAACACATATGCAACTGTTTATTGCTGGCATGTATTGTAGCATAGTCATCATGGAAGGCCGTTTGTTGATGGTAAAGGGACTGTGGTACATCTCCAAAGAATGTTTGGGAGATAAAACAGAAGCTTCCTAACAAACAATGCTCCCTCCGTTGTACCCAACGCGTTGGCACACATGTTACGGTTGCATACACTCATGTCGTAATGCTAAATTCTCAGGTTATATGGCAACCGTTCAGAACAAGAGCATCGACCAAGTTGGGACGGACGGTAAGCCAGATGATCTGCAGATGATCTGCCAGACGGTAAGCCAGATGATCTGCAGTCGATTGCATTGCGCTTGCACTAGCCTCTGCATAAATACTCGGAGTATCCGCTTGACATATGACCCAGCATCTCTCGTTGCAGTTATCGTGCAATACATCCATAATGGTACACCAGTCTATAAGTTCATGGTGAATGGTGATGATAGTGCTGGCTCCACACCATACCGTTTATATCCAACTTCCAGCGAGATATTTAGTCCTGTGGTGTGCTCCAGATCAGGATGCATGTCACTTTTTACCTTCTACCACTTGCTTCCCTTTCCCTTTACGATGATGGAAAAGCATGCGGTATATTTTGATTGTTAGTGTGACTCTTCGGTACAATGGAACAGCATGCGATATATCTTGATTGTTGGTGTGACTATTCGGTACTATGGAACAGCATGCGATATATCTTGATTGTTGGTGTGACTATTCATTACTATGGAACAGCATGCGGTATTTTTTTTATTGTTAGTGTGACTGTTCGGTACTATGGAACATCATGCGGTATATCTTGATTGTTGGTGTGACTATTCGGTACAATGGAACAGCATGCGGTATATCTTGATTGTTAGTTTGACTATTCGGTACAATGGAACAGCATGTGGTATACCTTGATTGTTAGTGTTACTGTTTGGTACTATGGAACAGCATGTGGTATATCTTGATTGCTAATGTGACTGTTCGTCACTATGGAACAGCACGCGGTATATCTTGATTGTTAGTGTGGCTGTTCGTCACTATAGAACAGCATGCGGTATATCCTGCTTGTTAGTGTGACTGTTTCTCCTTCGGCAGCTTGTCTTGAGATGAATTCATGGGTGGATAATGTATTATTGCAGATGTTGCA
Organism: Ashinkailepas kermadecensis; assembly: GCA_034440615.1. Classification (NCBI taxonomy): domain Eukaryota; kingdom Metazoa; phylum Arthropoda; class Thecostraca; family Neolepadidae; genus Ashinkailepas; species Ashinkailepas kermadecensis. The sequence goes on along the minus strand of JAOTOM010003779.1, from coordinate 77,611 downwards.
AGTGCAGCGCCAACTTTCGGAGCTGCAGCATCAGAGTTATCCAAATTTACGTTGCTTCTTCCATTTTACAATACTAACTTTTTCTTTTGGTAACACAAACCTTGGAAGTTGCAACTGCAACGCTGCTGGTGATCTTCCACGTATTGATGAGCGAGTGGGTTAATGTTGATATTACCTTGGTTTATCCTTGGACACTCGACGGCACACTCAACTTCTCCCCCCCCTCCCACGAATTCCAATGTTTCACAATCTTACTTCTTTATTCTTGATACTTGAAGTGATTCTTGTCCGATGTAGGTCATTGTTTTATAAACTAAGGAGTCAGTTCTAGATGATTATAAAAAGTAACCAAATGCTCATATTATTAAGTAAAATATGATCAAAAATCGGTCTAATATGTTTCGGGCGTGACCCTTCTTCGGAGACAATACACATACAGAGACATTTTACGCACAGGATTTTAAGCACATGCTATATATAGTAAGCCGTCTACCAATATTGGCGAAATCATCTGGCCTTTCTATATACACAAATCCGTGATATGTCAGTGCTCTCGAAGTGTTCGCGTGTGTGGATGAACGAGTGTGTGAGTGAGTGAGTGAGTGAGTGAACACGTGGGTGTGTACATGGTGAAGTCGGCGAGTGCAGGTGGCGTCTGTACAGTGTCATGCTGTATAGGGAACTAGCTTTGTAAGGGTCCATGATGATACCATTGTGTTTAGGGGGAATTTTGGTTCCTGATTTCAATGGATTCTGCAATTTTGAGTTCTGCCAAGTCTTTACAAGTCCGCAAGATTGTGATGCTGAGCGTTGTTGGAGTGATGGTGCTTTCTGGGTGATGTGTGGCAAAATGATCTCCAAAAGGTGTGTTTTTCGTTTTGTTCTTTGCGTCTCTGATGTGTTCCATGTATCTGTCCCTAACCATGCGTGTGGTTTCTCCAATATAGGCTGTGGGTGCGGTCCCTAAGGTGCAAAGCTCACACGTAATTTTGTATACCACATTTTTGGTGTGGCATCTATCTTTAAGACCAGCCAGGCAGCATTGGCACGCTCTAGTGCCTGCAGGGCATGGTGGAGGGTCGAGGGCAGATTTAGTCATGGTTTCCGAAAGTGTCTTGCCGCTTTTCCAGGCTACGCGCATTGAGAGTGTGGACCTAGTAATGGCTGTAGCTACCTTTTTGGCTAGAGAATCATCGATAAATGGTAAACTGATATATGTGGTGTCTGTGGATCTATGTGAGCTGGAAGCGTTTGTATCGTGTGTGTGCTGACTTGTCGCGAGCCGCCTGCATTTGGCATTGCGTGCCAATACTCGAAATTTTGTTTTCTGTATCATGCTATGAGGATAGCCATTGGATAGGAACAGACTTTCAATTTTTCCGATACCTCTTTTTTGGGCTGCCTTGTCAGAACTAAGCCGCATTGCTCTCAGTAATTGAGCATACAGAACAGAACGTTTAGTTTGGATAGGGTGAGCCGATTTGTATGGGAGGATAATAGGAGCTGCCATCGGTTTAATGAAAAGTTCTGTTGTATAGGTCCGGCCACTGTTGACCGTTAGAAGTGTGTCGAGGAAGGAAATTTGGCCGTTAGTTGACTGATCGCTTCTCTCTATGGTAAATTTTAGCCTGGAATGGAAGCGGGTCATGTCTGCAAAAATGTGTTTAAAGAGTCTGAGCCATAAGTCCATATGCCGAAAATGTCATCTATATATCTGAGGTATATGGCTGGTCGATGCGGTGTTGAAGTCAGTATCAATGTTTCAATGGCGTTCATGAAGATCACTGCTAAAGATGGTGCGATACGGCTACCCATAGCTATGCCATTTTGTTGCCGGCAATATTTTTGTCCAAATCGAACGAAGTTGTTGTGAAGGCAATCAGTCAACAATTCTTCGATATCATCGAGATTTAGTCCGAACGTTTCAATCTTTGGAAGGTGAGTGCTGAAAAGATTCATGGCAGCAGAAATAGCTTCTGCTGTAGGTATGTTCCCGTAAAGATTCACTACATCTATTGTGAAGGCAATAGCTCCTGGGGGTTGGGAACTGTTCACGAAGTTGAGTCAGATAATCTAGTGTGTCTTTTAGATGTGCTGGTACAAAGATGAGGAGCTGGGAAACGATTTTCTCTAGGAACCAAGTCAGTTTATCCAAAGGGTCGCCACATGCCGAAACTATAGGTCTAAGGGGCACGTCGGGTTTGTGGGTTTTAGGGAGGCCATATAGTTCTGCTGTGCGGGAGGAATTTGGTTTGATGGCTTTAACAATTTTGTCTGGGATCTTTCCTGTCATGGTTTCGATAATCATTTTCTTGGTAGTCGCTTCTAAACGTCATGCCGATTAATGGTACGTGTGAGAGCGAAATTGGGCCCTTTGCTCAGAATTGCAGACACATCATTTGGAATAGTTTGACCTGTGAGATTAAGCAACTTAGTTGTATCATTAGACCTATCAACTATGAATGTGTCTGGCGGTGTGTAGGTTAGCGTGTCGCATCGTTGGTCTGAAGCAAGTGGTGTAGTGCGCTGGGTGGGGCAATAGCCAGAGCCACTGCTCATGCATCCTATGCACATAGAAGAAGTATCACACATTTTGGCATCATACCACATCTCATCACCTCCCAAGCGGTTGCCACAGTTGTCATGGTCTAGAGTATTAGCAGGGCTACCAGATGATTCTTCAGCGGTTGGACAAATAAGGCTGCAGCAGCAGAACACGACATCCTCCCAGACGTCCTGGTCTGTAATAGTTGAATTCAAGCTGGTGCTGAACATGCTGCTTGTAGCGCACTCTACCTGTATTGCGGCACCAGCGGCTTCATGGAGCGGATTTTGCTCACCTAGCTTAGTATTGGTGTCGGTTCGTGGTGCAATGCGATCCAAGTCTTGGCTATGAGAGGGGCTTGTGTTTTGCTTGCGTAACTGACACAGTTTCTTGTCAAGTCTACGCTTTGCGTTGTTAGCTACTTCCTGATACACCATAAATGCAGCGTTTACAACATAGCTATTCAATGAGTGATTCTGTATTTTCCTAATCTTCTCCAGCCTTTTTGACTCACGATTCAGGAAGGCTTGTGTTCTGAACGTTGATTTGATGGCCTCATTGAGGAGTTGCCTGAGGAAGCTGGTCTTGAGCTTTTCAATTCTGGCATGGTCTGTGAAATGGGCACTCACGTTTCCAATATTACCAGCGATGAATTTAGGATATACATGGTTTCGTCGGCACTTAACGAGAAACTCAACTCTTGCGTTCGTCTCTGCTTGTTTTTTTAGCATTTGTTAGCGTTTTTATGAGTTCTCCTCTTCGGCTGCAGAGCCTTTTATGCCCGCCCTTTTATGAGTTCTGTATGTGTATTGTCTCCGAAGAAGGGTCACGCCCGAAATATATTAGACCGATTTTGATCCTATTTTACTTAATAATATGAGCATTTGGTTACTTTTTATAATCACCTTCAATTCAACTATGCTCAACACAGCTCTCCGCAACATTATCAACTTCGAACCAAGTCCTAACCGAAGAGGAGGACTCATAAAAACGCTAACAAATGCTAAAAATACAAGCAGAGACGAACGCAAGAGTTGAGTTTCTCGTTAAGTGCCGACGAAACCATGTATATCCTAAATTCATCGCTGGTAATATTGGAAACGTGAGTGCCCACTTCACAAACCATGCCAGAATTGAAAAGCTCAAGACCAGCTTCCTCAGGCAATTCCTCAATGAGGCCATCAAATCAACGTTCAGAACACAAGCCTTCCTGAATCGTGAGTAAAAAAGGCTGGAGAAGATTAGGGAAATATAGAATCACCCATTGAATAGCTATGTTGTAAACGCTGCATTTATGGTGTATCAGGAAGTATCTAACAACGCAAAGCGTAGACTTGACAAAAACTGTGTCAGTTAAGCAAGTAAAACACAAGCCCCTCTCATAGCCAAGACTTGGATCGCAGTGCACCACGAACCGACACCAATACTAAGCTAGGTGAACAAAAACCGCTCCATGAAGCCGCTGGTGCCGCAATACAGGTAGAGTGCGCTACAAGCAGCATGTTCAGCACCAGCTTGAATTCAACTATTACAGACCAGGACGTCTGGGAGGATGCCGTGTTCTGCTGCTGCAGCCTTATTTGTCTAACCGCTGAAGAATCATCTGGTAGCCCTGCTAATACTCTAGACCATGACAACTGTGGCAACAGCTTGGGAGGTGATGAGATGTGGTATGATGCCAAAATGTGTGATGCTTCTTCTATGTGCATAGGATGCATGAGCAGTGGCTCTGGCTATTGCCCCACCCAGCGCACTACACCACTTGCTTCAGAGCAACGACGCGATACACTAACCTACACACCGCCAGACACATTCATAGTTGATAGGTCTAAGATACAACTAAGTTGCTTAATCTCACAGGTGAAGCTATTCCAAATGATGTGTCTGCAATTCTGAGCAAAGGGCCCAATTTCGCTCTCACACGTACCATTAATCGGCATGTAATAAGCCAGGTAGAAATAGGTTTGGAAAGGGGAGCTTTTGCACTACATTGGAAGGAGGAACTGAACAATAAGCGTGGTCAACAACAGAACTCACAACCAACAAGGACCGATACATTTGCCACACAAAGCATCCACCACCAACAGTCCAGCACTGACACTACTCAGGCAGACAACCACAACGTACCACATTTAGCGCCCAGATTCAGTGATACCACTACTAGGATGGCACCACAAGGTGGCATTGCTGTTGAATCAGCACTTAGAGCATTACAACGGAAAGTCATCAATATTTTCAAAAACCATCGGACCCAATGTCCGCCAAACCACTCACAGGACGAACTAACGGCTCTACAAAAATTGCGCAAAGACCCCAACGTCATCGTAAAACGCTCGGATAAATGCAAAGGTTATGTTCTCATGCCACGGGAATCTTATATAGAAAAGGCTTTAAAAATCACCTCACATTATGAACCAATAGGGAAGAACCCGACTAAACGTTTAGAAGCGACTACCAAGAAAATGATTATCGAAACCATGACAGGAAAGATCCCAGACAAAATTGTTAAAGCCATCAAACCAAATTCCTCCCGCACAGCAGAACTATATGGCCTCCCTAAAACCCACAAACCCGACGTGCCCCTTAGACCTATAGTTTCGGCATGTGGCGACCCTTTGGATAAACTGACTTGGTTCCTAGAGAAAATCGTTTCCCAGCTCCTCATCTTTGTACCAGCACATCTAAAAGACACACTAGATTATCTGACTCAACTTCGTGAACAGTTCCCAAGCGTACTACCCCCAGGAGCTATTGCCTTCACAATAGATGTAGTGAATCTTTACGGGAACATACCTACAGCAGAAGCTATTTCTGCTGCCATGAATCTTTTCAGCACTCACCTTCCAAAGATTGAAACGTTCGGACTAAATCTCGATGATATCGAAAAATTGTTGACTCATTGCCTTCACAACAATTTCGTTCGATTTTGACAAAAATATTACCGGCAACAAAATGGCATAGCTATGGGTAGCCGTATCGCACCATCTTTAGCAGTGATCTTCATGAACGCCATTGAAACATTGATACTGACTTCAACACCGCATCGACCAGCCACATACCTCAGATATATAGATGACATTTTCGGCATATGGACTTATGGCTCAGACTCTTTAAACACATTTTTTGCAGACATGAACCGCTTCCATTCCAGGCTAAAATTTACCATAGAGAGAAGCGATCAGTCTACTAACGGCCAAATTTCCTTCCTCGACACACTTCTAACGGTCAACAGTGACCGGACCTATACAACAGAACTTTTCATTAAACCGATGGCAGCTCCTATTATCCTCCCATACAAGTCGGCTCACCCTATCCAAACTAAACGTTCTGTTCTGTATGCTCAATTACTGAGAGCAATGCGGCTTAGTTCTGACAAGGCAGCCCAAAAAGAGGTATCGGAAAAATTGAAAGTCTGTTCCTATCCAATGGCTATCCTCATAGCATAATACAGAAAACACAATTTCGAGTATTGGCACGCAATGCCAAATGCAGGCGGCTCGCGACAAGTCAGCACACACAGGATACAAACGCTTCCAGCTCACATAGATCCACAGACACCACATATATCAGTTTACCATTTATCGATGATTCTCTAGCCAAAAAGGTAGCTACAGCCATTACTAGGTCCACACTCTCAATGCGCGTAGCCTGGAAAAGCGGCAAGACACTTTCTGAAACCATGACTAAATCTGCCCTCGACCCTCCACCATGCCCTGCAGGCACTAGAGCGTGCCAATGCTGCCTGGCTGGTCTTAAAGATAGATGCCACACCAAAAATGTGGTATACAAAATTACGTGTGAGCTTTGCACCTTAGGGACCGCACCCATAGCCTATATTGGAGAAACCACACGCATGGTAGGGACAGATACATGGAACACATCAGAGACGCAAAGAACAAAACGAAAAACACACCTTTTGGAGAGCATTTTGCCACACATCACCCAGAAAGCACCATCACTCCAACAACGCTCAGCATCACAATCTTGCGGACTTGTAAAGACTTGGCAGAACTCAAAATTGCAGAATCCATTGAAATCAGGAACCAAAATTCCCCCTAAACACAATGGTATCATCATGGACCCTTATAAAGCCAGTTCCCTATACAGCATGACACTGTACAGACGCCACCTGCACTCGCCGACTTCACCATGTACACACCCACGTGTTCACTCACTCACTCACTCACTCACACACTCGTTCATCCACACACGCGAACACTTCGAGAGCACTGACATATCGCCGATTTGTGTATATAGAAAGGCCAGATGATTTCGCCAATATTGGTAGACGGCTTACTATATATAGCATGTGCTTAAAATCATGTGCGTAAAATGTCTCTGTATGTGTATTGTCTCCGAAGAAGGGTCACGCCCGAAATATATTAGACCGATTTTGTATCCTATTTTACTTAATAATATGATCATTTGATTACTTTGTATAATCATCTTCAATTGAACTATGCTCAGTACAGCTCTCCGCAACATTATCGAGTCAGTTCTAGTAAATGACAATGCGCAGGCACGGACAATTCATTTTTATTTTGTAGAATCTCAAAAAGGGAAAAAGATTAAACAACTAATTATCATCGTGGTGAATAACATCCTAGAATTGACGGCAATCATTTTCAACATACTGAGGACACTGGCAACCTTACGGATCTAGCCAAACATCTAAAAACAAGACATCGACGCTGGTGTCAAGGTTGCATCACCACCGTCACTTGCAGTGTCGTCACAATACATTCCTGCCTACACCTAGTTATCAGTCATTTTTGCAACAGTCATCGTAATATCGACATTCAATATTATTTATATGGAAATGCAGAAGCTTAAATGAGGAAACCTTTCTTAGAAAGAAGGTCTTTGTAGAGTATCATGATCGAAAGTCAGAAGCGTGCTTCTGATGAAGCCGAAGGTTCACTGCTCGAAATTGTGGTTCCTGGAACCTAATGACCTCGTCGTCTGTCTGTCGGGCGTTGCAATTAAACGTTCAGCATCCTCTGTTTTGCATGTTTGAATTTTTATTGGCCTTCTGAACTGATGTCTGTAGCAAGTAAAAGAGTTTACCAGCATGCAAAAGTAAAAGTCGTATTCCCTGTAATACGAAACATGTCTACCCCGCCGATGTCAGGATCTGTCTAGTATCTCACTCTCCGGAACACAGACAAGTCCAAACAATTACTGATGGATTTTAGGTTAGCTTTTCCCACCTACGGTGTGCTTACTCCTTTGTCCATATGCAGTATGCCTTGTCCATCCCAATATGCTTCACTCTTCTTGTCTGATGACATCGTTTAATATCCTCTGATGTCAGACCCTCTAGAACTACCAGAATCTTCGTGTCTTATAGCATCAAGCAATATCCAATGCGAAAATGGTTCTAAGGCGCAAATTACAAGTGTAATATCGGTCCATGTGTTCATTTGAACCGGTCGTGAATCATTTGGTGTGGGATTTTTTTGTTTATTGGTGATGGCCATCCTGGGACAATGTGTTTAGTCGGCCATGCACACCAATAGAGACACCACAACGTCCGACAGATTCTGATGTTGTGCAGCGTACGACCACGGCAGAGTTAGCATTTCACTTGTCGCCTCTCGCCACGGTGTCGATACTCAGGGAAGGCGAGGGCTTCGCGCAGAGCGAGACAACGGATCGGATGTGCTGGTGCCTGACTGCCGCCGCCAGGAGCAGATCGGACCCCGACGGCTGTCGCGAGGCGACGGGCCGGGGACGTTGGTACCCGACTGCCGCCGCCAGGAGCAGATCGGACCCCCGACGGCTGTCGCGAGGCGACGGGCCGGGGACGTTGGTACCCGACTGCCGCCGCCAGGAGCAGATCGGACCCCCGACGGCTGTCGCGAGGCGACGGGCCGGGGACGTTGGTACCCGACTGCCGCCGCCAGGAGCAGATCGGACCCCGACGGCTGTCGCGAGGCGACGGGCCGGGGACGTTGGTACCCGACTGCCGCCGCCAGGAGCAGATCGGACCCCGACGGCTGTCGCGAGGCGACGGGCCGGGGACGTTGGTACCCGACTGCCGCCGCCAGGAGCAGATCGGACCCCCGACGGCTGTCGCGAGGCGACGGGCCGGGGACGTTGGTACCCGACTGCCGCCGCCAGGAGCAGATCGGACCCCGACGGCTTCGCGAGGCGACGGCCGGGGACGTTGGTACCCGACTGCCGCCGCCAGGAGCAGATCGGACCCCCGACGGCTGTCGCGAGGCGACGGCCGGGGACGTTGGTACCCGACTGCCGCCGCCAGGAGCAGATCGGACCCCCGACGGCTGTCGCGAGGCGACGGGCCGGGGACGTTGGTACCCGACTGCCGCCGCCAGGAGCAGATCGGACCCAGACGGCTGTCGCGAGGCGACGGGCCGGGGACGTTGGTACCCGACTGCCGCCGCCAGGAGCAGATCGGACCCCGACGGCTGTCGCGAGGCGACGGGCCGGGGACGTTGGTACCCGACTGCCGCCGCCAGGAGCAGATCGGACCCCGACGGCTGTCGCGAGGCGACGGCCGGGGACGTTGGTACCCGACTGCCGCCGCCAGGAGCAGATCGGACCCCGACGGCTGTCGCGGCGGCCGGTGGATGGACCAAAACACACTGGATTAACGAGAGCATATCATTTAATTGCATGGATTCTGGGTGTTATGGATATGGCATCTCATGTATCTACGTGCATGTGTTGTATTATATTATAAATACACATGTTTTGTTTACCGAGCCAGTGTTCACGATAGGATTGCTTCTTACTTATGAGTCTCAATATCATCTATGGCATAAAAGGTATCGGGAACGATCATAATTTATGGTTTGGTACATCCACCGTAAGACTGCTTTGGCTTTAAGCGAAATCCCCCATAGTGCACTTCCTAGCATCACTTTTAGCATACGGGCTGATGTTTTGAATGTTGCAGGCCCCGGCTTGGTGTTCTACGTTTACCCCGAAGCTGTGGCCATGATGACTGGTTCCGTCTTCTGGGCCATCATCTTCTTCCTGATGCTTATAACTCTCGGTAAGTGTTTAGACTATAGTGGCGGCAATGATCCGCATCGAGTGTCTTGATGGCTAATAGTATATTCCCGAGAGGGCAATGGTTATTAGCATTGTTACGAGTCGCCAAGTGGTGACCGCTCAGCCCGCCCCCTGGGCGCGGCGAGCAGCGCGGCGGGCTGAACTGCTACTGCCTATGCTCGGTGCCGGTAGGTGCCGCCCCCGGCGCACCGGCGTGGAGTTGTCTGCCGAATTGTGTTTTGATATCTGGCAACGCTCCTTGCCGCCGCTGAGCGCCTTCCGGCAGGGACATCCGGCAGAGCAGGAACGATAGTCTGGCCCACCCCCACCCCATCAACCACACCTCGGTTCGTGACGCACACTTCCAGTCTCCTCCTTCCGTCCGAGACGGGCGTCTTTCAGCCGTACATCGACGAAAACGGAACGGCTGAAACAAACGGGAGTCGAGACCGTCGCAAGCCAAACAGTAGGTCGCAACTGCAAAGCAAAAACGCCAGCGAACGAGTAAGTAAATGCTAATAGTGTGTTGCATTAAGATCTCATTGACCATCACAACATGGGCATGGCTGCTGACTTCTTATGAGTCGAAGAATTGAAGACCCAATATTGCCAACGGCAGTGGAGTTATCAGGTGGGAAATAACTTGCGAAGATGGTGTGCCCATTTAATGGTTTTAGTTGTTTAATGTCTTCTCGTATGACGGAGTCAAAGCTCCATTGTTGTTAGGATCTATGGCTCAAATACCCCAGTGAATCTGGTTCAGATGGAGCTACAGCCAGAATAAGGTGCCACGAGTGACGCCGGGCGAGCAAGAGCAGGCGGTGGACGATATGGCTCCCGGCCTGCAGGCGCAAGACAAGGTAGCGTATTATTGTCGCAGTACTATTGTGCTGAAGTCGATAAAATCAAACGGCAAAGAACAGATCCACTTACGAGTGAAAAGAGCATGACTTGAAACATTATCACGAACAAGTCGGGCTTGGAAAGCTCGACGATCGGATCGGGTCGGGACGCTCAGGAATGTGTTTGGTCGTAAATACTTGGTGGACTTTAGGGCGCTTCGATGGTCGTAATACTGGAGATTCGCTCGTGCTTTCCATTTGCTCGCAATGAATGCAAAATCATCTTGAATATAAACCTGCATGACGGACGTTGGCCACCTCATCATAATCACCGGCCTGTGAGGTCAGGTTGAGCTCGCAGTAGTGTGCATAAAACTGATAAAAACGACTCCCACGAAACCGATAAAAACTGGTTCATATCAATATGTGGTAATAATGAAATTGTTGATGGATTTCAATTTCCATAATTCATATACCATCACTCACGGATGGATTGATAGTGGTGAATTAAAATATCGAAACCCGCTACCGCAACGCGCGTTGCCATGGTTGCTGGAGAAGGCTATAGTGTCACCCACCGTTCTTACGGGGGACAGCGCCCACTGATGACCTTCTAAGCTGTCATAAGGAGCCCGAGACAGATAGTTGTGGCATGCGTATGTGACAACTCTGCAACACCTCTGATGTACGGCTGCGACACCCCAGTCTTGGAAACAGAACGATTAATCAGTTCGATGCTCGGCTCATCAGGTCAAGATCTTATCACACTCACCAAGTGGCGCTTAATTTCACCTGCTTAATCGTACCAAGTACCGATATTGGTCTCGTTTATGACTTAGGGCGTGAAGTTTTAGCAATCTGGGTGGAGCTTTAGCGTTAATAGATGGTGCTCAAGCACCAATTCAAGGTGTTTAACCGTTATCTAGATACCTTAAATTTGCTACTACGCATACGAAAAGAGGTAGGAAAGCAACCGCATGGAAAGCAACAAAACTGCAAAAGCACCTGTTCGAAACTATCTGGAAAACCCTACTACTGCGTCTCAAAATCTGTCGGTCCGAGCCACTATTTGCTAACCACAAACTTCAGAATAAGCTATCTTCACTGGCACTGGCCAGGTACCAACTCCACAATGTGCCATCGTCACTGACACTGGCCACGCACCAACTCCTGGGTGTGCCATCGTCACTGACACTGGTGACACACCAACTTCCGGGTGTGTCATCTTCACTGACATCGGTCACACACCAACTCCTGGGTGTGCCATCGTCACTGACACTGGTCACACACCAACTCCTGGGTGTGCCATCGTCACTGACACTGGTCACACACCAACTCCTGGGTGTGCCATCGTCACTGACACTGGTGACACACCAACTCCTGGGTGTGCCATCGTCACTGACACTGATCACACACCAACTCCTGGATATGTCATCTTCACTGACACTGGTCACACACCAACTTCCGGGTGTGTCATCTTCACTGACATCGGTCACACACCAACTCCTGGGTGTGCCATCGTCACTGACACTGGTCACACACCAACTCCTGGATATGTCATCTTCACTGACACTGGTGACACACCAACTTCCGGGTGTGTCATCTTCACTGACATCGGTCACACACCAACTCCTGGGTGTGCCATCGTCACTGACACTGGTCACACACCAACTCCTGGGTGTGCCATCGTCACTGACACTGGCCACACACCAACTCCACGATGTTCCATCGTCACTGACACTGGTCACACACCAACTCCTGGGTGTGCCATCTTCACTGACACTGATCACACACCAACTCCTGGGTGTGCCATCGTCACTGACACTGGTGACACACCAACTCCTGGGTGTGCCATCGTCACTGACACTGGTGACACACCAACTCCTGGGTGTGCCATCGTCACTGACACTGGTCACACACCAACTCCACAATGTTCCATCGTCACTGACACTGGTGACACACCAACTCCTGGGTGTGCCATCGTCACTGACACTGGTCACACACCAACTCCTGGGTGTGCCATCGTCACTGACACTGGTCACACACCAACTCCTGGGTGTGCCATCGTCACTGACACTGGTGACACACCAACTCCTGGGTGTGGCATCTTCACTGACATCGGTCACACACCAACTCCTGGGTGTGCCATCGTCACTGACACTGGTGACACACCAACTCCTGGGTGTGCCATCGTCACTGACACTGGTGACACACCAACTCCTGGGTATGTCATCTTCACTGACACTGGTGACACACCAACTTCCGGGTGTGTCATCTTCACTGACATCGGTCACACACCAACTCCTGGGTGTGCCATCGTCACTGACACTGGTCACACACCAACTCCTGGGTGTGCCATCGTCACTGACACTGGCCACACACCAACTCCACAATGTTCCATCGTCACTGACACTGGTCACACACCAACTCCTGGGTGTGCTATCTTCACTGACACTGATCACACACCAACTCCTGGGTGTGCCATCGTCACTGACACTGGTGACACACCAACTCCTGGGTGTGCCATCGTCACTGACACTGGTGACACACCAACTCCTGGGTGTGCCATCGTCACTGACACTGGTCACACACCAACTCCACAATGTTCCATCGTCACTGACACTGGTGACACACCAACTCCTGGGTGTGTCATCGTCACTGACACTGGTCACACACCAACTCCTGGGTGTGCCATCGTCACTGACACTGGTGACACACCAACTCCTGGGTGTGCCATCGTCACTGACACTGGTGACACACGAACTCCTGGGTGTGTCATCTTCACTGACATCGGTCACACACCAACTCCTGGGTGTGCCATCGTCACTGACACTGGTGACACACCAACTTCCGGGTGTGTCATCTTCACTGACATCGGTCACACACCAACTCCTGGGTGTGCCATCGTCACTGACACTGGTCACACACCAACTCCTGGGTGTGCCATCGTCACTGACACTGGCCACACACCAACTCCTGGGTGTGCCATGGTCACTGACACTGGTCACACACCAACTCCTGGGTGTGCCATCGTCACTGACACTGATCACACACCAACTCCTGGGTGTGCCATCGTCACTGACACTAGCCACACACCAATTCCACAATGTGCCATCGTCACTGACACTGGTGAAACACCAACTTCCGGGTGTGTTATCTTCACTAACACTGGCCACACACCAACTCCTGGGTGTGCCATCGTCACTGACACTGGTCACACACCAACTCCACAATGTTCCATCGTCACGGACACTGGTGACACACCAACTTCCGGGTATGTCATCGTCACTGACACTGGTCACACACCAACTCCTGGGTGTGCCATCGTCACTGACACTGGTCACACACCAACTCCTGGGTGTGCCATCGTCACTGACACTGGTCACACACCAACTCCTGGGTGTGCCATCGTCACTGACACTAGCCAGACACCAATTCCACAATGTGCCATCGTCACTGACACTGGTGACACACCAACTTCCGGGTATGTCATCTTCACTGACACTGGCCACACACCAACTCCTGGGTGTGCCATCGTCACTGACACTGGCCACACACCAACTCCTGGGTGTGCCATCGTCACTGACACTGGTCACACACCAACTCCACAATGTTCCATCGTCACTGACACTTGTGACACACCAACTTCCGGGTATGTCATCGTCACTGACACTGGTGACACACCAACTCCTGGGTGTGCCATCTTCACTGACACTGATCACACACCAACTCCTGGGTGTGCCATCGTCACTGACACTGGTCACACACCAACTCCTGGGTATAATCTGCATTGACCGCAGCATTGAAGCGCTGGAATACAACTACCAGGTGTGTCCATGGTGCCCGGCTGATGTGTGTCTTGGTGCTGCAGGTCTAGACAGCACGTTCGGTGGCCTGGAGGCGATGATCACTGGACTCTGCGATGAGTATCCGAATGCGTTGGGAAAGCACAGGGAGGTCTTCGTCTTCTTCCTGCTGATTTTCTGTTACATATGCGCACTACCTACCACCACTTACGTAAGTACACCTGTCTACAACAGCACTGATGTGGCATTTAGGCTGGGGAATCCCATCACATTTCAAAACAGTTTGCAAATTAACGTCAAAATGTCTTCAGAATCTTAGTTTATCTAATTCAATGACCCACGTTGGCAATTTCAACATCATCTGATCGTCATTAGTTCTTTACATTTACTGCTGTCTTCTGAAAGGATCAGCAGCACAATTTGGCGAAACTATCAGCGTTTTGCTTTGCAGCATATATTTGCCACATTTCCTTTTTTCCCAACCGAAGGTTGAGCGAGGCGATCTTCAGAGGCTCAGGCTCAGGGCATGGAACATCTAACTTGCTCTGTGAGGAGTACTCAGCTGATAATTCACGTGAGATGATAGCGTGCAACATATGACGTACCAAGATACCAAGATACATATGATACATACCAAGATACATATGACGTCGTAGCTGTGGCGTCGGCCCTCGGTTGGTCGGTTGGCATGGTTGGTTGTGGCATTGTGGTTGTGGTATTGTGGTTGTGGCGTCGTGGTTGTGGCGGCAGCTCGATTAGTACGGCCAGTGGACCGATCCCAGCATACCTCCGTCAGCTACCTCTCGACTGCAAGCAGATAGACCACCACCACTGTACCACTACAAATGGATCGCAGGCTCAGAATCACGGGCACAGATCAGACGAAATCCTGGAAACGATGTTTGCCAACACTTCAGATGACTTCAAATCAATTTTATCGGAGCAGAAGTGAGGATTCAGTTTGATGCACATCGACCTCGTCAACATACTGATCTTTGAGGCCGATGTAGTTTTCAGCTTTATCTTTCCGTGAAATGCAATAACACATCAATCATGGTGCGACGAGAAGGTGACAACAAGCTGAGACTGAAGACTGAAATTATGAGACTTCAGGTTCTGAAGCTGTGGCATTAAGGCTTTGTTTTCCGTCATCTGACACTCGACTGGAGCTGTGATCTATGGATTTTGCGGACGTCGACTTCATACTGACTTGGCATCACCTCTCGCTCTCATGTCCACCTTCGACCGCCAAGGGGACATGAGCCGCTGAGATGTCTCCTCCGTGGCCGCCAAGCCACCAGAGTGTCCGCGATGGCCGGCGAGCCTCGTGGTCATACAACTTGGGTGCGGTGGACGTGACGCGGCGTTACGTTGTTTGCGGAGATAAGCGGGCCGGTGGCGGTCATCACTTCTGACCCGTGCCGCTATCGGCCGCCGCTCCGGTACTGGCCAGCCGCTGACTCACAAATGAGTGTCCGATCCATAAATTGTCGCCGGCGGCGGCGGCGGCGGCGCCTTCCGCTCGGCAATACGGTCGGCCGGCCGGCGGCGCCAGCCCTACCGCCGGAGATGAATGGCAGTCAATAAAATACACAGCTCATCGGTTGATGGACTGTTGAGTGGCGTGGGGAGGCGGCCGGCGGCCGGCGGCCTCCCACGCCACTCAACACTCATCGGTTGATGGACTGTTGAGTGGCGTGGGGAGGCGGCCGGCGGCCGGCCGCCTCCACGCCACTCAACAGCTCATCGGTTGATGGACTGTTGAGTGGCGTGGGGAGGCGGCCGGCGGCCGGCCTCCCCACGCCACTCAACAGCTCATCGGCTGATGGACTGTTGAGTGGCGTGGGGAGGCGGCCGGCGGCCGGCGGCCGGCCGCTCTCGAAGGCTGCCGCGTCACGTGCACGAATGCCTGCACCTGGAATGTAATCAGGTGGCTGGCGACGATGGCGACAACCGTCGGCGCTGTTTTTTGTGTAGCAACGATGTGGATGGATGTTGTGCTGTGCCACTCATTTGCCATAGTTTTTCCTGATGCCACCTTGGTGTTTTTCCCCAACGTCGTCACGCATTCGGCCAGGATTTTGTCGAGCCGAAGAGTCGGCCCTTCCGTAGAAGACCTCTACTTAAAAGGGTGAAGCGAGACCCCAAAATAACTTCTAAGCCAACAGTGGAGACGGGGTCTTCTGCACTTTACATGTAGGCCATTTTCAGGACAGATTTTGTATTCTGATTTGCTACCTACAAAGCCAAATTAGCCTCCGTGTGCCTGCGGGCAGCCACCTCTTTTATTTCCACGCGTGGACGAAGCCCGTGAACATTTAGCACTTGCTTTTATACCTTTGTTTTTGCAACCAGAGCCATTATGATGATGGCGTCAATATCGTTGCAATCTAGGCAGAGGCGTCGCCACCGGGGGGGCAGAGGGGCAGTCCCCCCCCTGCCGTGAGACTGGGCCCCCTGAAATTTGAGGAGGCCCCTATCTGGAAATGCATAGGAAAAAAGGTGAGCAAGGAGGCCGACGAGACAGAAGATCATGCTGGCAAGGAGGCCCCCAAGACTGGAAACGAGGCCCGGGAAATCTAATCAGGTCCCTATAAGATACGTAGGACAGATATTGGGAGGAGGCCCCCCAGGACGAAAAGGATGCCGCCGAGAGGGGCAATAAGCCACCCAAGTTAGACAAGAAGGCTTCCGATGGGTGGCAGGATATTCTTAACTTCGAGAACGAGGCCCCCAATATTGAAGAGGACGTCCCTACACAAGAAAATATGGAATGGTAGGAGATATTTCTCCGGACGCAAGAGGGAGCCCCAATATGGGTAAGATGGTCTCCGCAGAAATGAGAGAAGGCCACTGAGATCAGCCAGACGAAGCCCATATTTTGGAAGAGGAGGACCCTAGGAGAGAAGATTTGGGACTATGACGCAAAAGCGCCCTGCTAAGAGGATAATGAGGCTCCAAACACAGGCGATGAGGCTTCCAAGACATGAGAGGAGGCCCCTAATTTGAAAAAGGAGCCACCTATGAGAGGATAGGAGGCCCCAAAAATCAAGAGAGTGTCAACAATTGACACGGAAGCCCCCAGGATTGCATAGGAGGCACCCAGGATTGCAAAGGAGGCCCCCAGGATTGCAAAGGAGGCCCCCCAGCATTGCAAAGGAAGCCCCCAGCATTGCAAAGGAGGCCCCCAGCATTGCAAAGGAGGTCCCCAGGATTGCAAAGGAGGCCCCCAGGATTACAAAGGAGGCCCCCAAGATTGCAAATGAGGCCCCCAAGATTGCAAAGGAGGCCCCCATGATTGCAAAGGAGGCCCCCATGATTGCAAAGGAGGCCCCCAGGATTGCAAAGTAGGCCCCTAGGATTGCAAAGGAGGCCCCCAGGAATACAAAGAATGCCCCCAGGATTGCAAAGGAGGTCCCTAAGATTTCAAAGGAGGCCCCCAGGATTGCAAAGGAGACTCCAAGATTGCAAAGGAGGCCCCCATGATTGCAAAGGAGGCCCCCATGATTGCAAAGGAGGCCCCAATACGGGAAGGGAGGCCCCAGAAAATAAGAGGAGGCCCTAAGACGGAAGAGAAGCCAGTGGATATGAGATGGGGTTTCGGAGACGCAAAAGCAGGCCCCAAACGGGGTAAGGTTCCACCAAGATAGAAAAGCATGATCCAGAAACGTGGCAGGAGGCCCCTAATTCGGAAGAGGACGACACGGGATTGAAAATGAGACCCCATGATGAACAAAGAGGCCCCTAAAACAGGAGAAAAAGTCCATTAGATAAGAGGGATGGCTCCCAGGCGAGAAAGAAGGCTCGAAGACGGGTAGGAAGGTCCCAGGGGATGACAAGGCAACTGAGATAGGAAAGGGTGCTTGTAATTTGGAAGATGAGGCACCTGGGAGAGAAGAGGAGTCCACCAGGAGATAAGAGGCCACCCTTAAAATGGGCAAAGATCGAATCAAAACACAGAGCAAGAGGCCCCCAAGACGTGAGAGGAGGACCCTAATTTGAAAAAGAAGGCCTCTAGAAAAGAAAAGGAGGCCCCTGCCGGACTCGAGAGGAGTCCCTCGAGACGAAGTAGGCGATCTCCAGAGCCGAATGAGGCCCTGAAGACAAGAAGGAGTTCTCAGGAAATGAGAGGAGGCTCTTAAGATGGGAGTTGGTAGCAGGTATGGAAGAAGGTGAGGTTTCCAAAATTGAAGATCCCCTCAAGACGGGCAAGGCTTTGCCAGTACAAAGGAGGCCCACGAGGCATGGTGGGAGGCCCCTAATTTGGCAGAGAATGCCCCTGGAGGATGAGAGGAAGCCCCATGCCATGCTAAAGGGGCCCCAGGATGTGGGAGGAGGTCCTCCAAGACGGAAGAGGAGGGCCATTGAATATGGAGGAGGGTATAACTCAAGAGGAGACATCCAAAAACGGTAAAGAGGCTCCAGGAAGTGAGACGAGACCCCTAAGACGCGAGAGGAGGCCTACAATTTGCAAGAAGAAGCCCCTAAGAAATGGTAGGAGTCGTGCCGGGGTACTTGAAAATCACGGTATGGGCCCAAAAAGATCCGACTGGGGCCCCTGAAAATCACGCTGAGTCTGGGGTACCAAAAATTCACGCCCGAACCATGAAAATCACGCTAGGGGCACGACAGGTCGTACCGTTCCTCAACAGTCTCATTGGAACAAAAACGAAGCCGGGGCAACGAAATACAATCCGGACATGAATAATCACTTTGGAACCCCAACAATGGCGCCAAGAGCCTCCAAAACGTATTGGACACCCCAAAAGTGTCGAGGTGGCTAAAACTAGCGCTAGGGATTCAAACAAATGACGTCGGGATGCAAAAGATTACATTAGACTAAAAAAAGTCGCGTCGCAGCCCTTCAAAATCACACTGGGGGCTCAAAAGATCGCGATCTTAGGCCCCCAAAAGTTGCAGCTTCCCCCCAAAATCAATTATCAACCGGAATGTCACTCTGCGGCCTCACAAATTGGGTCAGTCTCCCGAAAATCCGTTGGGCACCAAAAAAACGTGCCAGGGCACCGAAAAAAAAAATCGTGCCTTGGCCCCCAAAAGTCGCGCTGGGGCCACCAAATTTCGCGTCAGTCCACCAGAATTCGCGCAGGGGGCTCCAAATAAATACGGCGGGCCCCAGAAAACTCGCTCCGAGGCCCGAAAATCTGCAACAGGAACAGCCAAGATCGCGTTGGGGCCACAGCTAAGCACAACTCGCCCCGCAAACTCGAACCGGTCCCCAAAATATCGCGGTCGGGACCCACAATTCCCATCGGTAGTCCAACAAATTTCGTCTGGGCATAACAAAATTCACGTCGGGGCTACAAAAATTGGCGTCTGGGGCCCCATATAAGCACAGTGTGACCCCAAAAAACGCATCGGTATCCGAAAGAAAATCAAGCCGGAGCCCAGCAAAATATGGAGGGATTCCAAAAAATGAATGTCCTGGTCAGGCAAATGGCTCTGGAGCACCGTAAATATCATCAGATGCCTCAACAAATCGCGTGCGACCCCGAAAAACATATCGGAGCTTGAAAAAATCGAGGTGAGATACAAAAAATCATGGCGCCAGGGGCTCCAAAAGTCAGGCCGGAATTCGGACTTTAAAGAAAATTCAGAAGAGATCCACAAAATCGCGTTGAGCCCAGAAAACTGGCGTTGGGTCCCCGGAACCACGCGCCTGGGCGCGATAAGTCGCACTGGGACCCAGAAAAATCGCACCGAAGCACCAAAATGGTACTGGGGCCCCACAAATGTGCGTCAGAAGCCCCAAATAAACACAGCGGAACCCTAAGAGCACAACCGTGTCGAAAATGTAACTGGCCCTCCAGAGTCCCACAAAAACTACAGGGCCTTAAATCATGCGTTGCAGCCCTAAATAAACATGCCGGGAGCTCTAAAGGAAATACACCGGAAGTTCTCAAGGCATACAGGTGCCATGCGACCGCACAAGAGCCTGAAAAAGAGGCTGGGGACGGAAAAAGCAACATGGTCCCAAAATGAACAAAATGACCGGGCACTAAATAAACACATCGGGATCTTTGAAAACGCCCCGACACCTAAAATAAAATCCTCGGTGCACAAAAAAAAAACTAAAACGAGCAGGGGTTTCGAGGATGTGCTGAGCTCCTAACAAAAATGGATTGGAGCCCTAGGACACATCCGTAGACGAAGAAAGACGAAACGGGTCCAAAAAAGGACACTGAGGCAGGGCCTCGGTTCGGTAGCCAATCTGGGAGCATATTTAATCAAAGATATGAGGTGCATAAAAGCTCAGCGGGTATCCACATTTTTAACCACCATAAAATGTGGGAAGAAGGGAACTAATGATCGAACTTAGTTAATCGAATTTTCGCAGCGAACGTCCATACGAAGCATTCCATCACGTCAAATACGGCGCAAGTCTATCATGTGGCAGCAATTAGCAAATCGTAGGAGGCCTAGCAGGAACCGTAGCATCGCACGAAGTGTGGCGAATGCGCCGAATGCGCAAGATGGGTGTGCACGTGCACGTGTACGAACGTTGGCGTCGTGGCGACCGGGCGCTATGAACTGGAATGTCTGAAATTGTGAAATTTTGCATTTTAAAGTCATTGCGTAGGTGTAATTTCAGCAGTGTGAGGTGGCTCATCAAGGGATACCAAAAGAAAACCTTAAGACAGGGTGGGGGAGTTAGGGTTGAAATCCGACGAATCAGAAACAATAGTGGTAGAATAGGCCCCTGCACAGGACAATTCAGTTGGTCATGATTATTTTATTTCAAAAGGTCCCCTTTGACAAAATAATGGCCGAAATCCGAGGACTGTTTTAATGGGATATGTCGACCACCTCCAAATACGTTTGCCCCTCCCCCTTGACGCAAATTTAGGTACGCCACTGGTCTCCAATAATTTTCAGAAGCATACGCCCATGGGGAAAAGCCTACATTGAGGGGCAAATTCCCCCTCACAAGCACACAGAACAACACCGATACTCCATATAAAATGGGAGGAATTATGTTTTTAAATGCATTTTCTTCCTACACACTTATCTTCTGTGATTACAGCCTGCATGATTAGAGTTTCCCAGCTTCAATACCTTCTCAACGACGTCATTTACAAAATTGTACAGCACAGCGAAAACCATAGGCGTGGCGGCGTGGAATTTTGAAGGTTTTGCGTTATTTATGCATTGCCATTGTTACATTGTTGCATTGTCATTTATGCATTGTGTTGTTTAATGCTTGTTCTTGCCGTGAATTTATTCGCTGAGGATATATAATTTCAGTTTATGTGCCAGGTGCCTTGCAGCCAGCACCAAATATTATAAAAATAAATGAATCCCTAAGATGGCGATCAGAAAACCAACTCAATCAACTTCTCGTTGAGAAGTTGATTGAGTGATCGTTGAGTGACTGAGAAGTGATCGTTTAAGCTTGCTTATGACATCAAGCTGATGGGAATGGCTGATGAACAGTAATGTTGAATCTAACTAAGTTCAGTTAGATTGGTGGACATAGAAGTGGGTTGATCAATGGTAGATATCTTTAACATATGTTCAACACCAGCCCCGCCAGCTCGCTGCAATCTAGAGGCCAGCGGGAAGATTCTTCTGGTCGAGAAAGCATTAAGACATTGGTCTGTTTGGGCACTTAGGTATTTATCCACATATTACTTATTTATACCCTGGTATGGCTCAGTTCTCAACGAAAACAAATGATTATTGCTATTTCGTTTTGCGTAAATGATGCACCATGTCAAGAGCAAGCAAGACATGAATATGAAATCATGTGTCCCATTCTGGAACCATACTAAGAGCCTAAAAACAATAGGAGGCCCTAACACAGTGGAGGCCCCCTTTCGGGGAGCAGGACGCCCCCTTTCAACATTACCCCCCCTGGAAGTATTTCGTGGCGACGCCACTGAATCTAGGACACCGTAATTACATTTTTAGATATGTTATACTATCAGCAGTTGCATAAGTTATTGAGGGCAGAGGCGCAGTAAGGGGGAGGGGCCTGGGATTCGGGCTCCCCTTAGCAATAAAAAATAATTTAGATCAAACAAGGAATTTTGAGATTCTTACCACGTAAATCAAACAATTTTCGGTCCGCTTCACGCACTGAAAGCGTTCTTTTCTCATGACATTTGTTTGGGTCGGGCCCCCCACCCTCAAGAAAATCCTAGTTGCGCCACTGATTGGGAGCTGTGTATGCCAACCTGCCAAGGGCGTCGCCACCGGGGGGGGGGGGGGCAGCGAGGGCAATTGCCCCCTGCCGTGAAACTGCCCCCCCTGGTGCCATGTTTTTGTATCCCACCTCGATTTTTCGAGATCCTGTATGCTTTTCGGTGCCATACGCAATTTTTGAAGGCATCTGGAAAAAAAATGTTCGGTGCTCCAGAGCCATTTTCCCGACCCGGACATTTATTTGTTGGAATCCCTCCTTTTGGAGGGCTCCAGATTGATTTTTTGGGATACCGATCCGGTTTTGTGGTATAGGTGTGCTTCAGCAGTGTGAGGTAACTTATCAAGGGATACCAAAAGAAAACCTTAGAACTGGGTGGTGGAGTTAGGGTTGAAATCCGACCAATCAGAATCCATAGTGGTAGATTAGGCCCCTCCACAGGACAATTTAGTTGATAACTAATTATATTATTTCGAAATGTCCCCTTTGACAAAATAGCGGTCGAAATCCAAGGACTTTTTAATGGGCGTAGGTGCCCCTCCCCCTGCAAATCCGTTTGCCCCCTCCTGCTTGACTCAAATATAGGTACTCCACTGGTCCCTCAATAATTTTCCGAAACATACGCCCATGGGGCAAAGCCAACATTGAGGGGACAAATTACCCCTCACAAACATACAATACAACATCCATGCCCCATATAAAATGGGATGAATTATGTTTTTAAATGCATTTTCTTCCAACAAACTTCTTTTCTGTTATTACAGCCTGCATGATTAGAGCTTCCCGGCTTCCATACCTTCTCAACGTCATTTACAAAACGGTACAGCACAGCGAAAACGATGGGCGTGACGGCGTGGAATTTGAAGGTTTGGATTATGTATGCACTGACATTGTTGCATTGTTGCATTGTTATTTATGCATTACTGTTTAATGCTTGTTCTTGCCGTGAATTTATTCGCTGAGGATATATTTTAGCTCGTGTGACAGTTGCCTTGCAGCCAGCACCAAATGTTATAAAAATAAACAAATTCCTAAGATGGCGCTCAGAAAACCAATGCAATCCACTTCTCGTTGTCACCTTTGCGAAATTGTCGTCCTAGGACTGAGAAATGATCGTTCAAGCTTTGCTTATGACATCAAGCTGGTGGGAATAAATAACAGTAGTGATGAATCTAGCTATATTCAGTTAGACTTGGAGGACTTAAAAGTGGGTTGATCAATGGCAGATATCTGTAAGACATGCTTAGCACCAGCCCCGCCAGCTCGCTGCAATCCAGAGGCCAGCGGGAAGATTCGAGAAAGCATTGAGACGTTGGTTCGTTTTGGCACTTATGTATTTATCCAAATATTACTTATTTATACCCTGGTATGGCCCAGTTTTCAGCGAAAATGATTTGTGCTATTGCGTTTTGAGTAAATGATGCACCATGCCAAGAACAAACAAAACACCAATATGAAATCATGTTCCCCATTCTCGAACCATAGTATAAAAGCCTAAAAACAATATGAGGCCGTAACACAATGGAGGCCCCCTTTCGGGGAACAGGAGGCCCCCTTTCGACCTTGCCCCCCCTGGAAGAATTTCGTGGCGACGCCACTGCAACCTGCGTATGTCTGCTGCTGCTGTCTTGACACAGGGATCGGCTGAATGGCTCTGGACGTGAACCAGGATCCAACATGATTTATGACAGGAAATTTCGTAAGTGCATCATTATGACTACGCTGTTTATGCAAGTCCTTGGATGTAACAGTGGTTAGGCCAAGTCAGACGTGTTCAACAGAACCCAGTTCCAGCATTGCGATGGCAAGCGGAAATCTCTAGTACGAAAGACATTAAGACCAAATACCAGATAGCAAGCATCGACACACATCCTGTTTATTTTTCGGGTCAGTTATGTGCTAAATGCAACATCTGCAACACCACATACCAGAAATATGCATTGCTGATAACTGTTTATCCGGTCAAATA
Organism: Ashinkailepas kermadecensis; assembly: GCA_034440615.1. Lineage (NCBI taxonomy): Eukaryota > Metazoa > Arthropoda > Thecostraca > Neolepadidae > Ashinkailepas > Ashinkailepas kermadecensis. The sequence continues at coordinate 53,268 of JAOTOM010003779.1, read as the reverse complement.
CGCACTAAGCACAATAATTCAAACCACCCATCTATTCTCCCCTGCCGAACATGTAGTTTATCTTCGTGTTGCCTATTACAGCTGCTGCGCGATCTGTTTCAGGGCGGGATGTACCTGGTGGACCTGCTGATGATCTGTTTCAGGGCGGGATGTACCTGGTGGACCTGCTGATGATCTACGGGCCCGGCATCTCCGTCTTGTTCATCGTGTTCGTGGAGGCGGTGGCCGTGTGCTGGTTCTACGGGGCCAACCGGTGAGAGCGCAGCCAAGATGGTCAGGTGGTGTCCGCGCCGCGTCCTGTGCCGTGTACGGCACCGTACCACACACTGGAGAGTATTACATGTATGTACCACGGGAGAATATCACACACGATGCAGTACCACTTGTGGTACATACCACACATGATGCAGTACACGGCGCAGTACTACATGTGGTACATACCACACATGATGTTGTACACGATACAGTACCACATGTAGTACATACCACACACGATGCAGTACACGGCGCAGTACCACTTGTGGTACATACCACACATGATGCAGTACACGGCGCAGTACCACATGTGGTCCATAACACACATGATGTAATACACGATGCAGTACCACATGTAGTACATATTACACATGATGCAGTATACGATGAAGCACCACGTATGGTACATACCACACATTATGCAGTACACGATGCAGTACCACATGTGGTACATACCACACATGATACAGTACACGATGCAGTACCACATGTGGTACATACCACACATGATACAGCACACGGTGCAGTGTCACGTGTGGTACATACCACACGTGATACAGTACACGGTGCAGTGCCACATGTGGTACATACCACACATGATACAGTACACGGTGCAGTGTCACGTGTGGTACATACCACACTGATACAGCACACGGTGCAGTGTCACGTGTGGTACATACCACACATGATACAGTACACGGTGCAGTGTCACATGTGGTACATACCACACATGATACAGCACACGGTGCAGTGTCACATGTGGTACATACCACACATGATACAGTACACGGTGCAGTGTCACGTGTGGTACATACCACACATGATACAGCACACGGTGCAGTGTCACATGTGGTACATACCACACATGATACAGCACACGGTGCAGTGTCACATGTGGTACATACCACACATGATACAGTACACGGTGCAGTGTCACGTGTGGTACATACCACACATGATACAGCACACGGTGCAGTGTCACATGTGGTACATACCACACATGATACAGTACACGGTGCAGTGTCACGTGTGGTACATACCACACGTGATGCAGTACACGGTGCAGTGTCACATGTGGTACATACCACACATGATACAGCACACGGTGCAGTGTCACATGTGGTACATACCACACATGATACAGTACACGGTGCAGTGTCACATGTGGTACATACCACACATGATACAGCACACGGTGCAGTGTCACATGGTACATACCACACATGATACAGTACAGTGCAGTGTCACATGTGTACATACCACACATGATACAGCACACGGTGCAGTGTCACATGTGGTACATACCACACATGATACAGCACACGGTGCAGTGTCACATGTGGTACATACCACACATGATACAGTACACGGTGCAGTGTCACGTGTGGTACATACCACACTGATACAGCACACGGTGCAGTGTCACATGTGGTACATACCACACATGATACAGTACACGGTGCAGTGTCACGTGTGGTACATACCACACGTGATGCAGTACACGGTGCAGTGTCACGTGTGGTACATACCACACGTGATGCAGTACACGGTGCAGTGCCACGTGTGGTACATACCACACATGATACAGCACACGGTGCAGTGTCACGTGTGGTACATACCACACGTGATGCAGTACACGGTGCAGTGTCACGTGTGGTACATACCACACGTGATGCAGTACACGGTGCAGTGCCACGTGTGGTACATACCACACGTGATGCAGTACACGGTGCAGTGCCACGTGTGGTACATGCCATACATGATACAGTACACGGTGCGGCACCACATACCATGTCACATGTGATACCATACTGCACACTAGACCATAACACACATCGTATGAATAGCAAGGGTGAGTGGAATATTACATACGTGTACAGCCACATTCGAAATCAGGCTACTATGTCCCATCTCCTTCAATATTCCGAAATGGGGGTGCAGAGTTTGTAATAACAATTGCATGGATATCTAACAGGTACAAACAAATCCGATGCGAATTCGGGAAATAGTATAGGAGCACATTCTCGCATCCTCGCTTGAGAAGTAAGAACTTCACGAGAACATTGGCACAGCCACCCACGCATTGGCGACGAACAGCGCTGTCATCTCGTCCTCTTGGTTAATTTGGAACACGGCAAATAGAAGGTGTAAAACAACCGAGAGTATATAACCAAGCTTTGTAAGCGGGTGTGTCCAGAGATAGGATGTTTGTCTCCTTGTCGAAAAATTGTGTGCTCGAATCCCACCCGCATCTGCTCTTCGTCCGCAACCGATTGGCGTGAATTTGGCGACGCTGTATAACCAAACCAGTCGACGCATTGTGAACGCCAATCACCAACCAACCAGCCAGCTGAGCTTTGAAAAAGGTTGGCAACGGCACCGGGTTTGGCAACGGCACCGGGTTTCCCCAGATGCTCACACCGAGCCGCCGCTGGCCCGGTCAGTTAGTTAGCTAATTGGGCTTTAGGGCGCTTCGACCAGAGTTGAGTCGCGCCCATAACGTTTATCCTAGTGCTTCACGGTAGATGAGAAGTATTGCCTTGGTGTGTACGTAGTTTGAAACCCAATCGCTGCTAAGTAACGGAACAAGTTTCCAGAATGTACAAGTTTTGAGTTGTTTCCCAGAATGCCTTCATATGTCAAACGGTCCGCGTTTCGTAAAACAAAGAATCGGCGCTCTGGTGTAAAGTGTTGGCACGTGAGTAGCAGGTGGCGTACATTCAGCGCTTCCAGACAGCGGGGGCATCGCGGTCTTTTCTCCCCACACAGAAGATAGCGATGGGTAACGTAGGTGCGCCCGATGCGCACCCTGCAGAGTGTGACCTCCTCTTGCCTGGACCTGCGCAAGCATGACGCCCAAGGTCCTAGATGTGGCTTTATTTCATGTAGCTTATTATTGCCTTCTCTATCCCATGCTCTTTGCCACTTAGCGAGGATGAAAGTTGTGATCCTGGAGAAATGGTCCCTAGCAGGAAGTGGACATATGCGTGGACGGCGATTCTGTGCTGCCCACTTCGCCGCAGAGTTCGCGCGCTCGTTACCCCACACCCCGATATGGCTTGGGATCCAACACAATCGTATGGTTTTTCCCTCTTGTTCTAACGTAGTAATTCGTATGAGAATGTCAAGTAGTATAGAGTCTGAGGGATAAAATGCAGTCAGTGCCAAAGAGCTGCTAAGGGAGTCAGATAGAATCACATATAACGAAAGCATCCTGAGAAACCTCTATAAATGACAATGCCTTCACGATCGCAATGAGTTCAGAGCAATAAACCGAGACATACACAGGCAAACTAAACGAACGTACAGTAGTGCCACACACAAAGGCACACCCTGCTCCTGTGTTACTCCTGAAGCCATCAGTAAAGATCCTTGTGTGTCCTCGGTAAGAGTCCAGGTGCTCGATCGTTCTCGACCGACACAATACTGACGGAATGTCTCCTTTGTGCATGGCTGACAAAGATATGTCATTTGGAGGTGAAACCAGGTTCCAGGGTGGTGTCTGTAGTTTTTCTATTCGTATCACACGACACACTCTCATTCTACTGTTTTTAAAGAGGTTCTGCATCCGCGTACATAATGGTAATGTCTTCGACTCCATTGGAAAAAAGTGCCAAAATGCGGTGGGAGAAAACCGCGTCGTAAGTAGTGTGCGTGGGAAACTGCCGCAGCCTACACGCATATCGCAATCCCAACATTTCACGTCTCAGTGCCAGCGGGGTCCGTTCGCCTCTATCGTCAGGCTTGCACCCGGAGATGTTCTGAAGGCACCAGTAATAATACGCAGTGCTAAGTGGTGCACGGTATCTAAAGTACGCTTGTTGCTGGCGCAGGCACCATCATACACGTAGCACGCGTAGTCTAGTTTGGACCGGATAAATGACTTGTAAAATATCATCAGGGTTTTACGGTCCGTACCGTAAGACATTTTAGCAATACATTTCAGTAGGCTGAGAGACTTAAAACATGTTTCCATAAGTGTCTTGATGTGGGGTTTGTATGTCAGACGGCTGTCAAATTGTACTCCCAGAAACTTCACGGCTGGTTTAACTGGGATGGGCTTGCCATACAGCTCAACGTCCAGTTCCTGGATGCATCGTCGACGGCAAAAATGTATTGCAGCCGTTTTGTCGGTGGAAAATCGGAAACCATTTTTGATGCTCCAGCTCTGGAGCTTGTTAACTGGAAGCTGCAGCTGTCGTGCCATTGTTGAAGTATTTGAGGCAGATACTTGCGCCGGCCCGGTCCAGCGTCGGTGAACGGGACTAGCGGACGGCAGCTGTCCATGGTATGGTCGCTCCTCCGAGACGACCTTTCCCCAGAAAAGTGCTGGGAAATTGTCTTGCATTATGACAAAGCTTGAACTCTTTGTTGTAGAAAAATCACCTAGAACCTGACAGTGCTTCAGGAACACATGTGGACGACTGCGACAAAGGTCAGCAATGGCGCTATTTTCATAAGTTTAACCCTCTAGTCTCGGGGTGGTATGCGCCCCCCTCCGTAAGGTTTTCAGCGGACAGTGAAAGAACCGCGCGCAGTAGCGCGCCGAAATTTGGCATACCATTTCCCACATCAATTTGGCATGTTGTGCGAAAATGTTGAGGTCAGGTTATCTAGGTCAACGAGTTCGTAAAGGTCAACTGAGGTCACCTCCAGAAACGTTCAATCAGTCGTCACGCTTTAACGGATAAAGATATTTTAATGAACCTTTCAACGTTTGCTTATGTTTAGGGAGGAAACAAAACGCACCAGATGAATTTTTATTATTTTTTTCGTTTTAGATGACATTAGTTTTGCACATTTGACCATTATGGCTAAAATCGAAGATTCTGGCTAAAGTAAGCATTTTTATGAGAGCAAGTTGGCTTCAAACAACGCTTTGTGGTCCGCTCTACCCATTAGAAAACGAAAAATGAAAGAAAATGGAAAACTCAAAACTTTGAAGAAGAAATAAATTTGGTCGACAAAATTGTAGGGCCATGGTCGATTTCGCCTTCCTCTTCTGATTCCAAAATTGGTTTCTTTTTCAAATCTCCCTCAATATGAACTACCCAGAGCCAAAAACATGAAGTAAGTTGTGAAAACATAGACCCCCAAGTGACGCGATTATTTGGTGGGATAATTTGTTTGGGGGTGGTTTCAGGCCCTACTCGTCGAGCGCTTTCCGATGACATCTCTTTCATTTTCGTGCGACGCTTAGTTTGGAGATTAGAGGGGTTGTTGTATTAACCCCCCTCCGAGACGAGGTGCGAGGATCTGACCGGAAAGACGGGGAGGGTTAAGTGAAAGCATGTGATATTTACTAACAGTGCTCTCCGGTGTCTTGAAAGCCCATCACTGTGTCGGTGACACTAGAAGCAAATCTAAGGGCTTCGTTTCTGACCCAACATGTCCCAAGTGCTTTAGTGACAATGCACAAAGGCTAGTCCTCTCAGGATCAGTGGCGTAGCCAGGATCTGGTCCAGGGGAGGGGGCGAACATTTGAAGGGCCCCCTACCTACCGAGGCCCCCACTTTTCAGAAATTCCTCAATTTTTTCCAAGGGCCCCTAAGTTGTCACATTGTTATACATATATATATATATATATATATATATATATATATATATATATATATATATATATATATATATATATATATATGTATATATATGTATGTATATATATATATATATATATATATATATATATATATATATATATATATATATATATATATATATGTATATATATATATATATATATATATATATATATATATATATATATATATATATATATATATATATATATATATATATACATATATTTATATATATATATATATATATATATATATATATATATATATATATATATATATATATATATATATATGTATATGCATATGTATATGTATATGTATATGTATGTGCATATGTATACGTATACGTTTACGTATACGTATGTTCACTGTGGACTAAGCCTGAACCGACTCGTAATCTATGGGACGTACCAGATTCGTGGACAGCATGGTTCACGGACAAGATTCGAACATGCCGTCAGTTAACCCGCGCACGTCCGGGGGGCAGATATCTGCCCCCCCCCTGCGGTTTTTCCTACTTTGCCGCCACACTAATCGGGTTAGCAAGGCCAAACCTCACATGGCTGCTCATTGGTCTTTTCCGCATATCCTCAGAAATTTTTGACCCTGGGTCATCTCAAGTCAGGTCACCAGGTCAGGCGAAGTGACCTAACGTCCCTCCGAGTTCTAGGTGGCATCACTCCCACAATAATTGGGCGATTGATTTCAAACTTATATCACGTCATGATCTTATCAGGGTCTATAATATGTATATCACGGTGTTTTCGTAGCGTTGACCTGATGTCAGGTCGTGGCCATGGCTTACCCATTACAGGCCTATGGAAAAATATACAAATGTTCCCTGGTTACATATTTGCTCTCGGAATGACCTCCAACCGTTATGGCGTGTAGTTGGAAGCTATTCGCAATGCTATCGCTGACATTTTTGCTCAGTGGCCCCACCAAGGTCAGATGAGGTCACCTGAAATCACTAGCACATTTCTGCGCATTATATCGCAATGCATTGAGCTAGAAGGCTGAAATTACCGTCATTGTGCTTGTATCGCCAAGACGTGTCGATTGATATATTACATGACCTCCCTACTCTACCCCATGACCTTGACCTGAGGTCATTGTTTCTGTGACCAATCTGTTGACCTGACCTTAAATTACACAGCGTATGTCGATAGCACATTTTAAGGGCTGTCGAATAGCATTTGCAGTTTGTTTCTATCTGTTACAGGTCCTGAGATATGTGCCAATATCTGAGGGTCCCACCCGATCTGGTCGAATTTGACATATGATGACCCAGTGACCTAAATATTGACCTGAGCGAGAAAATGACTGAAATACTTTCGATAGAGCTCGTCACCAGCTATCCAAAGCCGTTTTCTGTTTGTCGCTACCTAGCATAGTTCTCGAGATCTTATGGGGGGGGCAGACATCTGTCCCCCCGGACATGCGAAGTTGGCGCGGACCGCCGGACGTGCGAGTGTTAACACGCGCACTGGAGGGGGGGGGGGCGAAATCCGCCCACCCCTCCGGTTTTTCGCAAATAACTGCAGATTTTACCGGTCGATATACGCAATTTTCGGTGTACCTGCCTAGAAATGAACGACACGTCGTTTAAAGCAAGAAAAATTGAAATCGGCCGAAAATTTTTCAAGTTAGGGGCCGCTAAAGTCAAAAAATGTTTTAGCGCCAGACCACCAAAATCGGCGCTGATGCGCTTCCAGTATACTGACAAAAGGGAAGTGTTCTAGGTAACACTAGCGACTTGTTTGATGCATATTGATATGCTGTATAGTTTCAAGGTCATGTTAGGTCACCAAGGTGAAGTCAGGTCAAGTTCATGACAGGTTAATGGAACCAAACTTGATCAACTGGAATGTTGCCATAAATGCACTACTGGTTGTCATTTGTACTGTTTGTCATTGCGTTTCCATACTTTATTCATGTACTTCACTCCCTTCTTCACGAAGCCGATTGCCCGAGCTGCCCGACGGAGCAGTCGGGCGGGCGGCCGGTTCCGGTAACTGGAACAGGTAACTGACCTGATAAAGTGGTGCTATATAGGTGACCTGAGGTCAAATGTTGGGTCTAGCATCTGCATTGCATCATTAGTAATGTCCAAGACATCATTCATGCCCATTTTTGAGCATTTAAACACAATCACAGGGATCCATAACGATGACAAGCCAAGCCACGCAAAACCGGAAAATTTTGCCAATCTGACCTCATTTGACCTTGAAGATATTGACCTAAGGTCACGAAAATTGCACACAATAGAGTTCACTACCGTGCCCATCCACCTTGCGAATTTCGTTCCTCCAGCTTTACTAGGAGCCGAGATCTTAGGGGGCGGAATCCGCCCCCTCCAGTGCGCTAATTCTCAGAGGCCCTCCAGGGCGCGTGTTAAGAGCGACGTCTTGTGAAGTCGATAGGAGGGGGGGGGGGGCAATGCATTGATATACTTTGGGACGTCCAAACATTGAGAGCAGACAACTCCATAGCGTGTCATATTAAGCCTAGAAAGCATGATGTGGGATGGAGATCGACATTCACCGAGTACCTATGTACAACGACACTCCTTATGTCAGTGCGAAGATGCATTCCTGATGAGCCTGCAGTATCCCATTTATGTTATGATGATGCTTACAAAAATCGTGTAATAGGCGGATGACGGGACGGCGATGGGTGTTGCATTGTGGGGGATGATTCGCTGAAGAGCTCCAACTGCCACAGGTTTGCAGGTGATGTGGAGAGGATGCTGGGCAGTCGTCCAGGCATCTACTGGAGGATTTGCTGGAACTTCGTCAGCCCACTATTTCTGCTGGTAACAACTGATGCACGATTTGCTGACTCTTGCGATCCTTGTAGCTCACATTAAGTTCCCCTGCAATGCATTATGTTTCCCTGAGGCACACACTGCATTCTCCCGTATCACACACTACGCCCCTGTGACACACACTATGCCCTCTGCGACACACACTATGCCCCCTGCGACACAGGGGCGTCGGTAGCTCAGTGATTAAGCTGAGCGTCTGGCAAGCCAGAGGTACGGGGTTCGACTTCAAGCGGCGCCCGCCCTTCCTGCCAGGGTGAGAGGCGGGCGACGCCATATGGCCTCAGCTGTTGAGTACGTCGTAAAGTCACAACCACCACCACCACCCTGAGACACACACATATGCCCCTGCGACACACACTATGTCCATCTGCGCCATACACTATGCCCCCTGCGACACACACTATGCTCCCTTGCGACATGCACTATGTTCCACTGCGACACACACTACGTTCTCCCGCGGAACACACTGTGTTCTCCCGGGACACACACTATGCCCCCTGCGGCGCACGCTATGTTCTCCTGCGGTGCACACTGTGTCCTCCCGTGACATACTATGTCCATCTGCGGTACATCCTATGTTCTCCTGCGGCATATGTTCTCCGCGGTGCACATGTGTCCTCCCGTGACATACTATGTCCATCGCGGTCATATGTCTCTGCTATGTCGCGGTGAGTCTCCCGTGACATACTATGTCCATCTGCGGTACATCCTATGTTCTCCTGCGGCGCACTATGTTCTCCTGCGGTGCACACTGTGTCTCCCGTGACATACTATGTCCATCTGCGGTACATCCTATGTTCTCCTGCGGCGCACGCTATGTTCTCCTGCGGTGCACACTGTGTCCTCCCGTGACATACTATGTCCATCTGCGGTACATCCTATGTTCTCCGTGACACACACCATGACACTGTTCCATGTGTTGCACACCATATACTCCATGTAACGCATGCCATGTTCTCTGTAACATACTGTGCTGCGTGTGACTCCCCTGTGGCACAATGTTCTACATGTGACTCGCCTGTGTCACACTGTTCTTAATGTGACTCGCCTGTGTCACACTGTTCTACATGTGACTCGCCTGTGACACACTGCTCTACACGTAACTCGCTTGTGGCACAATGTTCTACATGTGACTCGCCTGTGACACACTGTTCTACACGTAACTCGCTTGTGGCACAATGTTCTACATGTGACTCACCTGTGTCACACTGTTCTACATGTGACTCGCCTGTGACACACTGCTCTACATGTGACTCGGCTGTGACACACTGCTCTACATGTGACTCGCCTGTGACACACTGCTCTACACGTAACTCGCTTGTGGCACAATGTTCTACATGTGACTCGCCTGTGTCACACTGTTCTACATGTGACTCACCTGTGTCACACTGTTCTACATGTGACTCGGCTGTGACACACTGTTCTACATGTGACTCGCCTGTGACACACTGCTCTACATGTGACTCGGCTGTGACACACTGCTCTACATGTGACTCGCCTGTGTCACACTGTTCTACATGTGACTCGCCTGTGACACACTGCTCTACATGTGACTCTGCTGTGACATACTGCTCTACATGTGACTCGGCTGTGACATACTGCTCTACATGTGACTCGCCTGTGACACACTGCTCTACATGTGACTCGCCTGTGACATACTGCTCTACATGTGACTCGCCTGTGACACACTGCTCTACACGTGACTCGCCTGTGACACACTACTCTACATGTGACTCGCCTGTGACACACTGCTCTACATGTGACTCGCTTGGGACACACACCGTGTCACATGTGACTCCCCTGTGATACACACCGTGTTACATACGACTTGCCTGTAACACACAACGTGCTACATGTGACTCGCTTGTAACACACACCGTGCTACATGTGACTCGCTTGTAACACACACCGTGCTCTGTGTGACTCGCCTGTGACACACACCGTGCTACCTGTGACTCGTCTGTGGCACACCATGCTACATGTGACTCGTCTGTAAAACACACCGTGCTTCGTGCGACTTATTTGTGACGTGCACCGATGTTTGGTCAGTTTATCTTTGTCTGCTCGCTGGTGACGTATGAGGATCTGCGCACCAAAGACTACGTCTATCCAAGATGGTCAATCGCACTCGGCTGGGCCATGACAGCCTCGTCGCTAGCCTGCATACCCGCGTACATCGTCTACATGTTCCTCTCCACACCGGGCTCACTCAAACAGGTCAGTCATGTCCCCCTCCCTTCTTCATATCCGGCTCATTCAACAGGTCAGTCATGCCCCCTCCCTTTTATGCATCCGGCTTACTCAAACTATTGCCATGTTCCCCTCCATTCTTCACATCCGGCTCATTCAAACAGATTGGTCATGCCCCTTCCTTCTTCACACCCGGCTCATTCAAACAGGTCAGCCATGTCCCCCTCTTTATACCCGACTCATTGAAACAGATGTCATGCCCTTTTGCCCATCCGGTTCACCAAAATAGTTGCCATGTCCCCCTTCTCCACACCCGACTCAGGACAACAGGTGAGTCATATACACTCTACGGCCGCCTTACTCCGATAGGTCAAGTCACTGCCGTGGTGAATCGAGTCCAACAGGTCAGTCTGCTCCTCTCCATGTCCTCTATACTGTCACTGGAAAGATAGGCTCTTTTCACGCTCCCTTTCACACCAGGACCCATGGACGGCACTACCCATGGGTCATGGAGACCGTGGAGGACGCTAGAGGTGTTGTGTTACGTCGAAGAGTGGCCATCGAAAGAGGAAGACAGCTATCTAAAGTACGAGAAGTGCAATTCAGAGACAAAAATATTTTTAGGTCGGAGAGAGGTCGCTTGAAGTGGGATAGCTTTAATCCGAGAGGGACCGTCTGAATTAGGGCAATGACCGTCTTTAGTCTAGGAAGAATTGCAAATCTTTGACGAATTGTATGAAATCGGAGAATTAGAGTTTAGTAAAAATCGTACATCGGACGTGCTAAGACGATGAGGTGCGCCGTCCGGAATTAACAGGGACCGCATTTAGATGCTGAGGTGCCTTCTGGGCCACTAGGAGGCCGTCTTGCGTCGGAGACGGACCAGACCTCGTGTAATATCGGAGATGGTTATCTCGGGTCGTCAACATTTGAAGTGGGCGGTGCAAAGTCGGAGAATAGCCATTTAAATTAAGAGACTGGGGCAGTTTAAGATCTTAGAAGACCGTCTCATATGGGATAGAGGCTGCTTATGGCTGGAGAGAGGCCGACTGAAGCTGGAGATGAGCCGCATTAATCTGTTCAGGACGGTATTAATCTGCTGGAGAGGAGCCGCATTAATCTGTTCAGGACGGTATTAATCTGTTGGAGAAAAGCCGCATTAATCTGTTCAGGACGGTATTAATATGCTGGAGAGGAGCCGCATTAATCTGTTCAGGACGGTATTAATCTGCTGGAGAGGAGCCGCATTAATCTGTTCAGGACGGTATTAATCTGATGGAGAGGAGCCGCATTAATCTGTTCAGGATCGTATTAATCTGCTGGAGAGCATATTCTGAGCTGGTATGGGGCCATCTTATTTCAAGTATTATCATGAGCAGGGGTGTTGTGTTGTATATTTTTGGAGGGGCATGTGTCCCCCCGCGCCTCTGACCAATGTTCAATTGCGCCCTCCAATAGTGAATTTGTCCCATCCCCAATATGAAACGGAAATGGGCATACAGCAAAAATCCTAAAACTGCGGGCTGCGATCGGAGCGGGAGCGCCGATGGTCCCGCGATGGTCCCACGGATGGTCCAACCGATGACCCCACCGATGGTTCCACCGATGGCCCCACCGATGGCCTCGCCGATGGCCTCGCCGATAGCCCTGGAATTGTGACGTCCGCCTGTTTACTCTGGTGACCTGCCAATCAGAACGGTTGTTTCTAGGCGACTGACCGCCACCGTTAACGTCGCGACTATACCCGAGTTTTAGTGGCCTCGACACGTCTTTGGGGGTCCAACGCATTTTGGTTTCTTTTGGAGCTGGGAGACGTGTCGGGGCCACTAAAACTCGCGATAGGCCCCCAACAAATGACAACAGGGCCCAAAAATCGCACTTAGACCCAACAACGTCGCGCCGCTACCCTCAGAAATCACATTAGGGGCACAAAAGTCGCCCCGGAGCCCCACAAGTCGCAGCTGGCGTCCCAAAAATCAATTCCTACCCGGAATGTCACTCTGCGGCCTCAACAATTGCATTGAATGCCCAATTGCAAAACGCGTCGGGCCCGGAAAAGAAGCGTGTTGGAGCACCGATAAAAATGCACCGGGAGCCCGAAGAATCGTAACGCAGCCCAAAAATATCGCGCGGGAGGCTTATCAAAAATAGAAGTCGACCACCAAAAATCACATAGGGACTCCGTCGAGTTGACCCGATCACCGGAAAATTCAGAACAGGTCCCGAAAGAAAGTCCTGAGGGCCTGTCTACTCTGAAAGGTGCCATCGGCTAAAGAAAACTCGTTGAGTAAGCCGCAGTGGTATACCAAAGAGGCAAATCCACCCTCCATCCTGAAGAGGTGGGCTCCCAAGAACCCAAGAATCGGTGCAGGGTCTCGGAGCAACCCCGGTTCTCAATAATGGTTCTGGGGCTCCACAAATTCGCGTCTGGGCACCCAGAATTAGCGGTTATAAATAAATACAGTGGGCACCAAAAAACTTGCACCGGGTCCGACAATTTGCGACGGAGAACGCCAAAATCGCGCTGGGGCCCAGATAAGTACAACACGCCCCGCGAACTAGCACCAAGCCCCCTGGTAGAAATTCTGGTCGGGTCATACAAAATTATCCTCGGGGCTCACAAAAAAATATCGTCGATGGCCCCAAATAAGCACAGCGTGGCCACAAAATCGCATTGGGACCCGACAAGAATCAAACCTGAGCCCTCCAAAATAGAGAGAGAGATTCCGAAAAAAAATAATGTCCGAGCCAGGAAAATCGCTCCTTAACCAAAACCTACCACCAGATGCCTTACCAAATCGCATACGGCACCGAAAAACGTACCGGAGCTTAAAAAAATCGCGGCGGGACACAAAAAAGCCGGGGGCCAGAAAAATAAAGACGTGGCTCGGAATTTACATAATTTAGAAGAAGTCACCAAAAAATTGCGTCGAGCCCAGAAAACTTGCGTCGGATCCCCAGAACCGCGCGCTTGGGCCCGAAAAGTCGCGACGGGCCCCCGAGAAATTATACCGGAGCCCCCAATATCATGCTGGGGTCCCACAAATGTCAGCGATGAACCTCAAATAAACACACCGCGATCCTAAGAGCACAACTGGAGGACGAAAATGCACCGGGCCCTGCAAGGCGTACCGAGTTTGGCAAAATGCGGCAGGGCCTGAAAATATGCGTTGCAGCTCAAAATAAACGCACCGGGAGCTTAAAAAAACAAAACAACGGGGCCATCACAGCATACCGGCGTCTTGAAACCGCAAAAAAATCGACATGGTCCTAGATAAGGAGCAAAAAGACCGGCCATTAAATAAATACCTCGGAGTTTGCGAAAACGCGCCGATACCTACAAAATATCGTCGGTGCACACAAAAATAACACAACTCTAAAAAAAGCCGGGGTCGCAAAAATGTGCCGGGCCCCTCACAAAAATTGGCTGGAGCCCTAAAACACATCCCTGAACAAAGAAAAACGGAGGGGTCCAAAAAAGAACACCTAACTACAGCCTCAGTTCGGTAGCCAATCTGGGAGAGTATTTAACCAAAGGGATGAGGTGAATCAAAGCTCAGCGGTTATCCGGATTTCTTAGCCACCAGAAAACGTAGGAAGAAGATAACTAATCATCGAATTGAATTCAGGATGGGCCTTTATGACTCTTATGACTTTATGAGGTGCCGTGTGTTGTTACCTGCCAGGTATTTTGCACTGAATTGTTGGTCCCTTAAAATAAGCGCTTACATTCCGTTTCAGCCTGGTTCCACATGATGCAGTTGTAGCATTTCGTTTCAAGTGGCGGATATTCTAAGGTGCGCGATGTGTACTGCAGAGATGATTGAGGTGGCTGATCACCTATGTGTTGGAGTTAAGCCATGAGTACGAACACCATACCATGTATTTTTGGATTGCATTTTTCTTTGCCCAATCTGTTAGCCTGCCAATCTTGGTCTGCCACACACCGGATCAAATAATTTTCAACCATCGATCACCCGCCTTTCCTGTTTCCCATCCTCTCCAGCATCAATCATGAGACTTATTTTGCCATGGGCCAGGAAGTAAGCTATGTTCTTGCTTATTCTTTCTCCTCATTAACATCGGTGAACATTTACAACGGGGACATCTCAAAGACGCATAGCGCTATATCATGGAAACTAGGGCACACCACATACCCTTTAGTGAGGCTGTAATGAACTTGCACCCCCACACACACGCAGATAGCGGAAGTTGAAGAAATTTTGTTCGACCAGTAATAGTAATTAATAATGTATATTAATAATAGTACTTAATAATTAATAATTACCAATGGTTTCACTCGCACCAGGAAGATAAACCTATTATTACAAAATAATCTCATCAGTCGTGAAAATAATTCCAAGTCCAGCGATAAGTGTGAATTTGAAAGCACGTATCCGGCGATGCTATTTTTTCAGTACATGCTGCCGTTAGCCATAGGCGCCCCCAGGGAGCCTGCCACCCCCTCCTTAGCGGTGAAAGTTGTGTGTTCACTATTAAAATTATCGGGTTCTCTATCCAAAAGTGCTCAACCATGGTACTTTGCCAAATTCCTGGGTGCGCCCCTGCTGTTGACCCAGGCCCACCCACTTTTGAGACGTTCCTACGCCTATGCGGATACCAGAAGCCGTTCTGGCTGCTCTTACGGATGCACTCAGAACTGGGTACAGCAGATGCCCCATACGCCCATGAGCTGTTGAAGACTAATTATTCAAGGGCTGCCGCAGGCAGCCTGGGCAGCATTATCGCTGCCGTCAGAGGGAGCTCCTCAGGGCCAACTGGCTACCGCAGCTGACAGATTCTTGGAAGCCCCGGCTTCAGGCCTAGTGTCAGCAATGGCGGCAGGATACTTAGCAGCGCAGGCGGTGCCAGCCGGTGCAGTGTCTTCGGACACCGGTACGCTGGCCACACTACAGGGTATAGTCACGACGTTAACGGTGACGGTCAGTCGCCTGGAAACAACTGTCCGGAGTGACAGGTCACCAGAGCGAACGGGCGGACGTCATTTGTTCCAGGGCCATCGGCGAGGCCATCGGTGGGACCATCGGTGGGGCCATCGACGGGACCATCCGTGGGACCATCGGCGCTCCCGCTTCGATCGCAGCCCGCAGTTTTATGATTTTGCTGCATGCCCATTTCCGTTTCATATTGGGGGGGGGGGGGGGAGAGGGGCAAATTCAATATTTGTAGGGGCACAATTGACCATCATTTGGCAGGGGCGGGGGGGCACATACCCCTCCAAAAGTAGACAGAACAACACCCCTGCTCAGGATAATACTTGAAATAAGATGGCCCCATACCAGCTTAGACTATCCTCTCCAGCAGATTAATACGATCCTGAACAGATTAATGCGGCCCCCCTCCAGCAGATTAATACCGTCCTGAACAGATTAATGCGGCTCCTCTCCAGCAGATTAATACCGTCCTGAACAGATTAATGCGGCTCCTGTCCAGCTTCAGTCGGCCTCTCTCCAACTTTAAGCAGCCTCTATCCCATATGAGACGGTCTTCTAAGATCTTAAACTGCCCCAGTCTCTTAATTTAAATGGCTATTCTCCGACTTTGCACCGCCCACTTCAAATGTTGACGACCCTAGATAACCATCTCCGATATTACACGAGGTCTGGTCCGTCTCCGACGTAAGACGGCCTCCTAGTGGCCCAGAAGGCACCTCAGCATCTAAATGCGGTCCCTGTTAATTCCGGACGGCGCACCTCATCGTCTTAGCATGTCCGATGTACGATTTTTTTTTACCAAACTCTAATTCTCAGATTTCATACAATTCGTCAAAGAATTGCAATTCTTCCTAGGCTCAAGACGGTCCCTCTCGGATTAAAGCTTTCCCCACTTCAAGCGACCTCTCTCCGACCTAAAATATTTTTGTCTCTGAATTGCACTTCTCGTACTTTAGATAGCTGTCTTCTTCTTTCGATGGCCACTCTTCGACGTAAAACAGCATCTCTAAGAGTTTACAGCTCTCCGACTTATTACAACCCGTGCAAATTTAAAGACGGACTCTTGCTGACTTTCTATTCACCTCTCTTATTTTGCATGACTGCCCATTATCTAATTACAGTCTCTGTCCGACTAAAGACGACCAATGCCCAAAAACATTCTGCTCCTCTCTGACTTCACATGGATCTCTTTGACTTAAGCGACTGCTCTAACAGCGTGCCACTGTCCATACTTGTTGAGCTGACGGATGGAAATGCTCTGAGGCGTTTTAACTGGGGAGGTGCTTGGAAAGTTATTGGGAGGTTCCAGCTATGCTAAAGATGACACATTCAACTTGCAGTAGAGGGACGCTCCCATATAGTTCCATGTCAAAATCTGAAAACATTGGAGAGACGCAACATGACATTCAAGGACCTCGAGTCCCTTCAAAGGCGACAGGGCCACCCACCAATGGGAGGAAAATGAACAGTGGATATTCCTTCTGCACGTCCTAAGATACAGAAAATGTCTATTTTCTGCTGAAACTAACTCACGTAAAAAGTCAACTTACAGTGTGTCGATTTTAGCATCACTGAGGAACGGGTAGATGGTTCACTGCGGGGCTCATCAACCTCGCCCTTAAGGCGTTTACATTCTCGACGACCTCCTGGATGGTGGATATGGGTGTCACTTTGCATGATTTTGGGGCACGACACTGTCCCTTGAATGCTGATTCGTCATAATGTCTTCTAGATTTAACATGGGACTCTACGAACTTAACCACCACCCGACAATGCTTGAGAATGACATAGCTAATACACGTACATGCATTTATCAATGTATGTATGCATTCAATTTATATTGCATATCGATTTCATATGTGGTCGGCACTGGCGGCGGTTGACCTGTGCGACAGCCATGCTGCAGTGGCCATGTCCGACGTGGGCGGTGTGTGGCTGACAAGCGTCGGCTACCGCAGCGGTTCTACGTGTGCATCACGCCCGAGAGCGACCTAGCCGTGACGTCCGGGATCGTGTCGTCGCCCAGCAAGGAGTCGGAGCCGCCGGCCACAGCCGTATGACTGGCCGGCGGTGGACACGGCCGCTCCACCAGCCACCGCAGCGACATGTGCACTGCAGCCGACGCCAGCGCCGCCGGCGGCAACAGTGGACAACCGTCGAGCAGTGTCGGCCGGCGCATCTGCAGCAGCGGCCGGGTGTGGCGGCCAGTCGCGGCGTCGTCAGGCTGCTCTGCCGTCGACAAGCCGTGCCGGCGACTTCGCGAAGGCGGTCTCCGTGCAACGCGGCGCCATCGGCCACGTAGCCACCCTCGCTCCGTGTGGGTGCCAAGGGGATGCGATTCGTGATTCCGCCGGTAGTCAGTGTCGGGTTGTGGTCGTGTTCTTGTGGTATTCTATTTAGATTTCACCCCCACGGCTGAGAGAGGAATTGTGAGCTGACATCGACAGCGCCACGCATCTTGGATAGAAGGAGGTCATGATTTCCATGCAAGGCCCATAGACGTAATGTTAAACTTTGTTTCATGGGAACAAGCGCCCCCCCTTGGAGCCGCCCCTGGCTGGCGGGATATCTTCCAGGTGTTCAGTGTAAATGTAAATTATGGATGTTGCTTCATGACCTCAGACCAACTCGGATGTTTGCTAGAATGTTGTGAGCAGTTGTGTATTGTATGTCACGGAGACGTTTTGATGTTATATCCATTTTCGAGTGAACATGTATCACGCTTTGCCCATAAATGCAGCTGCATTACACCTTGCAAATTGTATCAAATTTTCGTATATTGTAATGATAAAGGTAGTATGTATAAGGCCAGCTATCCGAGAAGCTACACATGCGAAGCTTCAGGTTGCCTATATCGACCATCTATGTACGTGTATTTGCGTAAACTTCACTCGCTGCTGGACTAAGAGCAGCCAGCAATGCCTGTGTATTCTTTTAGTATTCGTCCATGTAGCGGTGTGTACAGCGCAATAGAGCCTGGCCACAGCTGTTCAGAATCCACCGCGCGGCACACACGGCACGCACCCTCTGTTGTCACGAATCGTTACCGTTGATATTGCCCGAGACGAGACTGACGTTGGTAGGCCAGTGCAGACCTGATGCGATCGAGCAGTAGTGACGTGTTGTAGCGAGTGTTGGGCACTTCTATGTCGGCCCAAGTGTCGACCACGTACCGCGGCTAAGACGGTGCGCGAGCTGCGACGAGACTTGCGTGTGTCCTGCTCTCAGCCATGCAAGGCACACGTGAGCAGTCGTGCCGTGGACCCGCCTGCTCGAGGTCAGAATAAAGCCAGGCAGGCGAGGCGCCGTCTGTCACTCTGATGTGGCCGGCGGAACGGAGGTGGCTAGCGGTCAACTGCCACCGCATCAAGACATTTCACTGCTCCCACACACGGAAAGCACCCGTCCGTCTGCCTACCAGCCCATCTGTGCCTGTCTGTCCGTCCGTGTATCGCTTTCCTCACTCCCATCGTATTGTTCTTTATTTCCGAAGCAGCCACTCTCACACGAACAAGCCGCTCCCAAGGCGCGTTTTCGAACCGTATAAAATAGTTATATTTATGGTGCACGGTTGCTACATGCTTACGTGACACCGTGTGCTCACGCCACCTCACACGTGACCGGTCAGCCACTTCACGCTTCACACTCATCCAACGATCGCCAGTCCACCAAAACACCTCACAAACACCCAACGCACAAGCCAGTAGCGAGTGGGCACCATATTTGTTCGTCACATCGCGGGCAAATACGAAAAGGCGCCAGTCTCACAACAAGCCACACCAGACGCCGTTGGCACAACAGAAAACAAGTGGGCGGTCAGCCCGCGGTGTTCCTTCAGACGTACAGCCACCCTGTCAGCTCGGCAGAAACGAGAGCACTTGGAGCGACTTCCAATCTACGTGAGACATGACCATGACATGTACCTCACATAAGTAATGCATATTTGCAAATAATTGTGTGGCAATAAAACCACCACCAGTCCCGCCTTAACAGCTGCCCAAACAGGAACGCAGACGCCAATTATGGAGTCACACGTGAATGTGAACAGAGCAGATCTCCGCTTGGATACACGCGGTCATCACACATCACCAGTCATCCATCTTCGGGTTATCAAGAGTGTTTACATGTCACATGTCCTTCCACAGGAGACGAAGTTGAAGACGAGGAGTGCGTGGGGGAAACTGGGCGTTGTATAAACCTATAACACTTCATGAACAACGTGAACATCACCAAGGAAATCAACATCGAGGCTTCCCGAGCGCCGAAACTCCGAGAATCACTGACACCGGATCTCCCGAGCATCACTGACACCGTGTCTCTCGAGCATCATCACTGACACCGGGTCTCCCGAGCATCATTGACACCGGATCTCCCGAGCATCACTGACATTGGGTCTCCAGAGTATCACTGACACCGGGTCTCCAGAGTGTCACTGACGCCGGGTCTCCCGAGCATCACTGACACCGGGTCCCTCGAGCATCAGTGACACCGGATCTCCCGAGCATCACTGACACCGGGTCTGTCGAGCATCACTGACACCGGGTCTCCCGAGCACCACTGACGCTGGGTCCCTCGAGCATCAGTGACACCGGATCTCCCGAGCATCACTGACACCGGGTCTCCCGAGCATCACTGACATCGGGTCTCCAGAGTGTCACTGACACCGGGTCTCCCGAGCATCACTGACACTGGGTCCCTCGAGCATCAGTGACACCGGATCTCCCGAGCATCACTGACACCGGGTCTCTCGAGCATCACTGACACCGGGTCTCCCGAGCATCACTGACACTGGGTCCCTCGAGCATCAGTGACACCGGATCTCCCGAGCATCACTGACACCGGGTCTCTCGAGCATCAGTGACACCGGGTCTCCCGAGCATCACTGACACCGGGTCTCCAGAGTACCACTGACACCGGGTCTCCAGAGCATCACTGACACCGGGTCTCTCGAGCATCACTGACACCGGGTCTCCAGAGCATCACTGACACCGGGTCTCTCGAGCATCACTGACACCGGGTCTCTCGAGCATCAGTGACACTGGGTCTCTCGAGCATCAGTGACACCGGATCTCCCGAGCATCACTGACACCGGGTCTCCCGAGCATCACTGACATTGGGCCTCCAGAGCATCACCGACACTCCATGTCCCAAGTATCACTAGCACCGCCTCGAGCATCGCTGCTACAGGGTATCCTGAGCGCCGGCGGCACCGGCTCCTCACCACGCACCATGCACGATTGAGCAAGATACCCCGTGCACACGTTCAGAGAGAAGACAGCCCACCACGAAAAGGCACGTGCACGCACGGGCAATTCGAGGCTGGCAACACGCCGCCGCGGTACCATCACGGCGACGGATGGCTAGTAGCTACTGGGTCGACCCTGAGGCGTGGCGTCGTCGGGAATGACGAGCATCTCCGGCCATGGTCACACATGACGTCTGTCGGTGCACCGCCAGCCAATGTGACCGCATACTCGGTCCGTCTTCCGTGAGGGAAACATCACGCCGGCCAGCGCGCCACACACTCGTGACGTGGTGACGTGGTCCGCCACAGCACGCGCTCCACACGTCCAGCTATTCAACCACCACCACCCGATCCGACCGGCCGCATTCTCCGATCACAGTCCACACACACACACACACCTCACCGTTTGCGACGCACATCATACAGCCACGCCTACTTGGTCCGGCTGGCAAGGTGGTTAGGCGCGTCGGCGAACGTGTACTTTAGCCGGAACGCCTCGGCCACGAGCAGGCTGATCTCCGAATTGGTCCAGTTGTGGGTGGGCAGGTTCTGTAGCGTCAGCATCAGGCCCTGCCGGCGGAGAGGCGACGCCTCAGCACACCGAACGGGACGGCACCACAGCGACACCGGCCAGCAGTGACACGAGCATACCGTGATGATAGCGGAGAGGTGATGCCTCACCATATCGCACGGGACGGCTCTACAGCGACACCGGATGATGCGCCCAAAACCCTAATAACTAACTACAGCGACACCGGCCAGCAGTGACACGAGCATACCGTGATGACAGCCGAGTTATGAGTTTTGATGATCCATTTCGGTATTAGATGACCAGTGCCTCGATTTCAACAGCACACAACATAGAAAAGCTGACGAGGACGCTTGGATACGCATGCGAGATAATTCCAGCATTGGGCAAAACCAATAAATCCATCACAGATTGGAGAATATTACCGATCAGATACCAACAACTTGAATGACGCTAGTATACAACGACAAATCATACACATGTCACCCAAACTTCACGCTCTGGTATTTCGGCTACACATGTTGGAATGGCGCAACGGAGAGCATAGCGCTCAGCAATACATGCTACATGCCACATACTCCTATGCTACGTCACATCAACTGCCACCACATGCAATTGGGCCGTAGCTCCTACCCGTTGCTTTTTCTTCATACCCTTCCTGCATAAAATATGTCTCACCATCCCCACTTGACTCCTACAAAGCTCTGTTTAGACATACGCAGGGGGGTCCAAGAACCGTCACGCCGCCAAGCGGTGAAACCGCGAAAGAACTTGGAGGTCAGAATGCATTGGCGGCTATGGGGAAAACCACGTCAAGCCCAATATCTCTAAAATATTTTGGTTTCAGCAAAGGCGATGGCAGATTTGGATACGGCTACAAGAGACTCAGATTAACGACCAAAAATATTATATCTGGAGAGAACACCGCAATTACTCGAGCTAATAAAAGGTGGCGTACCTGGAATTGAGCACATCCTGTATCCAGGGCAAGAGTGTTTAGTATACTTTTGAGAGGTATTTGTCTCCTCAATATTGGGTTTGCCCCCAATAATTTCAAACTTTAACATGGGACCCTATGAAGTGTGCCCCCAATCCATTGCCCCTGAAGAGCCTTCACTAGCATGTTTACTGGGGCGGGGGGGGGTCCACTCATAATCGCCCCAAATGAAGGTGCATTTCCCATCCCACAAGCATTGTTGCAGGGGGAGTTCGGAAGGCTATATGATATGGCTTCATTAGAGTCAATGGTGGCACCCCTCCCCCAGTCAAATCTCATTCGGGGAGACACTGAGGGTATCCCATTGCCTATTAGGAACTTGGAACAGGTAAATGTATGCTTCAATAGTGCACGTAAGGGTCCAAAATCTGCATATAATAACAGCCATCTGCACTGAACAGCAATAATGAGAATGGACAATTCACTGCTAACCAAAAGATGGTTCTGGGGCGGCTCCAGCGGGAAGGGGACATTGGGGTTGAGGCGGATTTAAGAGGGAAAAGAGGAAATGGTTCCGGCCCCCTACACCTAGGATCCGAATGGCACCCCTGGGAGATCAGCTTGCAACACCCTCGAATTTCGAAAGGCACCCCTCTGACCAAAAAGGTGCCCATCGGGAGATCGGAATGCAATCCGGAATGCATTATCTCCGTAACCTTGGAGAACACCACATTTGCTGTGCTAGCGTGCAGAAGGCAAGATGCATGCCTGAAGCTGTAAGCACCTGTGAATTTGCACATTTGCATCTTAAGATATTGACTTCAGCGTGAGGTGAAGGAAAAGATTGTGCCCATTGGACATGTCTGGTCTCGCGAGCTGCTAAACAGCCACAATACATATTTCCAGCAATTTTGATTGAAAAACTGTGTTGGAATTTTTAAACCATACCACTCATAAGCGACATCTAAATGAGCCGCATTGATAACGACAAGGCTTTCAAGGAATCTGGGCTATGTACGAAGCATGAGCGTCACTTAAGCTTTGATCAGGACTTCTGAAATATAATCGATGTTTGAAGAACTTTACTCAGTGAAGTGAAATCTGTGTCTAGTATTCTATGGTGAAAATAAATATGTTGCGATTGCTATTCATTCCTTAGTTTATATTTAAAGTAGTTGTCCACAAAATATTGCTCAAGGGCTAAAATCTTGATGTGTTCGCACGAAAATCTATTCCACTTTCGCAGCGAATGATGCTAGCGTTAGCATTCTTTGTCGAATCACCAGTCTGTCTCCAGTTGTTAGTCTGAAGGTGAAACCAAGGATATGCCAGCGGCTAGTGGACTAACCTTATGAAATAGCCTTGGTCATATGTGCACCTTGGAATATATCCGTGTAACCAAAATACTAATCTGATAGGATATTCTTCAGCAATGAAACGTACTACTGCTTGAATTCCTCGGCTTTACCCTGGTGAATGCCTATGCGCTAAGTACTTGGGATATGTTGAATGGCTTAAACGTGCTAGCTTTCACACATTATCACGTCCATTGTCACTTCGCTCCGACACAATAATGCTTTGATATCTCGTTGTCATCGGCAACGAGATTCTAGCTTCTTGTCTCGCGCTCCCTGTTTCGTTTGAGTCTCGTTAACAGCAGTATGAGGCACTTCCTCGAATAATAAAACCACCAAGTGATGGTGAAAACATCGTGTTCGTGACGATACGATATATCGTGTTCTAAATATCGTGATCCATCAGCATTTCAAAGAGTTCGCCCATGTGCTGAAGGTAGTAATACGCTATCATATTGCTAGAGAGCACTCCAACAATTAAGCGTCGAAGTTCAATAGAAGCGTGCTACTCCAAATAATGTAATTGCTGTTAGTCTTAGAAAACCGTGAAACGAAGGAAAGAAGGATCTTGTGTTCCTGCTCACGGACTCAGCTGGTCTTCTATATAGTACCACTTCTTCCTTACACCGAATAGTTGCGGGGAGCGAAACTTCTTGCGGTCAGCGAGCATCGAACTCGCAACAGTTCAGTCGCTAAACGGACACTTTGACCAATTCGCTGGCAAACGCAACACCAAGTGTTTCGTTTCGTGCGAGATGTCGAAGCGAGCACAGTAGGATGCCGGAATTCTCCATTGAAACGACGTGGTTTGAAACATCTTTCAAATCCTTGAAACTCAATTTGGAGCCAATACTGTACATTTCAGTGCGACTTTTTGTTTCCTTTGGGAGATACTTAGTATAGGCATTAACGATATAGGTATTGGTTGCAAAGTTGTGATATTTGGATGATGGATGAAAATGAGACGTCAATTGATATTTAAATTAGTAACATTTTGGTATATTTCCAATGATTCGGCTATTGCCTTCATCGGGGTACATTGTGATTGTACCCTGATGAAGGCAATAGCCGAAACGTTGGAAATATACCAAAAAGTTACCAATTTAAATATCAATTGACGTCTCATTTTCATCGATCATCCAGATATAGGTATTAACTATACTAACGATAACGACAACAATAACAAAACCATTCTTATCAACTGGCATTGCATGAAAAACCACATCATAGGTAATCCCTTTATTTGAAATCATGCTGCGAGGTGTTCGTGTATCACGAGAAGTAATTGCGAGCATGAGCATAATAACTATCAACCATATTCTTTTAGAAAAGTGGGATGAAGACTTCATAAACACACATCAACAAGCAAGATGTGGATACTTATTTGAGAAGGATGTGCATTGAGTGTTCAGGATATATTCCAGTATATTCCAGCCTATTTCACGAAGACCTTATCACTGGTGATCTGACGCTGGAAACGAGCTCCAGTGGCGCCCGAAGCCAAAGCGCCTCCTCACCTGGAAGTCGCGCTCCCGCATCAGCAGCTGGCTCCAGCAAGTGAGGAAGGCGGCGCACACGTACAGATGGAATGAGGCGAAGCCGTCCGTCTCGGCCAGGTACGTGTCCCACAGCCGGATGGTGCAGTGCAGCGGAAGCTCGCGCATCAGCAGGTTGTTCATCCAACGAAACGCGAACTGCAGGTAGTCGATACCGTGCCGGCTGATGTGAGCGTCCAGCGGCGCTGCAAAAGGAGGCGAGATCAGTGGACAGCGGTAATGGGGAGGCAGGGGAGGCAGCTGAGCACTGTGGGCAGCAGCGTAATAGGAAAGTCAGCGGACAACACGCTGTTGGGAGATGAGCGGCACTGAGTGGAGGTCAGCAGCAGTGTGAGGAAGTCGGCAACGCCATGGGAAGGCATCGGACAACACTGCCAAAAACAACACCAAGCACGTGCGGCCGAACGAGCAGCCGCGTCTGAGTGCGAGTGTCGGGCCACTGCCGTTGCAGGCCGATCAGCCATCGGTGCGCTCCATTTACCCAGATCACGTCACGTCACGTTGCCGGCCGAGGAGAGGTCGCAGCCTCAATATTAGACTCAGAACCTCCTGATCCATAGAGTTGTAGCATAAAATGTAAGTAGCTTTAAAGCGGGTCCGTCAGCCGAACATCACTCCCATGGCGAACGATAACGGCAGTGTAGTCAGCGGGAGCGGCATCAATCATGCAGTGCTATTCATAACGGCTGAAGCATGCTCCCATCTTCAAGTCTTGTTGCATGCAGACCATTGCGTGCTGAAAACCACAGCTTAAGTCTTGGGAAGAACACTGAACGTTGTAGTTGCCCCCTGGTAAGTCCGACAACAAATGAAGGTCCTATTTTTGTCCCTACCGATGTTTTAACTGCTGCTGAATTCAACTGTTTTTTTTAAACGCTCGTTATGTACCTTTGTTAACAGGAGCTATACTTTTTTCTTCAAAATGGTACTCAAGATATATTGGTTCTGCAGGACTACTGAAATCAAACAATCGGAATAATTACACTAACTACGGTTCCTTCACCTGAAAAAAGGACGGGTAACGTGCAATAACTTATGCCTTGGTCTCATGCTTAAGCCACCTTCGTATTTGGTCGCATCGTTCATCGTGATTCTGGAAAAGCCCGACATGCACGTACAGCAGTGACGCGAGGAGGTAATCAATCTGTTTCATTTGAATACAAACTAATACAGTATGCATATCCCTAAGACATGCAAGATACATGCATAATGCATGCAAATGTGCGACAGAAAAAGCTCAACCACAAACTGTTAATCTTGCGAGTGAAGTCCACTGCCAATATCATCTTAGGGAACGGGAGCTATGTTTCACAATTATATATATATATATATATATATATATATATATATATATATATATATATATATGTGTGTGTGTGTGTGTGTGTGTATTATATATATATATATATATATATATATATATATATATATATATATATATATATATATATATATATATATATATATATATATATATATATATGTATATATATATATACACAGTGTATATATATGTGTGTATATAATACACACACATATATATATATATATATATATATATATATATATATATATATATATCTACATATATATTAAATGCTATATTCCAATTCCATTCCACCCGTTTCAATAAACAGTAATTACTGCTGAAACGTCAGGCGCGAGAGGCATGCGTCATCTCAGAAAGATCTCAATCGTTCATACCCTGCAACATCATGACTGACCAGTGACCAGTGACAAATTATTCGTGAAATAGGGTGGAATATACCACTTTCTGAATACTCAATCGACATCCTTCTCCAAGAAGTATCGGTATCCTCCTCCTTGATGAATGTTTATGAAGCCTTCATGTCTCCCTTCTAACAGTATCTCGTTGATAAATAGCATGTGCATGCTCTCAATAAGGAATGGTGATACACGAACATTTTGTAATGCAATTTCAGGTAAAGGGGTGACCTATAATGTGATATGGCATACAATACCAGTTCATAGCATAGTTATTATTCTCCCTATCCCAAATATAGTTCTCCTTACCTCATGAATTCCAACACAAATGATAAAGGTCCAGTGATAAGTACCTACATCTTGGACTCAAATTTTAGTTCGAAGGACATCAAAAGCATTTTATATTACACTAATTCCATGGCAAATTTCGACATCCTGCTATGCTCGTTTCGACATCTCACACCCAACGAAAAACCATTATTTTAACCCTGTGACTGACACCACACAGCGGCGGCCGGATGCCCCAGACGGTGCCACACCCGAGCTGACACACCTGCCGTCATACTCATAGTCTATGACTGACACCACACAGCGGCGGCCAGATGCCCCAGACGGTGCCACACCTGCCATCGCACTCATCGTCTATGACTGACACCACACGGCGGCGGCCGGATGCCCCAGACGGTGCCACACCTGCCGTCACACTCATCGTCTATGACTGACACCACACAGCGGCGGCCGGATGCCCCAGACGGTGCCACACCTGCCGTCACACTCATCGTCTATGACTGACACCACACGGCGGCGGCCGGATGCCCCAGACGGTGCCACACCCGAGCTGACACACCTGCCATCGCACTCATCGTCTATGACTGACACCACACAGCGGCGGCCGGATGCCCCAGACGGCGCCACACCCGAGCTGACACACCTGCCGTCACACTCATCGTCTATGACTGACACCACACAGCGGCGGCCGGATGCCCCAGACGGTGCCACACCCGAGCTGACACACCTGCCGTCACACTCATCGTCTATGACTGACACCACACGGCGGCGGCCGGATGCCCCAGACGGTGCCACACCCGAGCTGACACACCTGCCGTCACACTCATCGTCTATGACTGACACCACACGGCGGCGGCCGGATGCCCCAGACGGTGCCACACCCGAGCTGACACACCTGCCGTCATACTCATCGTCTATGACTGACACCACACAGCGGCGGCCGGATGCCCCAGACGGTGCCACACCCGAGCTGACACACCTGCCATCGCACTCATCGTCTATGACTGACACCACACGGCGGCGGCCGGATGCCCCAGACGGTGCCACACCCGAGCTGACACACCTGCCGTCATACTCATCGTCTATGACTGACACCACACAGCGGCGGCCGGATGCCCCAGACGGTGCCACACCCGAGCTGACACACCTGCCGTCACACTCATCGTCTATGACTGACACCACACGGCGGCGGCCGGATGCCCCAGACGGTGCCACACCCGAGCTGACACACCTGCCATCGCACTCATCGTCTATGACTGACACCACACGGCGGCGGCCGGATGCCCCAGACGGTGCCACACCCGAGCTGACACACCTGCCGTCATACTCATCGTCTATGACTGACACCACACAGCGGCGGCCGGATGCCCCAGACGGTGCCACACCCGAGCTGACACACCTGCCGTCATACTCATCGTCTATGACTGACACCACACAGCGGCGGCCGGATGCCCCAGACGGTGCCACACCTGCACATCCGTCACACTCATCGTCTATGACTGACACCACACGGCGGCGGCCGGATGCCCCAGACGGTGCCACACCTGCCATCGCACTCATCGTCTATGACTGACACCACACAGCGGCGGCCGGATGCCTCAGACGGTGCCACACCCGAGCTGACACACCTGCCGTCATACTCATCGTCTATGGCTGACACCACACAGCGGCGGCCGGATGCCCCAGACGGTGCCACACCCGAGCTGACACACCTGCCGTCATACTCATCGTCTATGACTGACACCACACGGCGGCGGCCGGATGCCCCAGACGGTGCCACATCCGAGCTGACACACCTGCCATCGCACTCATCGTCTATGATTGACACCACACGGCAGCGGCCGGATGCCCCAGACGGTGCCACACCCCAGCTGACACACCTGCCGTCACACTCATCGTCTATGACTGACACCACACAGCGGCGGCCGGATGCCTCAGACGGTGCCACACCCGAGCTGACACACCTGCCGTCACACTCATCGTCTATGATTGACACCACACAGCGGCGGCCGGATGCCCCAGACGGTGCCACACCCGAGCTGACACACCTGCCGTCATACTCATCGTCTATGACTGACACCACACGGCGGCGGCCGGATGCCCCAGACGGTGCCACACCCGAGCTGACACACCTGCCATCGCACTCATCGTCTATGATTGACACCACACGGCAGCGGCCGGATGCCCCAGACGGTGCCACACCCGAGCTGACACACCTGCCATCACACTCATCGTCTATGACTGACACCACACGGCGGCGGCCAGATGCCCCAGACGGTGCCACACCCGAGCTGACACACCTGCCGTCACACTCATCGTCTATGACTGACACCACACGGCGGCGGCCAGATGCCCCAGACGGTGCCACACCCGAGCTGACACACCTGCCGTCATACTCATCGTCTATGGCTGACACCACACAGCGGCGGCCGGGTGCCCAGACGGTGCCACACCCGAGCTGACACACCTGCCGTCACACTCACCATCTATCCGCTGCATCAGCTCCTTGAGCTGCGTGACCTTGGTCTGGATACCCGGCTGGGCGAACGTGTAGTTGTCCTGGATGCCGTCCAACAGCAGCGACATGGACCAGAACGAGTCGGCCTCGATGACGCGAAGCTGCGATGTCGGCAAGGCTGACACATCGTGGTTGTCGATGTCGGCGTCTGCGGCCACGGCACCGTCGTCATGGCGACCACTCACGTCTCGGACGAAGCCTAGTCGCGCCATGGTCGCCACGGAAACGGCCAGCCAGGCACCGAACCCAACAAGGTTGTCATGGCGATCACTGACACCGGCGACAGACACCGGCTACGACACGGTCGTCATGGAAACTGGTCGCCAAACACCAGACACGCCACGGTCGTCATAACAACTATACCCTACCTTGGGTAGGACACAATGGTCATGACGGCCACTCACATTGCGAGCACACCATCCATGACACGGTAGCCGTGGTGACTACCAGTGCATTGAGCAGAAACTGGCCATCATACGGTGGCTATGGCAGCCGTGACTACTCATGTCTCGCACGCACGCACACCGACCACATCAATAGCAGCAGTCACTGACGTGATAACCAATCACACTAGGCGGGGGTCCCGTGGATGAATATACTGCTGCGACTGCACTGATCATACATCAGCCAGCTGATGATGGGCCTCATCAGCTTAACAGAAATAAACATTGAATGACTGGTGATATGTTAACTTCTAGTGCACTGTGGGACTCGTTAAATACCGGTGGTTTAGTGTTCCTGCCCCAGTGAAATGAACATTAAAAAGAAATACAATATGCTCCAAGACCAGCTGACCTAACACTATAAAAATAATTCCACTTAAATTCTTCACCGGCTGAACTTAGATTCAAGTGCCTGAGAATGCAGATATCCACCAGTATCTGGCAAGGCATTACAAGTACATGTACACGTTCTTATTACAAGTACATGGGCCATTACAAACATTCAAGACATAAAAGAAGAAAAACAATCCTTAGTTTGTGGCAACAAGTAAATTTGCAGTAGTTTGCTTCGTTCACTGAGCGGTTCCTACACCTAGGAAAATACGAAAAGGAAAACACCTAGTTAGTTAGTTAGTTAGTTGGGCTTTAGGGCGCTCCGACCAGAGTTTATCATTCGCGCCCATAACTTGTATTATAGTGCTTCAGGCTTGGCGAGAACTATTACCCGGGCATGCACGTGATTTGAAATCCAATCGCTGACAAATAACGGAACAGATTTCCAGAATGTACAAGTTTTGAGTTGTTTCCCAGAGTGTCTTCATATGTTAAACGGTTCGAGTTTCTTCCATAAAACAATCGTCGCTCTGGTGTAAAGTGCTGGCACGTGAGTAGTAGGTGGCATATAGTCAGCGCTTCCATACAGCGGGGGGCACCGTGGTCTTTCTTCCCCTCACAGAAGATAGCGATGGGTAGCGTAGGTGTGCCCGATGCGTACCCTGCAGAGTGTGACCTCTTGCCTGGACCTACGCAGGCACGACGTCCAAGGTCCTAGATGTGGCTTTATTGCATGTAGCTTATTATTGCCTTCTCTATCCCTTGCCCTTTGCCACTTAGCGAGTATGGAAGTTGTAATCCTGGATAAATGGTCCTTAGCAGGAAGTGGACATATGCGAGGGCGGGGATTCTGTGCTGCCCACTTTGCCGCAGAGTCCGCGCGCTCGTTGTCCCATACCCCGATGTGGCTTGGGATCCAGCACAAGCGGACGGTTTTTCCATCTCGTTCTAACGTAGTAATTCGTATGAGAATGTCAATTACGGGTCAGGGGTGCGGGTCTGAGGGATAAAAAGCAGTCAGTGCCAAAAGGCTGCTAAGGGAGTCAGAGAGAATCACATATAGAGCGTCCTGAGAAACCTCTATAAATGCCTTCACGATTGCAATGAGTTCAGAGCTATAAACCGAGACACAAAAGGGCAAACTAAACGAACGTAGAGTAGCATAGCACACAAAAGCACACCCTGCTCCCGTGGTACTCTCGGAGCCATCCGTAAAAAAAACCTTGTATGTCCTCGGTAGGAATCGAGGTGCTTAACCGTTCTCGACCAACACAATTCAGACAGAATGTCTCCTTTGTGTATGGCTGACAATGATACGTCAATTTGAGGTGAGGCCATGTTCCAGGGTGATATCGGTAGTTTGTGTACTGGCACTACTCGGCACACTCGTTCTGCTATTTTTCATAAGGTTCTGCATCCGCATACAGAAAGATATTGTTCTCCGATTCCGCCCATTGGAGAACAGTACCAAAATGCGGCGGGAGAAAACTGCGTCGTAAGTGCGGTGCGTGGGAAACTGCCGCAGCCTACACGCATATCGCAGGCCCAACATTTCACGCCTCAGTGCCAGCTGCGGTTCATTGGCCTCTGCCGTCAGATTTACGCCAAAATGAACCCATCCGCCGTGCTCAGACAGCATAGAACATTTCGAGTGCATGCAGCACGGCCGAACAGCGGATACAGTCGATAGGGTTACAAATTACGGCTATAAGCTTCACCACCCATTACATCGCGAAAATTAATCTCGACCCACCTGGCGGCAATACCTCCTGCAGAAAGACAATAAAGTACGGCGTCACCAGGTCGTTGACGCCCTGCACATAGCCAGAGGCTGGGTGCCGTATGGCCCAGATGTACAGTACGCGCTCGAACATCTCCTGAACACACTGCTGCTGGAACAGCGGGATCAGTGGCGACATCCGCGGAATATCGATGTGGATCTGTCGGAGACCGGGACACGGGCGTCATAAACTGACACAGGGCATTGGTGTCATACATTGTCGGAGACCGGGACACCAACGTCATAAACTGACACAGAGACCCGGGCATTGGCGTCATACACTGTCGGGCATTGGCGTCATATACTGTCGGAGACCGGGACACGGACGTTATAAACTAACACGGAGCTTCACCACCCATTACGGCTATAAGCTTCACCACCCATTACATCGATAAAATTAATCTCGACCCACCTGGCGGCAATACCTCCTGCAGAAGGTATTGCCTGCAGAAGGTACATACCTGCCAATGCCCTGCAGATCCCTGCAGGGCATTGGCGTCATACACTGTCGGAGACCGGGACACGGACGTCATAAACTGACACAGGGACCCGGGCATAGTGTCATAGTGTCGGAGACCGGGAAATCGGAGTCATAAACCGACACAGAGACCCGGGCATCAGCGTCATACACTGTCGGGCATTGGCGTCATATACTGTCGGAGACCGGGACACGGACGTCATAAATTGACACAGAAACCCGGGCATTAGCGTCATACAGTGTCGGAGACCGGGAAACGGGTGTCATAAACTGACACAGAGACCCGGGCATTAGCGTCATACAGTGTCGGAGACCGGGAAACGGGTGTCATAAACTGACACAGAGACCCGGGCATCAGCGTCATACACTGTCGGGTATTAGTCTCATACACTGTCGGCGACCGGGACACGGGCGTCATAAACTGACACAGAGACCCGCCATGGGGAACAGAGACCCGGCCATTAGCGTCATACACTGTCGGAGACCGGGACACGGACGTCATAAACTGACACAGGGACCCGGGCATTAGTTTCATGGTGTCGGAGACCGGGAAACGGGCGCCATAAACTGACAGAGACCCGGGCATAGTGCCATAGTGTCGGAGACCGGGAAATAGGAGCCATAAACCGACACAGAGACCCGGGCATCAGCGCCATACACTGTCGGGCATTGGCGTCATACACTGTCGGAGACCGGGAAACGGGCGCCATGAACTGCCACAGAGACCCGCCATGGGGAAAAGAGACCCGGGCATTAGCGTCATACACTGTCGGAGACCGGGACACGGACGTCATAAACTGACACAGAGCGGGCATTGGCGTCATACACTGTCGGAGACCGGGACACGGACGTCATAAACTGACACACAGACCCGGGCATTAGCGTCATACACTGTCCGAGACCGGGACACGGGTATCATAAACTGACACAAAGACCCGGGCATTGGCGTCATACAGTGTCGGAAACAGGGACATGGAGTCATAAACTGACACAGAGACCCGGGCACTAGCGTCATACATTGTCGGAGACCGGGACACGGACGTTATACACTGTCGGAGATCGGGACACGGGTGCCATGCACTATCAGGGAGTGGGGCACGTGCGTCATACACTGTCAGAGATTGGAGCACGAGCACAGTGATAAATTATTCGTGAAATAGGGTGGAATATACCACCTACTGAACACTGAATCGACATCGTTTCCAAGTAAGTATCGACATCGTGCTTCTTGGTGCGTGTTTGTGAAGTCTTCATGCCTCGTTTCTAACTGTATTCCATGTACAAGTATCATACTCATGCTAAACATAACGGATCCGGGATAGTTATTTGGGCTTTAGGGCGCTTCGACCAGAATTGATCATTCGCGAACGGATCCGGGATAGTGATAACCAACATCACTTAGGGCAGTTCCAGGTGAAGGGATTACCTAGGATGTGCCATGCTATATAATGCCGCCAGTTTATAGCATAGGTGTTTGTATCGTTATCATTGATATCGGTATACCCCAAATAGGTACCTTTCAAAACACGCAACACGGGAACAGTCCTATGCACGCAATTGTCTCAAAACTGGGTTTGCAGGACTTAACAAGATTTTACTTAACATTACTTCCATGGCGATTTCGACCTCCTGTTGCACTCGTTTCGACATCTCACACCTAACCAGAAATCATTATTTTAACACTGCAGGAGCATCATACTGTCGGGAGACCAGGCGTCATACTGCCGGAGACCGGGGAACGGGAGCCATGCACTGTCGCAGTCAGGGACACAGACATCATATACTATACGAGACCAGGACACTGACAACATACACTGTCGGAGACCCAGGTTCAGGCTTTACACAAACTTTCGACCATCAGGGCACGAACGTTATACACTGTCGGAGACCCAGACACAGGCTTTATACACACTTTCGGGCAACCAGGGCACGGACGTTATACACTGTCGGGGACCCAGGTACAGGCTTTATACAAACTGTTGGCAGCCGGGGCACGGACGTTATACACTGTCGGAGACCCAGATACAGGGTTTATACAAACTGTTGGCAACCGGGGCACGGACGTTATACACTGTCACGGGCACGGACGTTATACACTGTCGGGGACCCAGGTACAGGCTTTATACAAACTGTTGGCAGCCGGGGCACGGACGTTATACACTGTCGGGGACCCAGGTACAGGCTTTATACAAACTGTTGGCAGCCGGGGCACGGACGTTGCAGTGCCTGAGATCGCGGGCTTTTCACATCGTTGGATATCGGGTCACCGGCGTCACACACACACTAGGTGTCCAAGAAACGGGCATCACCCCTCCCCCACACAGAGTGCCGGAGATCGCGGCACCGATGCCGCACCTGTCGGTATGTGTCCTGGTACAGGTCGTCGTGCCTGGTGTCGTAGTACTGCTGCACGAAGCTCCAGTACTCGTCACGCTTCCTCTGCAGAGTGGGCTGGCGGCGCTCGAGAGGCAGCGGCAGGTAGCCGGAGAGCAGGCGCCACGCCACGGCCCGCGCCGACGACGGCACGCCGCGCCAGCACAGCGCGCGCAGCTGGTCAAGCGTGGCAGCGCCACCGTCGATAGCGGCGCGCACCTTCTCCAGACGCGCCGCCTCCCGGTCCAGACCTGGACGGGCACGTCATTAGCATCACTGACGTTGTTAGGTCGCCAGCGTCACTAGCGCCGTCCGGTGAACGACATCAATAACTTCCCACACATGGTATTGGCAAGTGTTCCTTTCACTTGCAATAGAATCCTTGCTCCTCTATCATCTCATCTAGGCATACAACTATCTAGATTTATTTTTCAAACTATGCTTCTTGATGGTGTGAACTTTACCTCCCTAATTTCCTTTTTCCATTTTGCTTTCCGATCATTCATGGTCCCTCTTTTGTGTGTTCCCAGTTCAATGTCCATGCACAATTATTATTCCAAGTTCTACATTTCCAGATATAATCACCATTTCCAGTTGGCTCTTTATCTGAGTAATGAGCAGGTTCAAACTTGAGGGAGCTACATTGGAATTACTGGGGAATGATTTGAATGATAAGTACCCTCCTCATGAACTTATATTGTCACAATGTACATATTATACCCTACCTCAACCACTTAACTGTAATGCTGGATTCTCAGTACTTCATATCAATGCAAGATCCCTGAAGAATAAATTTGATGAAGTTGTTAATTTTCTAGCAAGCTCTAAAGTTGATTGGTCAGTTATTTGTGTATCAGAGACATGGTTGAAGAAAGATTTAGAACAATACTTTAGTCTACAAAATTATAATCTCTTTTCATCTAGTACAAAAGAAGGCGAAGGTGGAGGTACAGCAATATATGTAAGTAATAGATATGAGGCTAGGGAAAGAAAAGACCTGGAGAGTGATCATTTTGAGACAAGTTTTCTGGAAATCAAAATGAAGTTGGGTGGGTGTACCAGCGAAAAGATTCCTAGTAGGGGAAATGTATAGACCTCCAAGTCTGAGCCACACTATATTTATGGACTATTTGGAAAAAATACTTGACTCATTGGAAAACACCAAACGTACATGTGTCATAGCAGGGGACTTCAATTACAATCTTTTGAAATATCACTCTGATAAACCTACACTTAATTTTATGAATTTGTTCAATTCTTATGGATTTTTCCCAACCATCTCAAAAGCAACCCGGGTTTGTAATGAATCAGATGCCCTTTTGGATAATATATTTATCAATGATGTTAATGTCTTTAACAAATCAGGAATACTACTTCATGATTTATCAGATCATTTTCAGTTTTTCTTAATCTGTCATTAATTGAAAGTTCAAATATAACAAGACATTCAGTGACAGTCTTTGATAAACATAAAATCAGTGAATTAAATGATCACCTCATCAGCAACTTGGAAGGCTTTCAAGATGAAACTGATGCTAATCAAGCATGCAACAAACTTATTAAGGCATATGAAACAGGTCTTACAAAATTATCTAAAACTTTTACACCCAGTAGAAGAAAGAATCCAATTAAACCATGGGGAACCCCTGCACTTCTGTGTTCAATAAATACAAAAAATAAACTTTATGCAAAATATATTAGGAATATAATTGTATTGAATGAAAATAAATACAAAATGTATAGGAACATGTTTTGCAATGTGCTTAGGGATGCAAAACGATTATATTACAAGAGGGCATTCCAGGACAGCAAAGGTGATGGCAAAAAAACATGGAAGTATTTGAATGAAATTATAAACAAGAATGAATTGCAAACAGTTCCCCCAAGGTGCTTTGTTGATAACTCTGGGGCTACCTGTGTAAATGAACAAATACCTGATAAATTCAATACTTTTTTTCAACGATAGGTAGTGAATTGGAAAAAAATATACCTGTAGCACACAATAGCCCATTATATTACTTTACACAGCCTACTCATGCCAGCATTAACAATATTCCTTCTGTTAATGAAGCTCAAATTGAAGAAATTGTTAAGTCTTTGAACCCTGTGGGTGGAGGTATGGATAAAATTAGCACAAAAATTTTGCTTGGAACATATCGAAGTATTTTGCAACATCTAACATATTTCTTCAATCTTTGTCTGAGCACTGCAATATTCCCTGATGCATTAAAATCTGCAGTTATAATTCCTGTATATAAATCAGGGGAAAATAATAAATTTACTAATTATAGGCCAATCTCTTTGCTACCAATATTTTCGAAGGTGCTGGAAAGATTAATACACATTAGTGTATCATCATTTCTAAATGAAAATAATATCATACACCCACTGCAGTTTGGTTTCAGAAAAAAACATAGCACATACATGCCAATTGCTCTGATGCATAATGAAGTGACTAAAGCCCTTGTAAATAATAAATTAGTTTGTACCCTGTATCTGGATTTGAAAAAGGCCTTTGACACTGTCAGCATCAGCATTTTGTTACAAAAGATTTACTTTATTGGCATTAGGGGAAATATATATAAACTGTTAAACTCATACCTATCAAATAGATCTCAAAGAACCAAGATACATGACACCCTCTCCCAACCATTAAATATCACAATAGGTGTTCCTCAGGGCTCGATTCTTGGACCTCTGCTATTTCTTCTGTACATTAATGATCTTTGCAATGTTTCCAATTTACCTAGCTTTTACCTCTTTGCAGACGATACAGCCATAACTATTACAGCTAATGATCATTTTGAGTTACAAACTAAAGTAGATGAGGTAATACCCAAAATAATTGCATGGTTTCATACCAACAGATTATCGCTTAATGCTGATAAGACTGGATATCAATTTTTTTCCAGGAAACCATGTGATGACCTTCATGTAAAAATAAATAGTTATAATATTACAAGGCATAGCTGCATAAAATATTTAGGTGTATTAATCGATGAAGACATGACGTGGAAAAGCCATATCAATGCCATTTCTTCAAAAATTAGCAGAAATATTGGTATTATAGGCAAATCTAGGTACTTTCTATCAACTTGTGAATTGCTTCTTCTGTATAATTCTCTAATACTGCCATATCTAAATTACTGTGCTGTTGTCTGGGGAAGTACTTACCACTCTAAGCTTGACAAGATTATTAAGTTGCAGAAGCGTGTTATTAGGATTGTTGACAAGAAACCTTACTTATACCATACAAATGAATTGTTTATCAAGCATAGAGTTCTTAAGTTTCTGGACATAATTGATGAACAATGCATTTACATCATGCTAGGTTTTCTAAATCACTCATTACCAGCACCTCTTTCTGATATGTTTCAACTTCATCAAGAAGGTGGCCTCAGAGTTAGACAACACTTTCAAATACCCTTTTCTGATATCAATTACAGGATGTTTTCATTACCCTTTATTGCACCAAAAGCCTGGAATAAAATAATCTGCTCTCACTTCCATAGAATTGAAGATGTACCTAGAAGTAAAATCATTTTGAAAAAAACACATCAGGCAAAACATTACTAGAAAATATGAACTTGTCCAATGAATGTCGGTGATAAGGTTGTGCTATGCATGGTGATCTTGTTGTCTTATTCGGATATTTTCGTTAAGTATCATGTTTTCTTTCTTTCTTCTTTCTTCATACTTCGTTTGTCCTTTCTCCTTTCTCCTTAGTGTAGTAATAGTTTAGGAGATGTACGTGCAAGATTAGGGATTTTATATTATTTCCCCATTAACACCTATAGCAGTTTTTTTCTGGAGCCCTCGAAGACGTTACTAGCATTGCAAATTGTCTGAGAGGGCTTCAGGAACATCTTTTACTAATATCTGGTGGCAGGATCTGTCCAGCAAGAAACAGGAGCGGGGAGTGGTGTGACCTAACTTGACTTGCTTACCATGACCTACTTCTCATCCCTGGAATTTAACGCAATTAGGTCGCACGGGTATGGAAGGGCACTCCTGCCTACCTATTAAAAGGTAGGGGAATTTTATTTAAAAAAAAAAATATATATAAAAATGTGAGGCCACTGGCATGATTGACACTGCCAGATCACCGGCGTTACTGGCGCCGTCGGGTCACCGGCTCTGTCAGGTCACGGACGTCAATGTCAGGTCACTATCATCACTGACACGGCCAGGACACCGGCGTCACCAGTGGCATCATGTCACCGACGTCACTGGCACTGTCAGGTACTTGGCGTTGCCAATACTGTCAGACCACTGATGTTACTGGCACTGACAGGTCACCGACATCAAATGTGAGGTCACTGGCATAGTTGGCTCCGCCACGTCACCAGCGTCACCGAGATGTTATATCATTGAAGTCACTGACACTATCAGATCACCGACATCAATGTCAGATCATTGGCTTACTGGCACCATCGTCATTAATACTGCAATGACGAAGTTGAGGGTCTGCGATGAGCTTCCAGGAATGCTTGATGTCGTTTTGACTTGCATACCACGTCGTAGCATTGGATATAAAATTTAAGAGAAGACCGAATAGATGTTAATGGTCCGTCAGGCGTGGGAACACTGAACATAGCCATGAGCTGCCCAAGGGAAGACACTGAACATCAACATCAAGAGAGGGCACTGTCATGTGCTGCAGGAAGAGAGGGCATTGCCATGGGCACTGAATGCTACCATGATCTGAAGGAAGCATACTGAGCGATATCGTAGTTAACTGGAGAGCATAGCGAGCTTCGCTATGTTCCGCAGGGGAGGACACTGGGCGTTACTATAGCTCATGGATTCCAGGCGATGCCACAATTCGTGGAGAAGGACACTAGACAAACCAGGGGGTGTACGAAATAAAGCAGTGTGAGAGGATACTCCTCAGCCCGACAGTGTCTGTGCGGGAGGACATCCATCATTACTACAGTATGTGGGAGAGGATTCTGGCCAATACCACAGCTTGCAGAGGGATGATACTTTGTCTGTGAGCACCAGTCGAGGGTGCAGACGGCGGCGGTGGCGTCGTACCTTGGTTGGCCTTGTCCTGCAGGTACCTGACGGGCGGCTGGCGCAGCACGGGCCTCGGCCGCAGCGGCTGTGGGTGGCCGGGCATGCGCGGGCAGCTGGAAGGGTTCATCAGACTCGCCGGCTGGCTGTCCCCGGCCGTCGGCTCTGTGACAGTCCAGTCAGTCACTGCACTCGACCAACCTCACTGCCTGGCTCCAGTCATTACAACCATAGACACACTTACGGTTGAGCGACACGCTACACACTACGAGATACTCATGGTTGAGCAGCACGTCACACACCACGAGCCACTTACTGTTGAGTGACACGCCACATACCACGACACACTTATGGTTGAGCGACACGCCACATAACACGCCACGCTTACGGTTGAGCTACACATCATACCCCACGACACACTTACGGTTGAGCTACACATCACACCCACGACACACTTACGGTTGAGCTATACATCACATACCACGACACACTT
Organism: Ashinkailepas kermadecensis; assembly: GCA_034440615.1. Lineage (NCBI taxonomy): Eukaryota > Metazoa > Arthropoda > Thecostraca > Neolepadidae > Ashinkailepas > Ashinkailepas kermadecensis. The sequence goes on along the minus strand of JAOTOM010003779.1, from coordinate 12,390 downwards.
ACGGTTGAGCTACACATCACACCCACGACACACTTACGGTTGAGCCACACATCACACCCCAAGACACACTTACGGTTGAGCTATACATCACATACCACGACACACTTACGGTTGAGCTACACATCACACCCACGACACACTTACGGTTGAGCTACACATCACACCCCAAGACACACTTACGGTTGAGCTATACATCACATACCACGACACACTTACGGTTGAGCTACACATCACACCCCACGACACACTTACGATTGAGCTACACATCGCACCCACGACACACTTACGGTTGAGCTATACATCACACACCACGACACACTTATGGTTGAGCTATACATCACACCCACGACACACTTACGATTGAGCTACACATCGCACACCACGACACACTTATGGTTGAGCGGCATGCTACATACCACGAGACACCGCCACATTATGAGATGGCGCGTATTTTCGTGGTGTGCGTACGTATTACTTATCGGCAAGGACATGCGGTAATACATAATAGGGCTCAACTTTCAAATCGTTCCATAGCTCCAACAATATGACATTCATGGCGGCCATGGCGGTGATTCAACTCATGGGGATAAGGTCTGTGCAGTCCCAAATGAGAAACAAATGAGAATGAGAACACTGCCTGGTCATCACAGCATAATCAACTGCGACATGCAGGCCTGAAATGACATGTGCAACACGACAGAAACCAGCATAAGCACATCGTGGATTTAATGCCAATTTGTAAAGAAGCATTGCAGAGTAACAACTGTTGAGCACGGCTACCGTGTCACCTTCTACTAAATTGGGATTATTTGAAATCCGGACATTAAAAGTGGAGTGGTATTACTTAAAGTTTGGATATGAATTTGGGAAAACACCGCTTTACAGCTCCGATACTGCATACTTCCGACCATTAGTGCAGTGGTTGGGTGGGTTGTTTTGACTTGCTCACGTAGTTGATTTTCAAATCCTCGAAATTTTCACCACAGTAGTGAGCAGTGGCGCCAGGTCCGACCACATAACGATATCGGATGATATCGATCTAAGTGCAGATATGCATGTGCATAGATGCTTAAATTACCTCCGACCAAAAATTGGATTATACTCCCTATCCCTATGCTGGCCTGAGACACACACATCTATATAGCCATTGGGATTGATGGGGACGTCGACCATAGGATATACGGGATTCAAAAGTAAGGATTTCAAGCAATCATCCGTTATTTATGCATTTTCTTGTGCAGTACACACCGTTGTGTCGTCTAGCATTCAGAAAATTCGCTTATCTGGTTTCATGGACCAAGCTGGGTATTCAGCCACGGGTTATGGAGAGGAGCGACAGACAGAGACTCAGCGCATGGGGAAAGAGTACATACAGTCGTGAATAACTTAAAAGACGATGAACAGCAGAGGGTGGTTCCTTTGCTCTAAGCACATTGATGATTATTTGTCATTCAGAATATTACATATTTCGGTACATGCCATATCATTTTTGTCATGAAAATATGATGCTGACAAACTACGACACTGCCTCAAGCGGGATACAACGAAGAGGGATCACTTCTTTCTTGCACAGCATACTAGATACAAATGGATAAACTAGATTGACCATCGATCAGAGGATATCTACTACGTGTATCTACTATCACACGTATATTCGTTTGCTGGTAGTAGAAAAAGATAAATAAATCCGGTACCATACATTCAAATGTCTATGGCATGTCTATGGCAACTAAATATAAAATGCCTTTTGAAAGCACTGCTTCAAATCACAGCACGCAACTGAGACTACCGAGCTGAGTGGTTGATTGATTGATTATTTGGGTTTAAGGGCGCGCCGACTGCAGGGTCATTTGGCGAGCTGAGTGGAGCCGCTCGGTTGACTTACTCTGTGCAGCCAGTCGGATCATAGCCTCTGCTTTGCCGGCCTCTGACACAGTCGTCTTACACATTGACGCCGTTGTCGGCGGTGGCGGTGGCGGCGGCGGCGGCGTCTCGCTGAAAAGGCGCACACAGTCGCCGTAGAATATCGACATGGCAGCTGGCGGCGGTACACAGGCGACACAATGCCCGGCCGGGGATCAGCGGCAGGGCAGACTGCGCTGCGGTGCCGTCACACAGCAACCACTGGCTGCTGTGTGACGGTGTGGTCTGTCGGAACGCTTTCTAGGGGGGGGGGGGGAGGGGAGATCAGGAGGCAGACTGCACTGTGCCGTCACACAGCAACCACTGGCTGCTGTGTGCCGGTGTGGTCGGTCGGAGCACGCCGCTTCCCGAGGGGTGGGGGGCCGGCAGACCGCACGGCAGCTGCACCGCCACACCGTACACGGCACACCACCGACCGCAGCTGCAGACTCGACGACGCTAGACACGGCGCACGACTCGAGGCGGCTGCACTCTGGCTCGGACTACGTCATCCCGCCAGCGGTTTCATCTCAGAATCAGAGCCAAATGCAATCCGACCTTCTGATTCGCAGAGCAGAAGCTCGACAGCCGATTCGATGAAGCTCGACAGCCGATTCGATGCTACATGGTGTCAGTTGAGCTGACGTGAGTGTTCACCACACCGCACATGCACAGCCAGGTACACAACTGTGCCGAGCGTCACGCCAGAGGTGCTGACCGCAGTCTAGCAGCGACAGACAGTGTACTGCACGTCGTGACCGGGCCCCACCGTGTTGGGGCCGAGTCAGAGGCAACAATTACCGCCGCCGAGTGTGGCCACACATGTCAGATATATATATATATATATATATATATATATATATATATATATATATATATATATATATATATATATATTTATTTATTTATTTAAGTCAAACAGGTATATTTATACTACGACCGGACCCATTAGCATGAGCAACCTATATTTGAACTGACCAGTTTTTCGCGTAATGCCTGAACTAATAGCGAACCACGATACGGTACTACAACGAAGGAACACAAGAAACGACACACTTTTGCCACCGAGCCAGTCGCAAATGGGACTGGCTATATTTGAACTGGCCAGTTTTTCGCGTAATGCCTGAACTTCATAGCGAACCACAATACGGTACTACAACGACGGAACACAAGAAACGACACACTTTTTGCCACAGAGCCAGTCGAAAATGGGATGGTCGGGTGAGTTCTGACCGTAAGGGAATTGTTTTCTTCACATAATGTCGTGTGCGATTAATATCACACTGCTTACAGATTAGATCCATCACTTTTCATCAATTTGGCACTGCACAAAATATTGCTAGATTAGGAAAGGTGGCGTATGAGCGAAATTGGTTCAGGCAACACATGTTTATGGCGCAAGTGGTGTGCGCATTTGTATGTGGCGTACTACAGGATATTTGCCAACGAGGACAGCTGACAATCATAGTACTCAATTTTAGACCAGTGACACAGCCCTCTAAAGAATATAATTTGTGGCTGTTATAAGAGTAGAGAGGAGACAATTCATACCAGGAAGGCATATACTGTGTACACAGTATATGCATTCAGTAAATATACAGTATATACAGTATATAAGCATTCACAGTTGGTTATTGGTTCTACGACACGTCGACCGTTGAGTCATATAGCGTCGCCAATCTCTCACGCCGATTGGTCGCGGGCGAAGAGCAGCGACAGGTGAGACTCGAACCCACAATCTTTCGATTGTGAGACGAGCATCTTACCCCTAGACCACTCGTCCCCAAGCATTCACAGTAAATAAGCATATTTTGACACTATATATTTTGAGACCATGAGACACGATCCTTCGATAAAAACAAAACAAAGATGGGATGACCACGACGGTGCAATTGTGTACGCAGATGAGGTATCAGTCGGAAAATACGACAGAAAGGCGTATTAGCGGAGGAAGGTATCTTGTTATGCTGTAGACAGGTTGCAAAACAATGGATGGCTTGGTACACAGCCACATTAATATCTCAGGAGTGCTGGGCATGAAGATTTGTGTGAGCTGCTTAAAACATTGTTATGAACACCTAATTGAACACAAATGAAATCGCAAAATTTGACAACACTCAACGACGAGCTACATAAACGAGATGACAATCCTTGGAATGGTATCTAAGTACAGCAATTTTTTCACACTCTCTACCGCACAGGCGTTTCTTAGTGCATGACGAGTGGGGCTACTCCTCGTGCGACTGCATTCCTGATCTGCCAGTGGTTTATAACACTTCCGACACCGCCGACCGTGACATCGAGATGGTTGCAGGTGGAGCATTGGGAAACTGTTCATAATACTGGAAACGTGAGGATAACATCGTTTCCAATCGAATTTTAGGACCATAATTCCTTAATTAATCGCAGGAACACGCATAAAACGCTGGCCAGACGAGTTATGTTTACACGAGGGCAAGAGACCTCTGCAGACAAAACGGACAATAATGTGTCAGTACTCGTAGACACGTGAACAGATGATATCCAGCTCCTCGACGACGAAGGCCAGTTAACGGTCGCAACAGACGCCAGCGACTCCTCTCACAAAATCAAAATGACGAAACGTCAAAACACACTCTGTCTGTCGATACAGATACATCCGAACGTGGCCCTGCGACACCGACTGTCCCTGTCTCCGACACCACAGAATGGGGCGGGGGTGGGGAGAGGACCCACCTGGCCACGTCGCGTGCTCCGTGCAGCTCGCGACCGCCGGAACGATGAGACCGGATCACATTGAGAGCCGTCGACTGGGCCAGGTTCTCAGAGATCTTCACATCTGCAACCGGTGTTGTCTGGTGAGGTGATTTTTTTTGTTGCTGTTCGTTGTTGTTGGCAATATGTTGTTTCCACAAATATCGAAATATATGCATGGCACTAAATGTACACATCAATAATAAAGAATTGCACAGTAATATATCCACGAATTCGGTCCCACACAGCGACATATTTAGAAAAAAGCAGTCTATGAGACGTTTTGCTACGGATTCATTCTTGATCGGTAGAAGCTGTCAACGTCATATAGTGTAGTCGCACAAAACGACCAAAAGAAGACCGCACAAGGACGTAAGCAGGAACCTTTCTGTATTTTCCCGGAGATGATGCAAATTTCGTCGTCACCATCATCCCAGGCGTCCTCCACGGACTGCTGGAAGTCCTGGAAGTTGGCGGCCGTGCCTGCGTCTGCTGGCGCGTGACGCGCCGGACTTGCTCTGCACGACATACAGGTCACGTTATACAGGCCACATTACAGCACACAGACCAGATTACAAAATACAAGTCACATCACACCACACAATTCACATTACAACACACAGGCTCCATTGCCTCACACAAGTCACACCACAGTACACAGGTCACACCACACCACACAGGTCGCATTACAACACACAGGCCCCATTGCATCACACAGGTCACACCACAGTACACAGGTCACACCACACCACACAGGTCGCATTACAACACACAGGCCCCATTGCATCACACAGGTCACACCACAGTACATAGGTCACACCACACCACACAGGTCGCATTACAACACACAGGCCCCATTGCATCACACAGGTCACACCACAGTACACAGGTCACACCACACCACACAGGTCGCATTACAACACACAGGCCCCATTGCATCACACAGGTCACACCACAGTACACAGGTCACATCACACAACACCAGTGTTAAAATAATGGTTTTTCGTTAGGTGTGAGATGTCGAAACGTGTACAGTAGGATGTCGAAATTCGCCATGAAAACGATGTCGCTTAAAAGAACGTATAAATTCTTCAAACACAATTTCGATCCAACAGCGTACTCATGTGTGCACCTTTTTCCTTTGATTTGAGATGCCTAATTTGGGGGTAGCTATTTTAGAGATGACGATACAAAATACCTATCATTATCAACTGATATTGTATACCAGACTGCATTATACGTAATCCTTTTACCTGGAATTGTGCTCAGAGATGTTCGTGCATCATAATGGTGAGCATATACATGTTACTTATCAACAAGATACTCTTAGGTTTTTTTACGCGACAAATAATCTATTACAAAAACACAGGTACCGACAGCACACGCTACTTGTCATGCAAAAATACACGGTGACTAATGGCACCCGGAAAAGATGGGGACACCTTCTGGTGCACTCCGACTCTGTAACTGGCTCCAAACACCACTGTCCACCAAGTCATCCAGCTTTGCAGCTACCTTCAATCTGAAATGTCCTGGAACTGGTCTATAAGTCGGGAAAATTTAGTTAGAAATTATACATGAAAACTTCGGGAAGACTCATCACGAAGCACGATGTAGATACTTCTTTGGGAGGGATGTCAATCTAGTGTTCAGAAAGTGGTATATTCCACCTTATTTCATGAATAACTTATCACTGCACTACACAGGTCACATTACAACTCACAGATCAAATCACATCATACGTTTCATTGCAATAAAATGACATTTGAACTGACTCTGTGGAGCACACAGGTCACATTACAACACATGTGTTGCATCACACCACACAGGTCAAATTACAGCCCATAGACCACATCATACCACAGATCACATCACAACACATCAACCTCCAAACTGGCTTTGTGAAGCACACCAGCCTGAGGGACTGTCCCTGAGGCAAATATGGGGCACCACCCTACTACACACCAGCCACACAGACTGTTCGTGAGGTATACAGGGGGCATCATACTACCACAAACCAGCCTGAGGAACTGTCCCTGAGACACAGAGGGCACCATGCTACTACACACAAGCCCGAGGGACTGTCCCTGAGGTACACAGGGGCGTCACCCTACCACAAACCAGCCCGGCGGACTGTCCCTCTCATCATAGCAGAGAGTGATGTTAAATGGTACAAAGTCATCATGGCAAAATGTTCTTAGTGGAGTCCCCCAGGGGTCAGTACTGGGGCCACTATTGTTCATTATATTTGTAAATAACATTGAAAGTGGCCTAAGCAGTAAGGTTTTGAAATTTGCGGATGATTTGAAGGTCTTTAGGGCAATAACAGGACACAATGAACAGGTCTTGCTGCAGAATGACTTAGACGAGCTTGTGAAGTGGTCCGAAAAATGTCAAATTTAATTTAATTTTGATAAGTGCAAATTCATGCATGTAGGTAGGCAACATATGAAGGCTCCATACTTCGTGGGTGGCCAAGAACTATCGGTGACTCAGCAGGAGAAGGACTTAGGTGTTATTTTGAACACAAAATTGGGGCATCAGAACAGATCAAAGAAGCCAGGAAGAAGGCACTAAGAATGCTTGGGGCAATAAATAGGAACGTATCATACAAAAGTGAGGAAGGAAGCTTTACATCAGGAAGCTTTACTGTGCATGTCAGGACACATTTGGAATACTGTGTCCAAGCTTGGTCCCCCAGTTATGAAAAAGATTGTTGGCTTTTAGAGAGAGAGTACAAAAGAGGGCAACACAAATGGTTAATGGTATAAGCAGCCTGGCATATGAGGAAAGATTGAAGAAATTGAATGTTTTCACTTAGATATAGACGGCTGAGAGGAGATCTCATCGAGGTCTTTAAATTTGTCCATGGTCAGGAACAGGGATATCTCAGGGAAATGTTTGAATTTAACGGAAATGATGCAATTAGGGGTCATCAATTCAAAATTAAAGTTAATCACAGCAGGACAAGGTTCAGACAGTTTTTCTTTACCAACAGGGTAGTAGAACACTGGAACCAGCTGCCAGGAACCATTGTCAGTAGCAACACACTGAACATCTTTAAAAACAGCATAGACACTCATGATAAGAAAAGACGGCTTGCTTTTCAGTATTCCAGGGAGGGCTAATCAACAGATTTGTTGCGCAACTGGTTCAGTGTCCAGAGTGCTACCAAGAAGGGCCCTTGTGGCTCATAGTTGCACTGATCTTATATGTCTTTATATATCTAGGGTGCCACAATACCACACACCAGCCATACAGACTGTCCCTGAGGTACACAGGGGGCACCACACTACCACACACCAGCCAGATGGCCTGTCCCTAAGGTACACAGGGGGCACAACACTACCACACAGCAGCATGTGGGACTGTCCCCGAGGTACACATAGGGTGCCACACTACCACACACCAGCCTGACAGACTGTCCCTGAGGTACACAGGGGGTACCACACTACCACACACCAGCCAGATGGCCTGTCCCTAAGGTACACAGGGGGCACAACACTACCACACAGCAGCATGTGGGACTGTCCCCGAGGTACACATAGGGTGCCACACTACCACACACCAGCCTGACAGACTGTCCCTGAGGTACACAGGGGGTACCACACTACCACACACCAGCCAGACAAAGTGTCCCTGAGTTACACAGAAGGCACCACACTTCCACACACCAGCCAGATGGACTGTCCCTGAGGTACACAGAGGGCAACACACTACTACACACCAGCCAGATAGACCGTCCCTGAGGTACACAGGGGGCATCATACTGCCACACACTGACTGAGGGGGATGCATAGCACTTACAGGCAGTGGCATAGGAAGAGGGAGGAGACAGCAGGTCAACTGCAATATCTCACCCTGGATGAGTGCAACATATTGGGTTGGTTTATGCATTGTATGTGGGTGAAAATAACCCAAAATTGCTTTTGTTCCTCGCCAAACCCCCAAGTTGCAAGTGTACCAAGTGGTACCAAACAGTAGCATGCATAATTGCACTGCAGTTAATGTGGATGCCAGCATCAGAGAGGTGCTTGCTGGACGAAACAGAAACACAGCCACAGTGAGCAAGTTAAGTTACAAGTGAAAAGCACTGGTGCCATTCAACAACTTGAATGTCAGAACACTATTGCATGCTGTGTAGAGCTTACTGTGCACACTTAATGTTTGTGGTTCCCCACACACCATTGTACCATATACCTCGCTGGCGGCGATGACGGTTTGTTGCTTTAGACATATTTCAGTGAATATATGCAACAGCATCATGCTAGTAGAGAAAAGACAGGCAAAATTAGCAGCAATGATAGGAAACAGCACTGGCATCATTTGAGGTACAGGTGCAACACATCATGGAAACATTTAGGCTGGAAAACTCTGGAACTGTTTTTCACTCTTAAAATAATCATAGTGCAAAATATTCCCAACACCTCACATCCTAAAAAAAAAACCCAAATGATTTACTCTGTCCCATCCTTTTTTACATTCCTATGCCCTTGAAACACATAAAACACAATGCTAGTTTATGGATAACTCAATACCTTTTACAGATCCATACATTCAGCACTTGCTGATCTACTGTGGGGACCAATCAGATGTAATTGGAGGATGCTGTGCTCCATATACTGCCTTCATGCTGAAGGTAGATGGCGGCATGGACAGAGAACAACATCATGAGACAACCAGTCAGCACATATCACAAAACGTAGTCGCGGACCACCAGTCAACACATGTCCACAAGGATACTGCACCATGACAAAATGAGCAAATGGGGCATGAGCTCAGGGACGCAAAACAACGAACGAGCAAACAAACAAAAAAACACAGCCAAATGTCTAACAAATTGACAACATAATGTAATGCTGCCATTTATATTGTGTATAAAATGAGTTGTCAAAATGTTAAGGTAATGCAAATATGTGATGTAGGACACAGATGGAAAGTGGGAAGAACTGTGTAGCCTTTGCTACACAGCTACATCTATATTCATTATGGAGATACAAATGTAAAAATACACATGTCATTATTCCAGTTAGCTTCAATATACACATGCTTCATGAAAATCGGATGGGAATGGGGATGAGGGCAATGCATGCAAATTTACCAGGTTGGTTTGGTTTGGTTTGGCTTAGTTTTATTTGGCTAGGTTTGTGGTCATTTTTCTGGTTTATGTGATCATTAGGTTGACACAAACCAGATATTACTGATCATGCATGTTCACATCCTATGTTGACATAAATTACACTACCCACAAATCAACTGAGATGCAATAAACAAGTTATGTGAACATGAGGAAATGCTGACATGAACCTGTTGTAATGCAACATGACTGTCTCTGGTGAGATGGAGCTGCCAGTCACATTCTCTTGAACTAGAGGTAGGGGGTAGACATTTTTTGTTCCGGATATTGGTCATTCCACCTTTTTTTAATGTAATATGATCAAATTCTGTGGAAAAAAATTGGGAATTTTTATTTCTGCGAAACCCATCAGTACCGACATTTTTCCATTTGACCCTTTATAAGCTCACCCATGAATTTGGACAAAATTCAGATTTTCTCAGTTTTGGTGCTAGAGAGCTAATTTTTGGTTTATTGAAAACACAGACCCCAAATTTGGTCTTAAAAAGCGTGCTTAATTTTGAAATCTCTTTAAAATAGGCAACTTCAAATTGGCCATATCTGGCTTTGCTTGGGAGATATAGCAATTTAATTACAGCTAATTAAGCTAATTAGTTTAATTAGGTGGTGCTGATGAATTTCAAATTAATCAATTATTTTTCGATTCTTTGTGCGATGCATGATCAAATGACAGCAAAAAAACATGGAATCCGCTATGCACGAGCACAATTGCAAAAGCTGACTCCATACCCCCGACCCCTACTTGAACACCATGAATCACCTTATTAAAATTATTAAAACACCAGTAACAACTTTTGGGGGAGGTTTCCTTTCCTTTATTCATATTGTACATCAAGTTACCTGGGCAGCATAGTTATCATATTTTGTAATCTGCAAAATTTTGCACTTTGTGATTTCTTTGGCCTTCTGTCAGCACTAATGAAAAACTTCCATTCTGTGACATATATGTACACTATATATTAGCTTCCAGTCTAAGGTAATTTTTGATTTCTTGCACTTTCTTTTTCCAATGCAATGTTTATAAATGTGCTGAACATGATGTGACCACTCATTTCCTCTGCAAATCCTACTTTTTGCAGCTGGGAGGTGAAATAACACCCAAAAAGGGACTTGGAGTTGGGTAACAACCAAACCTAGCCTAACCTTCCATGCAAGAAAATATCTTCTTTTCTTAAATGGAAAATTTCCAAACATTTTTTTCTCCAAAAATGGAAATATTTATGAAAAAATATGTCCCAATTTTGTATTTAAAAAACTTTCTTCTAACACAAAAGCCTAACCTAACTTAACTTAACCAAACCTAACCCCTTTGTTTGCTTCATGGATGTAAAATGTATGTAAATTTTGTCTTGTGGTTACCTTAAAGTGTCATACCACCAAACCTTGATCTTTAGTGAAAAATAATAATCTTGCCTTAGGCAAACAACTTTTCTTGATAATGATCACATAAACCAGAAAAATGGCCACAAACTAGCCAAATGAAACAAAGCCAAACCAAACCAAACCATTTTTGCATTGTAAAAATGCTATAAAACATTTCAGTCACATTTCCCACTGGAATGAATGGAGACATCATCCTTAATCATGTTCCCAAACCTGTTTCTACAGCATATTTTTTTTCTTCTCAAAGTGGCATTTTGGCTTACAGTAAAAATACCATTATTGTTAATTATGTATTACCACACCTAAAGCCACCTTTGGGAATTATTTTGCTTAGAAGCTGAAAAGTAAGCATTAGCAATGGAAATGAGTGGTGACATCATCTTATAATCAGGTCCATAAACATGGTATATGAACTTCTTCCTAAATACATTTCTTAACATGTTAATTTACCCACCACAGGTGGACCCTGTCAATCACTGTTGATGTGATCACTCCCTTCCTCTGCAAATGCATACTTTTCAGTTGGGAAGCAAAATAACCCCCCAAAAGGGGCATGGAGTTTGGTAATATAGCATAAATAGTAATATTCAAAATAAAAAAAATGTAACATAATCTAACCTAATCTAGCCTAACATTGCATGCAGGAAAACAAATTATATTTGTTAAAAATTGAAAATTTCCAAACAATTCTGCTTCTAAAATTTGTTCTGTATTATTGCAGTTTAAGGAAATAACAAGACACATTTTCCACACATTTTACCTCCATGAAGCATACAAAGGGGTTAGGTTTGGTTAAGTTTGGTTAGGCCACGCCTTTGTTCTAGGTTATAAAAATGTTGAACTTTTTTCTCTTTTTTTGGGGGGGGTGGGGGAATTTCTTCCCAAATATGATTGGAGTTTTTTCTTCAAAAACAGTTCAGGCCAGCATAGGTTAGGTTAGGTCAGGCTAGGTTTTTGTAAGTCTATTTTTTTAGGACAAAAATTGTTTGGAAATCTTCAAGTAAAAAAGTTTGTTTTTTCCATGAAAGGTTAGGTGGTATTATTGCAGTTTAAGGTAACCATGAGACAAGTTTTACGCACATTTTACCTCTATGAAGCATACAGAGGGGTCAGATTTGGTTCAGTTAGGTTAGGCTACATTTGTGTTGTAAGTTGGAAAAATGTCCAAAAACATTTGTTAAAAAAATACATTTCTTAGAACAAATTTTTTCCCTTCAAAAACAGTTTGGGGTAGC
>JAOTOM010003778.1:5000-185817 GCA_034440615.1 Ashinkailepas kermadecensis | reverse complement strand
GCATCAATATGGTTGCAGAAGACTTTTCTCAAATCATACCCAATGGTTACTTTTATTTTGCGTCGTCTACAAAAATATATTTATCTGCCGCTGACTTATTAATCTAAATAAATTAATCTTATTAACCTTGTCCTAGTTCTTTCCAATTAATATTTGTTCCGACACATATTTTTCTTTATGCATAGGCGAGGTTTGATTTGTGCATTGTAATCTTGCATGTTGAGAGGAATATTTTGTAGTCATCCAGTATGGAGAATATTTTTTTGTTCAAACCTTATGCATCGTAACTCAATTTGAGCACCTCCTTTCGGTGAAATTTGGAGCACTTTTACTTGATCACAGCAGCTCATTGTCAAACTTAGGAGGTAACTTAGGAGATTCAACCTCCAGATGAGAAAAACAAAACAAAATTTGGAGAGATAGTGTTCTGGATTCCAAAAAATCCAGGAGCAGCCTATTTTTCCAAACATGTACCAACCTACCTACATTGACATACAACAATCGTTGAAAACAAAGCTTTTTCTAGACCTGCTAGACCCAGGGCATGATGCATTATTCCTTCATTAATTTTGCATGGATTATTGACGATGCATGCATAATTGAACATTTATGTACAAAATAATCATCATGCTATGAATGCCATCCCAAAATTTTCCATGAGTTGCAGTCTGATTTCCCGTAGCTGAATTCAGCATTTAGATATAATGTTTGAATGTAACACATCTCTGTTTCAGGTGTCATGCCTTACTGTGCAGTACCAGAGCATAGAGTTGGCACTGGGCAGGCAACTTTAATAAGGAAGAAATCTGATTACACCATTTTTATCAGGGATTCTGCCTTAACAAAATCTCTTAGCATACAATAAAACACATCTAAGTTCTCAATGTTGGGAACCAAGAGTGCTCCAAGCATTTCAAAGAAATTAATAAGAGAAGAACACAAAGAAAGGACTGCTCAACCCTGCCTATTTGCAGAGAAGCAAAATATCTCCTACTATCAGCTATTTGCACCATATTATTCCCAAGAGCCAAAAACCCTGGGTAATCCTGAAACTTTTTGTATTATTGATGTTTACATCATTTGCAAGATTACTTTGTTGTGTTTTTCCTGTTTTGTTTAGATGTTGACAATGTTTTTCCTCCACCAAGAAAAGATGATAGGCCTGGTTGGGGATTATGTCCTTTTTATTTCAAGATTTTGATACTTTTCTCCGAGAAAATAGATTAAGTTAACTAATTTTATGCTAGGTTAATTTGCATTTTCTAAAGTTTAAATAATTAGTTATGGTTTATGAACTAATTGAAAGACACCCTTGGTATTATTTTGCTTTTCGACCAATTTTTGTGCTTGTTGGTAAAAATATGTTCTTTGTGCATTGAAATAATAATCACGATAAGACACTCATGTCAAGTATTTACCAATAAATTATAGCTACATAAGTTAGGTCAAGGGTATGAGAAATAGATGATTTGGGTCAGATCTGCCACTAAAATGGTGCATTTATGAGCTACATTTGTTTACAGAATGGACAAAGAATGATATCAGGTGACAAATGTATCCATTGACCATTAGATACATTTACATTTGAACAATTTTTTTTTCATCCTGTATAGTGGGCTGAATAAAATATTTTATTTAAACCAGTTTGTACATTTCTTCTGTTCTATCATAAAACTTAGTCTCGAATACAAGCATAATCCTTTTGTTGAAAAATAGCATAATTCTGGTCATAGGAACATATGTTCAACTTATTGACGACAAGTATCAAGTTTTTTGGAATGGCATTATATAGGTTTTGTTTAGGTGATTGGAGCACGATTGCTCGATGTCCTGACCTGTGTAATTTAAGTATATGTCTCAAACTTAGTATAAAGGAGAGGTTATCATGAGATAACAAGGAGTGATGCCTATATTTTATGTAGGTTGATTCTTTCCCATCAACAATTATAGGATTTCTGTAAATGCCGCCACTCGCCACGGCCTTTATTGCGGAGTTGATGGCCATCAGCAATACTTTGCATATCGAGGTTGACGACGATATGTTACATGTTATTTGGACTGATTATCTGAGCTGTCTTGTGGCGTTGCGCAGTTTTAACCAGCAACATGTCATCGTACGAAACATTTTATCGCACCTTACTTCGCCGCATCGCATGGGAAACAGGTAATACTTTGCTGGATTCCAGCACATGTCGGAATCCGCCATATTCGGATATATTCCGTCGGATTCGATATATTCTGGCACATTCGGATGGGATGCGAACGCTCGGAGGTTGAAGGACCCTACTGGGAGGTTATTCCTGATTTAATACATAATGGAGCAGTTTGTGCTTCGTTGCGGAGATTAATTTGACGTGATATATGCACCTGCTCTAGCTGATTATTTGCTTCCCCAGATCTTATATCAAGCGCCTTAATAGCTACCGATGTTTTATATTGGCTTGTGACAGTCTAACGCGTGCTTATGCAAACCTTGTTATGGTAAAACATAACCCAATGTGGTTGACGCACTCTAAACCCCAATAATCATCAAAATGAGACAAACATGCATAAGAAGTCCCTGGGCCATTTTGGTCACATTGTTGTTTTTCTGGTGCTTTCTGACTTGACACTCATTCCTTTGGAAAATGAAAACTTCCAATGATATAAGCACTTTAAGATCACGTACTCGGTCCAAGAAACCAGTCCAAGAAAAGAATATCAAAACATTGAAATAACTTTAAAAAAGCAAGAAAAAATTAACGAAAATATACCTGCTATCCTAAACTCAACAACATATGGGAAGTGTGGGGAAAAGTTTTGGGTGCGGTGGTATATAATGAAAAGTAACATACAATTATCAATAAAAATTAATGCAACCTAACATAGCCTACTGATGTTGGACGACCAAAACCTACTGATGTTGAATCACTTAAACGCACTAATATTGGATTACTTAAAACCTAAGGATATTGTATTGCCCCAAATATGATTTAAAATGTGATTTTAAAAAATGCAGAGGACTGTCCATAATAGATACTGCACGTGGAGTGCATGTATCGTGAAATAAATAAATAAATATATAAATAGGAAGACGTCAGCCCTTCCACAGCCGCGGGTTGCCAGCGACCATCGTGCAGACAGCGGGTCAGGCGTGCACGGTCCAGTTCACGGACCGCCGATAGGTCATTCACATAATGACCAGATCCGGTCGCGAGTGGTGCCGTTGCTGTATCCGTTCCCGAAGCCGTCCCCTTCGGCTCCTGCGACGTCATTTGCGCGAGGGGTATTCAACTGAGGCCACCATCAGTGGTAGCCTTACCCTCTGGCGTGTGTGTTCCTTGCCGCCCCAGTTCAGTACATAGGATCAAGTTCAAGTCGCGCTGTGACAAAGACGGTCACCACGTGTGCGCCGACCACTCGTACATTACGGCTGCGATGCGAGTGATGAATGAACGCAGGCGAAGCTACAGGTGTAAGATTATTATATTGTGAGTTCATGTTTGTTTGTTTTTGTCACCGACCACAGTTGGCGATCCACGCAGGTAATCGTGCTGCTGCCGTTGTTCCTTGGTTATGTTATAAATTCGCGATACGTTCGTACTTGAAATACGTATGCGCAAATACATGTGAAAATCGTACTAAGAACATATTCGCACTCGATATATTCGTATTCGGCGAGTTTTATGAACCACGCAAGCAGGACGCAACATCTGCAGTTGGGTCGAAGGTAACCGTTTTTATGCAATTTTCCAATTTGTGCCTTGTATCCTCAATGACAGGTGCAGCCGGCTTCCTGCACACAGACATAGCGAACAGATGTCATCAGCGGGTATGGACAAACACCCCTGCCACACCAATTATTTTCACAATTTTCGCACCAATATATACAGACTGCTTATGCAGCCACAAACCAAACGCGTGCATCCATTAACGTGTAGGCTTAACTGTAAACATGCAAATAAAGGACGTAATCATTTGTAGTAATGTCTTGCGGCCCACTGGTGCAGATTGCTTTTAAACCTTTCATGCACCATATATATATATATATATATATATATATATATATATATATATATATATATATATATATATATATATGTGTGTATACAAATACACAAATATATATTACGTGGGCTATAGGGGGCCTCCTGTCGGTGACGGATCCAGGGAGGGAAGTTGGGGCATATACCACCACCCCCATGAAAGGTGGCGTCCCTTCGACCAGGAAAATGTGTCCCTCCGCGAAGGCTCGAGTGCACCCAAACACCCTCGAGATTTCAGCCACAGGCGCCTGTCGGCAGGAAGGGCACCCTTCAAGCTACTTTCGCGGTGGCGCCGCTCCAAACACGTGTCCCTCCCCCAGGTGACAATTCCTGCATCCGTCCTGCCTCTTGTGGCAGCTATTGGTTTCCCTGTGGTGGCTATGGGACCTCTTATGACGACAGAGGACCTCCTATTGCAGTCTAGGGACGGTCAGATCATATCAGGCGGTCTTCTGTGGTTACTTTTCGGAAACTCTCCCTGCCACTGAGGGGAAGATGCTATGGCGCACTTAGCCCCCCCTGTATGTCCCTTCTTCTGCTCTTCAACGGGGTGACAACTTGACCAGCTAAAACGGACCGTAGAGGGAGCCTACCAATATCGGGAAAAATCCCTTTATTTTTTAGACACTTGATGGTCAGCCTGCCGAAAACGGCACATTGTTAGGCAGGAAGGTTGTTACTGGGTCATTTAGGATACATTTGGCTGAAGCTGGAGAATGGATCTTTCAATTGGTATACGTCAAAGTGATCTATATTGCCATAAAACATGCAAGAGAGCGTAGAGAAAAACGGTAAAATTGCATGTAAACCAATGGTGAAGGGGAAACCTTCAAGCCCGCTACCAAACCCACTTCGTGGGGTCCGACTAGACCGACGACGTCATGGCTCGGGCGCTTCACGCCCGCGCAATGGCGTGAGGCGTGGGCCCGTTCCCGACAGGCGATGGTGGCGCCACCATGCCTACAGGGGCATGAACTACCAAAACGCCCCTCTGGACATAGCTATTTAGTACGTTCGAGCGCAAAAACAGGGCCACATCTATTGGGAAAGACACCAGGTTTTGATGAACCTTGCGGAAGCGGGTATCTGACAATGGCGTCGATTCATTTAAGATCGACGCTACCTAATGCCAGACACTCAGCTTAACTGAGCGTCTGGCATGACGCTGGAGGTACGGGGTTCGATTCCCGCGATGCCCGCCCTTCCTGCTAGGCTAAGAGGCAGGCGACGTCATATGGCCCCAGCTGCTGAGTGCGTCGTAAAGCCACAATCCATATCCACATATATATATATATATATATATATATATATATATATATATATATATTATACTTGGGGTAAGGAAAAACCAAATAGTGAGGTGACGAAATAAGTGAGTGAAGGGGCCAGTGGCCCCCGTTAGCGCGCACAAAGTGACACCCAGTTTGATACCCTGGCAATATGGTTGTCATTTTCCATATTAAATCTGAACCATGGAGTATTCAGTACTATCCGCTCGTACCATACCAGAGCCCGCTGACTACTCCGCTGTGCCATATTTTTTTGGCGCGACTGACTGCTTGTTACTGCAGTTTATATTTTTTCATTGTCGTGGGGCGACACCCGTCGCTCTTTTCTCATTTCGTTTTCTAGTGGGGTGACACCCGTCACCCACGCAATTTTCTTCGTCGTCGTATTTCCGTTCCTATGTTTCTGTGTCCTTATTTCCTTAAGTTACACTAGGTAGGGCTTTTTCCCCACGATGGGAAAAAACGAAAAAGGACACTGACCCCTGCTCGCCAACGGACTCCGACTCGGAATTTCCTGCACTCACAACGCCTGACGACCATAGCACGAACACGGACTTGGCCACGGATGCTCCCTCGACTGATTTAAACGTTGATGACCCGCGCCGAACTGTTCCTCTCGATGACGTCATGGATGCCCTTTGTGCCTCGCCGACCCCTGCTCATCCCAAGACCACAACCTCATCTCGCGATCCGGACCAGACCATCACTATCCACGCCGCTGACGCATGCTCGAACCCGACGACGCCCTCCCAACCTGAACCCATCCAACCCATCAAACCCTACCTCGACAGTGCCGGCTCGTACATCGTCGTCAAGCCTGTCGAGGAATCCGTTTCTTTCCGTCGTGTCAACGTTTTCGGGCCAACCAAACAGCTCCTTGCCATCTGTTCTTTAGCCAATCCTGACATCGAAGCCCCTGCCAACGGAACCCTTGTCATCAAAACACAAACCCGAGCCCAGACCAAAGCCCTCCTCCGTACCACCACATTTTGCGGAAAATCCGTCACCGTCTCTCTACATTCCAACCGTAACACTATCAAGGGCACCGTCTTCGCTCCGGAGCTCCGCTTCATGACTGAAGCAAGCAGACATTCAAGCGGAGCTCAGGCCAGAGGGGATGACCCACGTCCGCCGCATCACATCCTTAAAAAATGGCCAGAAACGTCACACGAGTCTCCTAGTCCTTACCTTCAATTCTGCAACTCTTCCGAAGACACTCCTCGCCGGCTACCTTCGATACCCAGTCCGTGTATTTATCCCCAATCCTCTCCGCTGTTTTAACTGTCAGCGCTTCGGCCATGGCAGTAAAACATGTCGCCAGCCAGCCCCCTGCCCAAAGTGCGGCGAACCACCTCATCCCGAATCCACCTGCTCCAAACCTGCCCACTGCCTCAACTGCAACACATCCGATCACCTGACCACATCACCCCTCTGCCCAGTTTGGCGCAAGGAGAAGGAGGTCTGCGCTGTCAAGGCCACCACCGGGGTGTCATACCCCCAGGCCCGACGGTCTGTCGAAGCCACCTCCCGGTCAACAAAAACTTATGCCCAGGCGGCCACCGTTGCTCCCCCCACACGTCGCGTCAACACTACTTCTACCTCGATTCAAACTGACATGATTCCCGGTTTAGCTCCACTAAAAAAACTTGCACCACTCACCACACCTACACAAACCACCCTGGCTCAAAACACACAGGCCATTCCGACCAAACAGACTCCAACGAATTCTGCAAGGAATGCCAGACCCCGCAGACATTCAGCTGCCGGGGAAATGTGCGCCACTTCGGTGGCCCGCCGACCGAGCCCGGCGTGCCCGGTGCCGGCCGGCGACCACGTGATCCGACCGACTTCCAGCCGGCGGGCATCCCCCGCGGCAGCGGCCGGCCGCCGTGGGCCGGCCGCCAAGGTCACCGATCAGCCGGACGGCTCGGGTGGAACCGTCAGAGCTCAATCCACACGCCCGCCTGACCTCCAAGCATGGATCAGGCACGCACCGAAAGGTGCACACAAACATTAATTTGTATACCATATGTCCGTATTATTGCAATGGAATTGTCGCAGTTTGATATCAAAATGGGCCGAAATTAAGGCATTCTTTAGCATACTCACACCTATTCTTATTGCAATTCAAGAAACTTGGTTTTTACCCACAGACACATATAATTTCAATCTCTTTAATTACTCTCTGTACCGTTGCGACGAGATCCGTGGACCACACCGCAGTGGCGGTACAGCCCTATACATTAACAATGATTTTACACACAACCAAATTACACTCAATTTACCTTTACAGGCGGTAGCCTGCACTTTACGACTACATGGAAGAAATGTAGATGTTTGTTCCATCTATATTCCACCACAAACAGATAATACAAACATTTTGATACAATTAGAAAACCTCATAACACAATTCAAGAATCCTTTCATATTACTTGGCGATTTTAATGCCCATAGTCCAGCGTGAGATAGAACAGGCACACTTACAGACACTCGTGGCCGCATCGTTGAACAAATTTTCTACCGACATAATTTAGTATTACTGAACACCGGAGAACCAACTTTTTTTTCACCTTGGACATAATACAGAAACAGTTATTGGTTTATCAATATGCTCTCCGACTCTGGCCAATGATTATGATTGGACTATAGACACTGATATTCATGACAGCGATCACTACCCCATCAAATTAACACCCACATTTTCAACTGCGGCAGATACCACACCCAGTATTATCCCCCGCTGGAAAATTTCGAAGGCCGATTGGACAACTTTTCAGGAACTTTCACATATTCAATACAACCCCAACATTTCTCCCGTCGAAAACATCAACCAAGTTACAAAAACACTTTTCGAAGCAGCTTCCACCTTTATTTCACTAACAAAACCTTTCACAAAAAGAACACCAGTCTCCTGGTCGTCGATAGAAGTTTCCCGAGCAATAGCCGCAAGAAAAAGAGCATTTAGGAAATATTTACGCCATCCCGACCAACAAAATTTAGTCAACCGTAATTATAAACGTGCGAAGACACGCCGCATCATTCGCGAAGCTCGTCGCCGTTCATGGTCATTATATTTACAGCAACTCGCCTCTCAAACACCTTTAAGCAAAATCTGGCAGTTAATCCGTCGATTATCAGGACGCACTCCATTTAAATCACTCCCGGCCCTCAATATTCAAAACACCACAATTACAGACCCACAAACAATAGTAAATACAATAGCGGACACCATGGCTCACAATAGCTCTGACAACAACTACAGACCGGATTTTTTACAAAATGCACAACACACATTTCACACCGATTTGGCACAACAAATTCGGACAACACTGAAACATACAATATCCCTTTTCAAGTTTCAGAACTGGATACTGCAATTTCCT
This sequence comes from Ashinkailepas kermadecensis, assembly GCA_034440615.1. Classification (NCBI taxonomy): domain Eukaryota; kingdom Metazoa; phylum Arthropoda; class Thecostraca; family Neolepadidae; genus Ashinkailepas; species Ashinkailepas kermadecensis. The sequence goes on along the minus strand of JAOTOM010003778.1, from coordinate 177,120 downwards.
CCGCCGGTAATACTTCTGTAGGTCCCGACAATTTATATTATTCCTTTTTCAGACATTTATCCAACGACACAAAACATTGCATCTTACAAACATTTAATGCATTATGGTCTGGCCATACTTTCCACGAATCCTGGAAGGAAGCCCTCGTCATTCCTATACCAAAACCCTGCAAAAACCACAGCAACCCCAACAATTTTCGGTAAATTTTTCTTAAACGGTGTTTTAGGAATTTTAGGAATTTTTTCTCGGAATACTATGTTTATGAACGTGATTCGGAAGATGCGATCACTCGTTTTCTCCGTAAATACTTACTTTTCAATTTGAACGATGACGTCATAGTCACGTCGGTACGATATGATGACGTCATAGGCATGGGACTGAGGCTTCGATTGGCTGACGCTACAAACGTCCACATACCTTAATGAGATGGTCCCGGCTTTATCTAACCACAGATTAATAAAACACACAACTTACCACGGTTCCAGGCGGGTTCCGTCGAGAAAAGTTCCTTTGTAGTTGCTTGTGACGAACCCACACCTCTTCTTCTCCTTCCTTCTGGCGACACGAAACGTCTCGGTGCACTCCCACCGATGCCTACTCTCCTGCAACCTGCAGGCCTTGGAACACTTAGAGCAGACAACTACGGCAGGAAGAACTCCGTGGCGTCTAAGGAAGTCTAAGCTCGCTTGGTTGTCCTTATAACAAAGTTTGATTATATCATATGGCACTGGATCACAACCTACACACACCGAAGCCATTTTCGAACTGATGACCTCAAAGTGACCCCTGTGACCCCGGTCTCGTCTATCCTCACGACTTCCAACAAATAGTATGATAATTCATAATTAAATAGGACAATCTAACCTAACCTAACCTAACATAATACAATCTACTCTTATCTAAACTAATATAAACTCATATATTTTAATTTAAAAACACAAGCGTAATGTTTATCGTGACGGACCGCGAAAGTGATATTTAATAGAGTGTCCTTCTGCTCGGTCTTGTCTTTCCTCAGGACTTCCAACAACCAGTATGATAATTAATAATTAAATAGGAAAACCTAACCTAACCTAACCTAACCTAACCTAACGTAATACAATCTACTCTTATCTAAACTAATATAAACTTATATATTATAATTTCAAAACAAGCGTTTCAAGCAGTTTCAAAACAAGCGTAATATTTATCGTGACATCATCCGTACATCACGCCCGAAAGCCGTGCTCTGCTAGTTTTTTTCCGGCGTTGCGGTGAGATAATGGTGGTGTCATCTATGTGTCAAAGAGGCGGAAATTAAGCATTTTCAACGTGAAAAAGTGTTGAATCAACTGCGTGAAGTGTTGAATGTCCCTTTAATCACGTCTGAGAAGTGCCAGGTGAGGGATGGATAAATTATGCAACAAACAACAGCGGTTGGCATATATGGCGCATTATAGATATTATCGTTAAGATTAACCGAGACGTAAGCATTTACGGAGAAAACGAATGATCGCATCTTCCGAATCACGTTAATAAACATAATATTCCGGGACAAAAATCCGAAAATTCCAAAAACACCCTTTAAGACAAGAATACCCAATTTCCGACCCATCGCTCTCACCAGTTGTCTGGGAAAACTTTTAGAACGTATGATGGTAAAAAGACTGACCTGGTACTTAGATACAAATTATCTTTTATCTCCAATTCAATGCGACTTTCGTCATGGCCACAGTACAATATATCATCTCATTCGATTAGAAACTGACATCCGCCTTGGCTATAAAAAGCATGAACACACCATCGCAGTATTTTTAGACATTAGCAAAGCATATGATATGGTATACAAACCGGCATTAATTTCCAAATTTCTTCACTTCGGCGTCAAAGGAAATTTAGCTCATTATTTGATAGGATTTTTGTCTGGTTCCCGTCATTTTCATCTCCGGTGCAGGTCAGCGATTTCCGAGATACATTTCATGAAAAACGGATTACGACAGGGAAGCTGTTTATCACCAGTCTAATTCAACATTATCATTAACGATATTTTCACCGACATGCCACCTCAGATATCATACTTCCTTTTTGCAGATGACAGCGCAATTTGGTGCACAGATAAAAATTAAACACATTGCTTATTTAGACTCCAAAACGCACTTGACCGGATACACCAATGGTCCATCAAATACTGTTTCACATTTTCACCTCCAAAATCTGCCACAATGATATTCAGCAAATCAACTCCGTGCCAAAATCCAGACACACCACTTCACCAAGGAAACACTGACATACATTTTGTAAATGTGTTCAAATTTCTCGGTGTTATTTTCGATCGCAAGCTTTCCATGTACCGGTACGTCAAACACATCCAGACCAGATGCTTTCACAGACTCAATTTATTTCGCTGTATTACGTCTTCATCAATCGGATTCGATCGTCACACGCTATTACAATTATACAAATCCTTGGTTCTTCCCATCATAGAATATGTTCCGTAGTTTACGCAAGTGGCAGTACCTCCGCTTTGAAACTTTTGAACACCTTACAAAATAAATTTATTCGCATAGCACTCGGTGCAATGACTACGTCTCCCATTACTTCTTTACAAATCGAATCAGGAATTCCACCATTAGCTCTCCGAAGAATTGAACAAACACTCAGGTATGCCGCAAAAATTCAATTTAGAGAACACCACCCCACACACGCATCTTTACAAATTCTCCCAAATCTACACCACGAATATTTAGGTCCCCCCGAAAAGCGAACCGGCCTTAACATAGCTTCACGCATTAAAACATTTTCTACACAACTCCAATACAACATTCCACATATTACTGCTCTTTCTCCACCAACTACACCACCGTGGCAGATGACCGAAATACAGATTTTCTATCTTACCACCACTCCAAAATCACAGCTTTGTCCAGAATACGCCAAACAAAAATTCCACCAGTTTCGTTCTCGTTATCGCCATGTTCCTTTTGTTTTCACCGACGGATCCAAAGACGCAAATTGCACAGGAAATGCCATGGTTTCCGGTACATACACAAAACAACATCGCTTGCCAAACGGGACTTTCGTTTTCATCGCCGAATTGCACGCATTCTCACTGCCCTTCGCTATGTCCGCAACCGTTCAATTTGCCACCCCATGCGCCATGTCGTCATTTGTTCCGACTCAACATCTGTTCTTCAATCTCTTTCTTCACTTTCCCTTTCGCACCATTGCCATATTTCCATTTATGACACACTTGAAACACTTCATCTGATGGGCATGAAGGTCCGTTTCCTGTGGGTGCCCAGTCACTGTGGCATCCCAGGAAACGAGGAAGCAGATCATTTCGCCAAACAATCATTACAACTACCACACATCACATAAATCCCACCACATTTTGACGCCATCAAATCAACAATACGACAAAACATTCGACATTTTGGAACCAACAATGGACTGAAACCACAAACCACACACAATTACTTCTCATCAAACCCGTCATCTAAAAATGGACCACATCATATAAAAAAACAGACAGAGGAAAAAGTTATATCGCGGCTCCGCATAGGTCACACTTTTCTCACCCATCGATATATTTACACTGCTTCATCTCGACCTTTATGCCCATCATGCAACACTCATCTTGCAGTTTCACATATTCTCCTTCACTGTCAACATTACCATGAACATCGAAAAACACTTACCAACTACTGCCGTGTACACAACATCATCTTTTCTTTGCCCACAGTCTTAGGAGATAAACACCCTTTTCTCATCAATCTCCTTTTCATTTTTCTCCGAAAAACCAACTTACTTCAGGACTTGTAAATTGACTTTTAGAACATAATATTATTTTCTCTCTATTTCTATTCACGGCATAAAATGGCCTGAGCAGGCCCAAATGCCTAACATAATAAAATCAAATTAAATCTGAAAATATGGCCTGGGCCCCCTGGTTCGGTGAGAGATCTCCAGTCTTGCTTTGGGATATCTACATATGCATATGTCCAGTGCTAGATTAGAGCGTTCAGTGCAGGGGTGTCCATTTTTTTTAAACATTGGGTAGGGGGGGCGAAGTGTCAACGTACTAGACACCCCCCCCCCACCCCCATCCAAAAACTCATCGGATTTCGCCCACTATATTTTCAGACCTCAATAATTATGATTTTTACTTCACGATGTGTATGTTTATGTTTGTTCAGCATCCTCGCGAACGGGCAAAATCGTCCAGTAACAGGTGAAGTCACCTAAGCAAAAGAGCAGTACACAGTATATGTCAACATAAAAACTTTGAATCATAGCATGCGACTACAGAGCCATACAGTGGACTCGGGTCCATCGTCATCATAAACGTCATCGTCATCGCCAACGTTACCGTCACCCTCCCTTACTCTACACCACAACAAACACACATCAGCTTAAGTAAAATATTTCTGCGCCCATGTGTAGGCTAAAACACACCGGCCTTGATGGAGCATCGGAGCACAGCAGACCTGCACCGTGATGACGATGGGTGAAGGTATTTCCTTGGTGTCTAACATTAGGGACGGACGAAGCCAAAGTTTTGGTGGGGCGAATTCAGGGTTGGGGAGGGGACACAGCCTCCACAAAAGCATATCAATCGAAAACAATGTCCTCTGATCAAACATGTGCATTGATGTAGTCATCGTGAACGTCGAGTCTAGTCAGTCACTACACACGACACCAAGCAAACTAAAATGCACCACGGATCATAGACACCAATGCGCGCAATCGTCCTACTACTTTTTTATAACAGTCTACAAACTCCACCCGTATCCAATGGCGCAGCCAAGAGCAAAAGTAGGACACACTGGGTACATGCCTCTCCCGTCACGGCCAAGGAGTCCGAAAAGGTCAGCCCAGGAGATTCCCAGAAGTGCCATCCGAGGGTTTTGAAATGGATATGTCGGCTCGAATGGTTTCTTTGCTAGAGTCGGAAGTATAAAGTACAAAACTTCGGAAAGTGGGAATAATGGCAGAAATCAAAGCAGTTTTCAAATCGGCGGAATTGGAATGGTCCCCGCACCAGGTGTGTCGCAATGGGGGCATTTTCACTGCAAACGTATTAGTACTTGTAATCCTTTCCTTCCAAAAGGTTAAGTGCGGAGTTTTATATGCCTTTGGTGGTGCGTGGACCCCACCATATCTGCCTTCTTGACCTCATTCGCCAATTTTATTTCTAATTCCCCTTGAGATTGACTTGATACCGATCAAGGGGGATAATATTCCGAAATCTCCAAAATGCCGAGATTCGCAGTAGTTGCAGCATAGCAACACCAAATCCAGATCATACCGTTCTTTCATCACATCAAATAACTCTGCTTTCCCAAAATTTTAATCACGGCCAAGGTTACTAAACGGAGGTCAGGCCAAATTATCTCTTCTTATGGCAGGAAGGGGAAAACTTTTCGTGCCGAACGTGATGAATGAATGATATAAACATTCGGTTTTCAAATATGTGACAAGGTGTAACAGAGTTACTAAAAATTATACTCTTGGCTGTCCAGTAACTGTAATTGATATAATCCGTAAGCCTACCAATTGTAAAAGTGTACCGTAAATGTAACGCCCCACGGACGCTTGCTGCCGGCCGTGTCGGGGCATAGTCCTTCTCGGTCATCAGCCGCTGTCGAGACATCCGCCGTCTCCAGAGAAGGTTCTGGAAGCCAGCGATCGGACGATTGATGCAATTTCTGACGAGGTTTCGTCAGCCCGGCCGCGCCCGGCCGTCGCGCCCGGCCGCACCCCGAGCAGTCGCTACTGGACACTCAAGGCGAGCGGAACTGTGTTGGACGGTCCGGCGCGCGCTAACTTCCCACCTAAATTCGGCTTCTAAATTCATAGAAAGGGCAATATCACGGCTTTTCTTCAGAGAAGAAAGTTCTGTACTGCGTCTGACTGTCTCGTGTGTGCGTACGAGTGCTGCAGTGTAAATACAGGCAGCTGTAAGGACATTGGTGCCTTCACAACCGGCTTATCGAAACGCGAAGGTCATTAGACTATCACTCAAGCCGATATAGGAACTTTCCTACAAGTGCGTGCCGCGATCCGGACTTTCTGAGACTTTCCGAGCCTTTCTTCGACTTTCTGCAAGTACATCCAGATCAACACCAACTGGACCTTCAATCACGCCGATTCAGCACGGACGGGCAAAGAAACGTCTTCCGCTTCATTTACGTAAGTCCGAGCAACTTCATCATCCTTTTAAAAATACCACTTCCGAATTTTGACCACAAATAGAACTGTTTTAAAATTGCATAATTGTGCTGTATACCTACCGTGTTCTGAATACTGTGTATGGGAACTACTGTGTGAACCTCGAGCCGAATTTGAAACATATAAATCTGCACAAAAGTGAGCGAATAATTTTGAAAAATATATAGGGTAACTTAACTTAATTAATTATGACTGAGATTTCTTCTGATAGATTGGCGGATTGTTTCAACAAAATTCGCCTTGAAATGCGAGCACATGCGAGCACTTTCTCCGGACTTTCTCCGACTTTCTGCAAGTACATCCAGATCAACACCAACTTAGACCTTCAATCACGCCGATTCAGCATGGAGGGGCAAGGAAACGTCTTCCGCTTCATTTAATGTAAGTCCGAGCAAATTCCAATCCTTCTAAAAATACCACTTCCGATTTTCGACCACAAATAGAACTGTTTTAAAATTGCATAATCGTGCTGTATACCTACCGTGCAGTGAATACTGTGCGTGGGAACTACTGTGTGAACCTCGAGCCGAATTTGAAATATAGAAATATCCACAAAGCGAGCGAATAACTGTGAAAAATATATAGAGTAACTTAACGTAATTAAATATGACTGAGCTTTCTTCTGATAGATTGGCGGATTGCTTCAACAAAATTCCACTAGAAATGGGAGCACAGGGTATGACCCAAAACATCAAACCCTTTTCTGGAGATGGACATAACAGATTAACCGACTGAATTCGCCAACTAGAACGCATTAACTTCAGCATGGATGAAGACCAGATGCAGATAATTTGCATCAAAACGCTTTCTGGACCCGCAGCCGAATTCATGCAGCGCGTATTCAAGGAGCAACCACTTATGACGTGGGCATAAATCAAGCACGTCATGCGGGAGAGATATTCAGACTTTTCGGATCAGAAGTGTGCACTGGAAGGGCTGTGAAAAAAGCGCCAAAATAGAGGTGATTTGGTTCAAAATTTCGGTGAAAAGTTAATCGCTCTGGCACGTGAAGCATACACAACATTAGAAAATCCCTCCACTCAGGAAAATCTCATTGATATTTTTAATAAAGATGTCCAAAGTAGCTCATTGGCAAACAAGCTATACAGACAAAACTTCCGAACCCTGGAGGAAGCCATCCAGTTTGCAGTGAAGGAACAGAAGGTAGACAGAGTTATTGAGGTCTGCAGAGGCGTACAAAGACAGGAGCCGATGGAAGTCGACTCGAATCAGCCAGACTCAGGAGAGGACAAACTAGAGAGATTGAAAAAACTCGTCATGGCAATAGGCCAATCAGTGGAAAAATTAACAGCAACAAAGCTAGAAACTGAGTAGCCACCCAGGGATAATCAACCTCGCCCTGAACCACGGGTATTCCATCCCACCTACCAATATTACCCACGACCGCCACGAAACTACCCCTCAAGACCGCACTATGGACCACCGCAGCCACAACCTCCTATGGGCCCCAGAGTATGGAGAGCACCACCCAACACCGCCCAGCACCCAGCTTACCGCTGGACTCCAGATGGTAGACCCATCTGCATAAAGTGTGCCAAAATCGGTCACATTGGAAGACGGCGCCGCTCTCAGCCTATTAGCCAGTCAGAAAACTAATGAGCTCTGTCGCGACTGACCACCGTGATGGAGCTGAGCAGATTCAGACAGAGGAAATAACGAGAAAACAGAGGAAGAACATCAGGAAAAAGCCAAACGCCGAAAAAGAAAACAAAGGTTGGCACGCGTCCAACAAGTCCACATCAAGGAAAACACGCCCATGGCTTGGCTTCATATAGGCAACCAAAGAGCATATACGCTCGTAGACACTGGAGCCGACATATTTCATGATTTCAAACAAATTATTTGATAAAATCGCGGATAAAAATATTATAAATTTATCACAGGACCGACGAGATTGCATACCACTGATATCCGCCAGTGGCCATCACCTGAAAAACATTGGAGTCGGAACCTTCATGGTGGAGATGAGCAAATTCCGAAAACAATTCGAATTTCAAATTGTAGAGGACCTAAAACAGGAGTGCATGTTGGGAAATGATTTTTTGACGAAGTTTGGAGCGAAGTTAGATTTTGAGAAGAAAGCCCTCTGCATCGAAGGAAACATGATTCCTCTCAGACCACAAAAACCGAACAGTGAACCAACTAGCTCACTCGTCCGAGTCAAGGAGAGAATTCACATTCCCGCCAACACTGTCGTGGAATGCCCAGCCTTCATTAACCGTGTCAACTAGTAGATCAAAATTGTCATGTACACTCCCTGGATAACATACCGCTGATCTCCGAAGAACCTGGCTTGTTCATAGCAGAAATAATACCAAAGCCTGACGAACACAAACGCGTATCAGTGCGAATTGTCAATACTACTACACGCGATTTATCCTTGCACCCAGAGCAGGTGATTGCATTCGCTGAGACTATAGACGATTCTGACTTGGAAAACCTGATTGATATGACAGAGGACATTGAACTGACGCCGCCAACCGCTCCCTCTGACCCGCTGGATCAAGCCAAGCTGACTCACCTGACTGATGCTGACAAAGACAGACTAGAACAGCTGTTATGTGCTAATACTGACTTATTTGTCGAGACTGACCCAGATCTTGGAACGACTGATGTCATCAAAATAGACATTGACACTGGAGACAACCCGCCAATCCGACAGGCACCTTACAAAACCCCATTCTCTTAGCGAAAATACGTAGAAGAACAAATTAAAGTGATGCTAGACGCCGCTATCATTGAGGACTCAGACAGTCCCTGGGCCGCCCCGATAGTGATTGTTCGCAAGAAGGATTGGAGCAACCGGTTCGCAATTGACTTCAGAAAACTAAATAAGGTGACCAAGAAAAATAGCTACCCACTCCCGCTAATTGAGGACATGCTTGCCTCTCTGGGAGGTGCGAACTTCTTTTCGTCCTTGGATCTGAAAGCTGGTTATTGGCAAATCCCGATGTCCGAGAAGAGTAGTCCAAAAACTGCTTTCCCATGTTTTCTAGGCCTGTGGAACTTTCGCAACATGCCATTCGGAATTTGCAACGCTCCGAGCAAATTTGCAGAATTGATGAACAAAGTGCTGTCTGGCATTCAAAATCAGTTTGCAACAGCCTACATCAATGACATAATAGTATACTCCAAAACGTTTGACGAACATTTCGCCCATCTTGAAGAAGTTTTCCGCCGACTGCGAAAAGCGAAATTGAAACTAAGACTGTCGACATGTGATTTCTTGAAAGAAAGAGTACAGTACTTGGGACAACTAGTGTCAGCCTCTGGCATCAAGCCAAACCCGAGAAAGTGGAAGCGATTCAACATATGGCCGCCCCGACCAATGTTAAGAGAGTCCGCTCATTCATCGGTATGTGTTCATACTACCGTCGCTTCATTCCCAACTTCAGCAAAATCTCCACGCCACTTATAAACCTCACCAAGAAACATGCAAGATTTGAATGGACAGACGAGTGTGAGCATGCTTTCGAAACCCTGAAACGAAAATTAGCTTCCGCACCCGTGCTGGCATATCCCGACATTACGAAAGAGTACAAATGATACACGGATGCCTCCCAGGAAGCAGTTGGAACCGTGTTAGTGCAGAAACACGGAGAAGGTGAAAGAGTGGTACAGTACCTGTCGAAACAATTGAATGAAACAGAACGTAAATGGCCCGTGGTGCAAAAAGAGGCTTACGCGTGTGTTTGGGCTGTGCAAGAATTGCGCCAATATTTGCTTGGATCGAAATTCACCATTCTGACCGATCACCGTCCACTTACCTTTATGAACCTGTCAGAAATGAAAAATCCACTGTTGCAGAGATGGGCTATCATGCTTTCAGAGCACAACTGCGAATTCATTTATATTAAAGGAAGCAAAAATATTGTCGCGGACCATCTCAATAGAATGCACGAAACTGACCAAGAAGTGAATGTCATAGATTCAGACCATGTTCCAATGGGTGATCTCCGTCACACCGAATTCAGAAAACCAGAAGAGGACCTGAGCAGAGAGGAAAAATTTAAAGATGTACTAGTGAAATGGGAGAATATAGCGAAACTGCAGAAAGCAGATGAGGAAATAGCAAATATTCGAAAAATCATGAATGACAAAAATCACGCAGATTATCGGGATATCGTTTTGCATTACATGGAATTTGACAAAATGATCTACAAAATTAGCGACGGACCTCGCTGTGGACCATTTCCAGGCCTACAACTATGCGTGCCAAAATCCCTGAGACAGGAAGTATTGAAGGAGATGCACGAAGGTTTCTTTGCAGGACACATGGGACTCACCAAAACATACGAAAAGCTTAAATTCAGATATTATTGGAACGGAATGTGGAGAGACACAGTGGCCTACCTCAAAGCTTGCGTGCCTTGCACAGGACGCAAAACCAAAGCAGCCGCAGCCCCGATGCAGGAGATGCCAGTACCTCACTATCCCTTTGAAATGATCGCGATCGACACGTGTGGACCATACCCAGAAACGCAAAATAGTAACCGTTACGTCATCACGATCATGGACTTGTTTTCTTCTTGGCCGGAAAGTTTTTGCACTAAGCGAAAGGATGCTCATACCGTCGCGAAAATCCTTATGTGAAGAAATCATCCCACGCCACTCATGTCCACGCGTGATACTTTCGGACTTAGGAACAGAATTTAGAAATGCCGTTGTAGACGAGCTGGAAACCTGTTTAAATATTCGCCATATCACCACCAGTGCATATCTGCCGCAAAGTAACGGACGCTGCGAAAGGTACCATAGGTGCCAAAACGACATATTGGGAAAAACAATAAAAAAAAATCAAGATGATTGGGACACAACGATTCCAACCACTCTTGCCGCCTATCGGACCGCTAATATTGGAAGTTCTGGAACCATCTCGCCATTCTTCACACTGTACGGCAGAGACCCTGTTCTCCCCCTGGACAATTTGCTCCAGCCTAAAATGAAATATTACGGAGAAGACTAAGTCCCAAAAATGCTGTCCAATTTGCATGAAGCGTACAACCATGTAAAGACACACATTGTGGAGAGCCATGAACAGAACCGGGAGTACGCAGACCGAAAAGCCAAGCCGCGAAATTTCAAAATTGGGGATCCTTGTATTATATGACACAACGGTACAACCTGGCAAGTCGTCAAAGTTCTCGTTCCCGTGGAAGACATACTTTCGGATTGTCAAGCAGACGAGCCCAGTCAACTATGTGATCAGAAATCAGACCTCCGGTAAGACCCGGTTGGTGCATGCACAGAAACTACGGCTAGCCGACCCGAACACAGCATGGGAACCCACCAAGGACCAAGACGAACCGGTGAACCTGAATTATTTAGAGAAAACCTCAAAGGTATATGGTACTGTCTCTGAACGAGTGCAGCCTTTTAGGTCAGCCAAACGGGCCGAGGCCGGCCCTGACTACAGTCCCTGTGAGGATTGGCCCATGGACGTATGCAGCCCACAGAGAACAAAGGATGATGAAACCGCTGAGTTGACAGAGCCTGTGTCTGGCTCGGTGCAACCACCGCCGGTCGAGTTTGACCTGCCAGAGAGATCACCTCTCACCCCGTCAGCAGATGTAGCTGAGCCCCCACCGGTATCGAGTGATACTGAGACAGACATTCCTCTGTCTGAACCAGATCAGAAAAACAAAAGGCCGTTGCCGTCGACTAGTGAGTCAGACGACGACGCCCCATTTTTGGAACCAGCGGAACGAAACAAAAGACCACTTCCCTCTTCGGGTGATTCAGAAGACAATTTACCCCTTTCAGAATTAGCAGAGCGCCTAAAACGACCATTACTCGTGTCCAGTGATTCAGACCCTGAAACTTCACAATTACAATTGGCGAAACGTTCAAAACCTCCAATCAGCGAATCGGAAGATGAAATCCGCTTTCAGAATTAGTAAAGCGCTTGCAGGACTCGACTGAAAGCCCAGTGAGGCCAGTCCCTGAAAAACGACTTTTGGTGGAATCATCTGACGAGGATCGTTCTCCATGCAAACTCCAAATTCACGATGACTCCGCTACTTCCACTGATTACGAAGCTGATGTCGACCGAGTCGACGTCACGCCTAATAAAGTTCACGCCTTCGCGAGCCTGGTGGAGATGCACAATGATTCAATAATGAAGCAGTTCAAATTACAAATGATGATGTTCCAGTCTATACTTAAGTAACGGCTCTAGTAGATATGTCGTCGAAGTGTGCCAGTGAGGCGCTTCATGTGAACATGTACCTGTATTGTTGACGCAGTGGCGCCACAAACGGTGACGAAATAACGCCACCTACCGGCCTGATTGCCGATGTGATGGACGTGGTGCGTGCAGCACCTTGTGATGGAACCCCATATGGGCGTAATGATGTTGATGTGACGTTGTGACGTCACCTATCCTGATGTCTTATGTGACATATTGTCAACTGTTAGTAGCATGTATTTGTGGTCAAAATCAAACCCCAAACCTATGCTTCCGCATTTTCAAACCGAGATTTGTACCTGGAACCCACAGTGCAATCAAAACCATCCAACCCTTCCCGCACGGGGAAGACATCATCGTCATCCGTCCTGGACCTGGACCTGAGCCAGCATCAGCACGACTTGACACTCGGGCGTGACGAGTCCGTCACGCCAGTTTCCGCAGGACCGTCGATCGCACACTCCGCCGCCAGACGCCGCCACACGCCGCCTCACGCCGACACCCGCAGCTGACAGCACGGACCTGAGCTGACGACCGGACGTGACGAGACGGTCACGCCGGATGCCACAGGACACCGACAGGTGGACCGCCTGCGGCCACCTCATGCAGAGGCAGACAGGAAGTGTCTGCAACACGACCCACCAGTGGCCGTTATACTCGGCCAGTTCGACGACTGGGCCGTTCGCTCGGCGCCAGCGAGCGCCGCCGATGGACCGAGCAGGCGCCGCCGAGGAAACGCCCTGCTGCAACCTGACCGTCGCCGCGACAGAAGCGAGCGCCTCCGCTGCGGATGCGAGCGTCGCCGCTGCGGGCGCTAACGAGCGCCTTCACGAAGCGGCGCTAACGAGCGCCGTCCCTGAGTACGCGAGCACTGCCAGTGCCGGTGCAGTGGGCGGTCATATGGATGACTCAGCCGAACTAGCTCGTGGTGGACCGGAAGCCACCGCGGTGATATGGATGAATCACCGTCCGTTCTCGCAGCTGGACATGATCGAACACGACATAATCTTCCATAAGTATATGGAAAGACGTCGCAGTTGTCAGGGTCGTGTCCCTGACCAGTGACTCAGTCCGATGAGTGACATGCGGTAAATGCCGCAGGGCCGTCCAGTGTACGCGGCCAACGGTCTGCAGCATTACAAGGTCGTCCATGCTCGGACATCCCCTCGCCGAACCGGACTGAACTTTCTGCAGTGCGCGCGCGACAGTGATCGGCGAAATTATATTATATAAATCGTATGCGAGTGTCGCGTAGTAGTGATATTGTTTAATTTACTACCATGGATTCGGGAGTGGGTACCCTTATAAACCCCCTAGACTAACCCACGTAGAACCGTGCGTAATCGGAACTTGTGCTAATTTGTTGTCGTATCGTAAGTGTTTGTTGATTCGTATGTGATTGTAGAAGGCCGTGATTTGTCTGACTGGAAGCTCAGAATTAATCTGTAAATTGATCCGATCTTTTCGGACCTCAGTTGTGATGTAACAGAGTTACTAGAAATTATACTATTGGCTCTCCCGTAACTGTAATTGATATAATCCCGTAACCCTACCGATTGTAAAAGTGTACCGTAAATGTAACGCCCCACGGACGCTTGCTGCCGGCCGTGTCGGGTCATAGTCCTTCTCGGTCATCAGCCGCTGTCCAGACATCCGCCGTTTCCAGAAAAGGTTCTGGAAGCCAGCGATCGGACGGCTGATGTAATTTCTGACGAGGTTTCGTCAGCCCGGCCGCGCCAAGTCGCGCCCCGGGCAGTCGCTACTGGACACTCAAGGCGAGCGAACCTGTGTTGGACGGTCCGGCGCGCGCTAACTTTCCACCTAAATTCGGCTTTTAAATTCATAGAAAAGGCAATATCACGGCTTTCCTTCAGAGAATAAAGTTATGTACTGCGTCTGACTGTCTCGTGTGTGCGTACGAGTGCTGCAGTGCAAATACAGGCAGCTGTAAGGACATTGGTGCTTTCACAACCGGGTTATCGAAAGGCGAAGGTCATTAGTCTGTCACTCAAGCCGATATAGGAACTTTCCTACAAAGGTCAATGGTGTTACGTCAGGTCAAGTATTATGCATATTCTATGCCGTCTTGTGTGTGGAGTTGGGATTTCTGGGCGCGTCAGCTGCCTTGGCGACTTTGGGCCCACAATGTCGTCTGATGCCGAATGCTACTGCTCCTTGTGAATTTAAATATTAATTCGGTTTTAGAGAAACCGAAGTAGTACACCATGACATTGTGTGAACAATGATCCGAGATGACACGACTTCGTGTGACCGGACCTTATCATATTAAGCAAACATAAAGCATATACAGGGCATATATAAAGAGATGCAAAATGTCGGACAGTAAGAACACATGGCAGACGTAAGGAGTCTTCATATAGACACGAATAAGGCCACAAGGGTGCCGCACCCAAAAGCATTTCTGGCCGCGCTGCTGTCAGTACCTGTACAATCATTACCCTAGTGGAAGCAAGGTCAGTCTCGCTGCTGACAGAATTTGATTTTCCGATGGCATCAATATTCATCGCTCGAAATGCACAACAAGAGCAGCTGTGTCTCAAACAGATTCAATGGCTGTGACGAAATGGGAAATATTAATACATGGGTGACATTGGTACCTATTAATGGTATGGTGAACGGTAGAATGCGGAGAAAGTGACAGCTAATGCACACAAAACTGATCGGAAAGATGATGCAAAGCCGTGACTAATCCCACACCGTCCAATGTCTCACCACGGCCGTGGAGTACGCACCATCTACCAGGGCTGCATTTATACCTTGCAATCCTGGGTGATGACATAGACACTGGGTGGTGAGGAAATGACAATTTCTGGGTGATGGAATACGGAGAGGATATTTTCCTTCAAACCTTGGCATCAGAATCTCACTTTGAAGTTTCAGGTGAATCTTGAACACTTTACCACAGGGCAATTCATTGTCGCACAACACCATCAGACATCCAAATTGAAAACGCATGGAGGATAATTTTGCGAAGAGGATAATGCTATGGATGGCAAAAATCCAGGAAAGACCCGTTTTTCGACCTTGACGTCTACTGTGGCGGGCCAGGGTCCCAGGGAAAACCGTCCACTGTGGCGGACCAGGGCCGCGGAGTACATCATCAACTGTGGCAGACTAGGGTCGCAGAATACATCGTCAACTGTGGTGGACCGGTGCCGTGGGACACACCTACTATTACGGACTAGGGCCGCGAAGCATAGCGTCCACTGCGGCGGGTCAGGGCCGCGGAGTACATCATACACTGTGGTGGATCAGGGTCGCGGAGCAAACCGTCCACTGTGGCGGGTCAGGACTGTGGAGTACACAGTCCATTGTGGCGGATCGGGGCCGCGGAGCACATCGTCCAATGTGGCAGACCGGGGCCGCGGAGTACACCATTCATTGCGGCGGATCATAGCCATCAACAGGTCAAATTATGTCATGCCATGACAGTGGCGTACCTAGGCTTTGCGAGAGGGGGCAAACTGATTTGGAAGGTGCTCAACTACCCCCATTTAAAATCGTCCCCGGATTTCCACCAATGTATTTTTTTTCAAAGGGGTTCTTTATATTTTTGCTGTAGAATAATGAGTGGCCAAATCAACTGTCATGTGCAGGGAACCAAATATACCACCACTATTTCTGAATCACCGGATTTCAACCCTAACTCCCCCATCCTGTTGGAAGGTTTGTATTTTGGTATCCCTTAAAAAGTCACCTGACACTGCTGAAATTATACCTGAACAAAGCATTCAAAAATGTAAAAGTTGGCAATATCAGGCATTCCAATTAATAACGCCCGGTCGCCAAAGCGCCAAAGTTCGTGCACGTGTACACCCGCCTTGCGCAGTCGGCGCATTCGCCACTCTACGTGTGCTTCTCCGGTTTCTGCTAGGTCTCCCACGTTTTGCTAATTGCTGTCACCTGATAGTCTTGTGCCACATTTGCCATGTGGAATGCCTGGTATGGCGGCTCGCTGGAATTTGTTTTTATAAATTCAATTCGATGTATTAGTTCTCTTCTTCCCACATTTTCTCGTGATTAACAAATCCGGAGACACAATGAGCTTTGATGCACCTCATCTCTTTGGTTAAATAAGCTCCCAGATTGTCTACCGAGCCGTGACCCTAGCTAGGTGTTTGATTTTTTTTTACCCGTTGCGTTTTTCTTCTTCTATGGATGTTGTTCTTTTGCCAGAAAAACAAAAGAACAAAAGTATGTGCACATACATCCAGACATGAGCAGGGATGAAATCATAGATGCAACAGACAAAGGACCATATAGAGCAGAAAGGACATGGAGCAACAACTCCAATCAACAAGCACGAGCCAACACCCAAGCTGGACGAGTTGCTTTTCAGAGGTCTGACCTAGGGGAGTATGTTGTCAGGACAACCAGGAGTGGGAAGGCAGGCAGGGGGGGAAAGGACTAGGAGACCGAAAGTAAACTCAGAACAGCATAACTCACATGCATGTATGTACTTCAACTGAACATACTGTGCCAAAATGGCTGGACTGTATACAAAATAACTTCATGAGATAATACTTACTCACAGGTATCATCATAATAATCTAATCATCTTGATTATTTCAATAAATAGAGTGGTTGTCGTTTAATGAGTGAAACATATAAACAAACATGTGAACACCAGCATTCTTGATAGATGCCTTTTTGACTCATATGCAATGACCAAACAAAGATGCCCCTGGCCTGCTCCCGTTCATACTGCCAGTGCGCTATTGGTATGACATGGGAGTATGGTGAATGAATGTGTGTGTGAATGGAGAATGAGCCACTTACCATGGCCTGCTTCAAATAAGCATCTTAACTTGGTACACCAGGGGCATCATGCTCCTGAGCTCCTGAGCACTGGATAAATTATGGAGCGGCCTACCCAGATGGCATCGGCAAACCAATGAAGGAGGTGAATGACATTCACCAGTGTGATATTTAACACACAACATACCTGTCAAGACTGGCTGGTGATACATTACTGGAACATGTGGAACTCATTGACAGAAACACCTATCATTAATCTGACTCATTTAATAATATTAAATTGTATCCACCCACCTTGGCACATGTGCTTTGGCCTTCTCGTACCATGCAAAATAAACTGATCTGGTATACTGGCTCGGTCCCAGTTGTTTTCATAGATGCCATGCAAACGTTCCTGGTAGATACCTGATAAAACATGCCACCAACTGGTCTAGACATCTAAATTTAACTTGTCCAGCTAATTTGGTATCTTCCTATGTATACATCCCAAATCAACATGATGTAAATCAATATATTCCTACTTGACCTGCATTCATATTTTGCACTGTGATGAATGGAGGGATAGGCAGTAACATATGCATAATTACCATGTACCTAGGTGCCTATGCAACCATAATTAAATTCACATAGGTCCTGCCTAGGCACATGCCTATCTGTCTAGTTGGGTGGTACCTACCTAGGTACTTACATGAACCTCATTACCTACATTGCAATTCACACTAGCTAAAAATGCACCTCAACCTGCTCATGTTGATAGTAGGTACCTAGTGCCTACCTGGGTACCTACCTACTTATTCATATTTGGTGATGACTAAACCAACCCAAAATAGCCTATGCATATTTACCTGGGCATATTTACCTAGCCCTTTATCTAGGTAAAGATCTGTATGAACATATTTGGATCAGGATATTCACATGCACTTGCACCACCACCCAGCACCTATCCCCCCACCAAAAAAAAAAACCCACACGATAGTACTATGTTCTGTGCAAGGCCGTACGAACCTCCATGTAGTAAACCTGCCGCTCATTAGACATTATGAATGAAATAGAGAAAGTGCTGTTGATTAATCACCACTTGGTAACCGATGATACTTATTACCTTAGAGAAGATATATACTACATTTTCATTGAAATAAGTTGAATATCCTTGCTTGTGCAATGTGCAATTGTTTTTTAATACAAAACAATTGTGCACAAAATAAATATATCCATGCTTTGCTTCCGAGCGTTTTTTTATCGTGATATATGCATGGTTTCCTTTATAACAAGTTTCTTTTTTTCTTTTTTCTTTTTTTCTCTTTTTTTAAATGTTTTTTTTCTTTCTTTTTACGTTACACCAACACTATGTTTATACTAGGTTGAATGGTTTTGTGAAGTAAGTTGCCGGTACACTTCAACAATCATATTAATATTCTCCACTAATTGCTAGACACCTCCGGTCTAGTTATGTAGTCGTCCGAGTTAGGTGAGTGAAAACAGGTAGGTTGTAATAAAATTATTGAACTAGGTACCTTGCTACATAGGCCCTACAACTAAGTTCTAATACCTAACAACCTTGGAAAATAAAACATTTAACCCATTCTTGAATATAATCTCAGATGACCTTGCCCTTACCTATTCTCATTTTGAACGCGTTCGAGAGAATTGTAATTTCTATGATGTTAAAGATGTCAGTAGACAAGCTGAAATGGGTCCCGACTTAGGAAGAAATATAGATATTCTCCACTTGAATGCAAGGTCCATAGTAAATAAATTCGATAAGCTCAATATCTTCCTAAATCAGCTGAATCACAAATGGAGCCTTATATGTATTTCTGAAACCTGGTTATCAAAAGAAAATGAACAGAAATTTAACTTAGGTGATGAAGATTATGAACTATTCTGCAAAAGCAGGGAACACAAAATTGGTGGAGGCTCCGCAATCTATTGCTTGAAATCACTGAAAGCAAAACAGCTATATCCATTTGATTTTGTTACTGCCAAACCTGAAGGTGTTTTTCTCCAAATAGAATTGAGTAATAAACAAACTATTTTGATTTGCCAGATATATCATGCACCTGATCATCATGCACAATTCTTGTCAGAATTTGAGGAATGTCTAACGACAATAAACCATCTGAACATGCCTACATACATCATTGGAGACCTAAACATTGACCTATTCTCAATTCCAAATGACCACTTTGCTGACTCATTTTTCATATCTATGTGCTCTCATGGTTTTCTTCCTCTAATATCAAAGGCGACTCGTGTATGTGATGTATCAAAAATAAAACAGACTGGCATCATTAAATCTGATTTCTCTGATCACTTCTCTATTTTTATAACATCAGAATCTACAGTTCAAAAACCAATCATTGCAAAAAGAACAAGAACTACCTTTGACTTTCATAAAATTGACAGTCTGAGAAATCATCTAACAATTGAACTTGAAGGCATTTTTGATGAAATTGATCCTGAAAAAGCATGTAACAGTTTAATTAATGCATATAAAAGTGGGATTGATACATTTACATATACTCAAGTCTTATCAAGAAAAACAGCCTCAATAAAACCATGGATTTCACCTGCAATATTATGCTCAATCAACCAAAAGCAAATATTATTTAATCAAACACTTACATATCGAACTGCTGAAAGCAAAAAAAATATAACAGGTACAAAAACACACTGATTAAAATAATTAGAAAGGCAAAAATACTTCATTATGAGGTGGAATTTGACAAACATCAAAATAATCCAAAAGAGACATGGAAAATGCTTAACCAGATACTGAGGCAATCTCCTTCCAAACGGAATATCCCTGAAAAAATGAATACAGATACAGGCATCACTCTAGAAAATGATGCAGCTATAGCTGAAGGTTTCAATAAATATTTCACAGAAATTGCACCTAAATTGAGAGAACAAATTCCTCAGAGCAACACCAATGCTTTAGAATATATGCATACCTACCCAGATATATCAATGGTGCTATTATCAGTCACAGAAAACAATTTAGATACAGTGATTGCTTCTTTAAGAAATGTTGGGTCAGGAATTGATGGAATAAATTCTAGGATATTTAAGCAATCATACAGATCCATATTACCACACCTAACCCATATTATCAACTTATGCCTGAGTAATGGGATCTTCCCAAAGCCATTGAAAATTGCAGTTGCAAAGCCCATCTACAAAAAAGGTGACCCAGCAACATTTAGTAACTACAGACCAATTAGTATTCTTCCATATATGTCGAAGATATTAGAAAAGATAATCTACAACCAACTTTTGGAACATTTCACCTTACACAATCTACTTTCTGATAAGCAATTTGGTTTCAGAAAAGGAAGGTCCACATATATGCCTTTTCTCTTAATCCAGAGCTTAATCACTAAAGGATTCGAAAACAATGAATATATTGTTGGAATTTACCTTGATTTGAGAAAGGCGTTTGATACTGTTGACAAAGAAATATTATGTGCAAAAATGGAAAAATATGGTGTGAAGGGAAATGCAATCAAAATGATACAGTCATATTTATCAGAAAGAACCCAAGCCACCACAATAAATAACAGCACCTCTGCTTTCAGAAAAATTGAAATGGGTGTCCCACAAGGATCAATTTTAGGCCCCTTACTCTTTATAATATATATAAATGATTTTGTAAATTTGCATGTAGAATGTGAGACATTTATATATGCTGATGACACAGCCATTTTTTTTTCAAAGCACTGACTGTACAGAACTTCATAACAAGATCACAAATTCCTTACCAAAAATTTCACAATGGCTGCATTCAAACCTTTTGTCCTTAAATGAATCAAAAACTGTATACCAGCTATATAATAATCATAAAGCAGACATTGATATCAATATTGAATTTAATGGAATTGCTATTTTGCATCAAAATCCAGTAAAATATCTTGGTGTATACATAGATGAAAATTTGAAATTTGCATCCCATATCAGCAGTGTCTCAAACATAATAAGTCGCAACATAGGAATGATCTCAAAAATAAAATATCTTCTAGGGAAAAATCACCTCCTAAAATTGTATAATGCATTAATTCTCCCATATATCATCTATTGCTGTTTTCTCTGGGGTACAAACTATGCTAATCAGACACACAAATTATCTTTACTTCAGAAAAGAATGATGCGTATTATTGAAGGTGTATTTCCCCCTCAGAGTGCAAATCCTATCTTTAAGAAGCATACAATTTTAAAAGTTCAAGATATAGCAAAACTTCAAATGCTGCTTATTATGCAAAAAATCATTTATAATCAGCTACCTCATTCCATTAGACCCCTTTTCACAGAATCGATTAATACCCCTTATTCCACAAGATTACAAAACCACTTCCAACACAGCTATTCAAACAAAAATTATCATCTATTCACCATTGAATGTCTTAGACCCAAACTTTGGAATACTATCATAGCAAAACATTTTCGGCATACAGAGATACCAAATTCTAAGATTGTTCTAAAAAATTACATCAAGACATATTTCTTGAGCAGATATTAACTGACTTGAGCATTCACTACAAATGTTTGATACCAAAGGAGTACACATGTGTATGTATGTGTGTTTGTGTGTGTGCATGTCCTTGTGTGTATGTATGTGCAGGGGTGCTGGCATGTGTGTGTGTGTGAGAGTGTACGAGTGCGTACGCGTGTGCGTGTGCGTGTGGTTGTTGCGTGTGCGTGTGCTTGTTGCGTGTGCGTGTACGTGTGTGTGTGCGTGTGTATGCGTGTGCACGTGTGCGTCTGCGTGCGTTTAGCTATATATACAAGTTGAAAACACCCAACCATAGCTCCTCTCACACTCCACCCGGCAACAAGCCTATGCTTAGCTGGATGGAGTTGTGGGAGGAGCCAAAGTAAAAAAAAGAATTTCAAATCAGGAGTGCTCATTACTACCTGTCCACAAACCAGCTACTAACATTATAGTTTAGACCTTAAATTCTTATTGGGATGGATCTAGGGCCAGTCATATGCCACCTCTGGGTATGACTACTTACAGCATTCTTTATTATTAGTTTTATTGCTCTAATACCGGGTGCTTTGTATGCTAATTTATTTGTTTTCCATCTCTTAGCTGGGAGTGCCGCGACTTTAATTTTTATTTTATGGTGTTACCGTAAGGTGCTGCAGTCGTTGGGTAAGAGGAGGGGGCGCTCCTGGTCACCTGATCTTGGGTGGCGGACCTTAAAAAAAAAAAAAAAATATTTAGGGCTCCAGCCAATTTTTTTTGGGGCCTGGCACATGTTCGAGACCCGGCTCTTTTTTACAGCTTTGTTGCCTTTTTCTACACCGATGATATTTGTGTGGTATCGGCGCGTTTCCGAAGACGCCGATGTGTTATTTAGAGTCCGGTCTATTTGTTCCTTGTTTACGATCAGTTCCATTTTTGAGGGACCAGCCTGTTTTTGAAGCCCCGTGCGGTCTCATGGCCCTGGTGTGCCTTGAGGGCCTCCGTTATGCTTTTATTTAGCGCTCCCGGTGTGTTTATTTCGAGCTGCAGCGCATATTTTAAGGTCCTGTCCCTTTCTGCGAAACTCGGTACGCTTTTGATTATCGACATAACATTTTGGGATTACCGACGGAATTTGTTACCCGAACACGATATTTGGAGGCCCGTGGTCACTTGTTGGATCCCTAGCTGGAGCTTTAGTAGCTAGGACACGTTTGTGGGGGCCTAACACGTTTTGTGGGCTTTTGTAGCGGTTATTGGGACACCAGAGTGATTTTCGATGTCGGGACTGTTTTTCGTTGCCCCGGCTTCATTTGTTCGGTGATCACAATGAGACTTTTGGAGCCCCCGTGAAACCTGTCATGCCCCTAGCGTGATTTTCAGTGATCCGGGCGAGACTTCTTGGTACCCCTAAGCTCAGCGTGACTTTCCGGGGTCCCGGCCCGACCTTTTGTGGCCTCCGTCGTGATGTTCTTGAACCCCAGCACGACTCTTTCGAGCCCCCAGCGTGATTTTCAGGGGCCCAGGTTAGAACTTTTGAGACTCCAGCGTCCTTTTCAGAAGCCCCTGCGTGACTTTTTGGCCCCAATTGCGATTCTACGGGGCCCCGGTGCGATTATTGGGGGCCCAAACGGGATTATTAAAGAGACTGGTGCAATTTTTTTCAAGAGCTCGACGCGATTCTTGGGAGCCCCACAACCTGTCAAGGGGCAACGGCCCAAAATTTCCTCTCCCAATTCGGCATGCTACTGTGCCATGCAATTCTGCAGCATAAGCATATAGGAATAGCTCATCTATTTCATCACTCACACGTGATTTCAACTCCCTAGTTCTGCAGACAGTTTGAGGAAAGTCAAACATCTCCTATATGGATACGCAAGGATGGACTATTAGGCAACAGGGATACTATGGAATTCAGATCATAGTACTTTTGTGCAATACATACTTTGTTCCGCAGGCTGCTTTGGAGATGGATGCGCTCCTGAAGTTTGGTCAGGGTTGGAGTTGGAGGTGGATGGAGCAGCACTGTGAAGGACATTACATATGATTCAAAGGACTTCTTTCTGTTTGCATTAACCATGATGGTAATGAAGTAAAACTTTCATTAAATGACTTTCATAGTGTCCTGAGTGAGCAGCAGTATAATCGAGATGGGTTCTTGTGATATACGTTATAGAAGTAAAGTTATGCTGGAGCTTTTAGCCTCTAGTGGGAATGGTATGGATTCACTCATTAATGAATCCATAGCATAACCTAATAACCATAACCAACATAACCTAATCTAACATATCCTAACCTAATCTAACATATCCTAACCTCCCTTTGGAGGCAAAACAAACAAAAAATTAAATTAGAAAACAATTTTAAACAATATACGTTCTGGAACTTTTCAAAATAACAAAACCGAACCCAACCTAACCTAACCTAACGTCAGCTACTTTTGAAGGAAAAATGTCCTTTGCTACTTTTGCTACTTTTGAGTGTTATAAATTTTTTGAATAATTTTGCAAAAATTTCCTAACTTAAAAAACCTAAACTAGCCTAACCTAACCAAACCGGTAATATTGTGCTTTAAGGTGGTAACAAGACACGTTTTTACACACATTTGTCTCAATATAGCAAACAAATGGGTTAGGCTTGGTGAAGTTCAGGTAGTTTAGGTTTTTCAAGTTGGAAAACTTTTCAAAAGAAATCCAAAACAGTTTCCTCACAAATGTACAATTATTTGGTAAATTTGCAGTTTGGGGTGTTTTTTTGTGAACTTTTTCTTCAGAATACATGTTTATGAAGGTGACTAAGATTAAGGGACCACTTATTTTCTGTGCAAATGCTTACTTTTCAGGTTGTAGGCAAAATATTGCCATAAAAGGGCTTTGAGTTAGGTAAGATAGCATGAAAAGAAATGTTTTTTTTTAATGCAACAAAACCTAACCTAGCCTAGCCTAACCTACCTTTTGAGAACAAAAATCCCAAAAGTAAAATTAGAAAATGTCAGGAGGCAATTTATTTTGTTAAAATTTCCAACATTAAAAAAGAAACCTAACCCAACCTAACCTAACCTCATCTGCTTTTCAAGAAAAAAAATTGTTGTAAAAATATTTGGAAAACTTTTGGGACACTTTTCGGTATTATTGTGCTTTAAGGTGGTAACGAGAAAAGTTGTTTATAGGAGCTGTATAGCCAACACAGTCAATGCGGCAGCAAGCCCAAATAACCAACCAACCAACCAAAAAAAGGTCTTACACACATTTGTCTCCATAAAGCAAACAAATGGGTTCGGTTTGTTTAGGTTAGATTAGTTTAGGTTATTTAAGTTGAAAAATTTGTAAATTTGTTTCAAATAAAAAAAGTAATTGCACAGAAAATAAGTTGTCCCATCATCTTAGTCACCGTCATGAACATGGTATTCTGAAGAAAAATTCCAAATAAATAAATACAAACGCCTTTAACTGCAAATTCACAAATATTTTTTTTTATTCGAGAGCAACTCATGTTAGGTTAGGTTAGGTTAGGATGAGTTCGATTTTAAAATTTTGAAAATTTTCAGAAAATAAAATGCTCTAACTTTTCCTAATTTAGCTTTTTGTTTTTTTTTTCTCCATAGGGAGGTTAGGCTAGGTTAGGTTAGGTTATGCTGAATTTGGATTTTATTTTTTCATACATTTCTTTTTATGCTATGCTGCCTAACTCAAAGCCCCTTTGTTGGTGTTATTTTGCTCACAACCTGAAAAGTAAGCATTTGCACAGAAAAAGAATGGTCCCATCATCTTGGTCACATTCATAAACATTGCATTCGAATGATAAATTCCAAGAATTCTAAAACATCTTAAAGCACAAATTTACCACCAAACCTAACCCATTCGTTTGCTCTATGGAGGAAAATGTGGGTAAAAACTTGCCTTGTTACCACCTTAACACGCGCCCTGGAGGGCCTCTGAGAATTACGCGCACTGGAGGGGGGCGGATTCCGCCCCCCTAAGATCTCGGCTCCTAGTAAAGCTGGAGGAACGAAATTCGCAGGGTGGATGGGCACGATAGTGAACTCTATTGTGTGCAATTTGTGTGACCTTAGGTCAATATCTTCAAGGTCAAATGAGGTCAGATTGGCAAAATTTTCCGGTTTTGCGTGGCTTGGCTTGTCATCGTTATGGATCGCTGTGATTGTGTTTAAATGCTCAAAAATGGGCATCAATGATGTTTTGGACATTACTAATGATGCAATGCAGATGATAGACCCAACATTTGACCTCAGGTCACCTACGTAGCACCACTTTATCAGGTCAGTTACCTGTTCCAGTTACCGGAACTGGCCGCCCGCCCGACTGCTCCGTCGGGCAGCTCGGAGCAATCGGCTTCGTGAAGAAGGGAGTGAAGTACATGAATAAAGTATGGAAATGCAATGATAAACCGTACAAATGACAACCAGTAGTGCATTTATGGCAACATTCCAGTTGATCAAGTTTGGTTCCATTAACCTGTCATGAACTTGACCTGACTTGACCTTAGTGACCTAACATGACCTTGAAACTATACAGCATATCAATATGCATCAAACAAGTCCCTAGTGTTGCCTAGAACACTTCCCTTTTGTCAGTATACTGGGAGCGCATCTGCGCCGATTTTTGTGGTCTGGCGCTATAACATTTTTTGACTTTAGCGGCCCCTAACTTGAAAAATTTTCGGGCGATTTCAATGTTTCCTGCTTTAAACGACGCGCCGTTCATTTCTAAGCAGGTACACCGAAAATCGCGTATATCGACCGGTAAAATCTGCAGTTATTTGCGAAAAACCGGAGGGGTGGGCGGATTTCGCCCCCCTCCAGTGCGCGTGTTAAAGCGCAATAATACTCAAATATGGTAGGTAGGTAGTTTGATATCTGGTATTAATATAGAAACACCGTGCAGAAATCAGAAAAAGGCATTGACCGGACTTGTTCAAGCTTACTTGCCAACTTCTTCCCCTATTGTTTCTTTGTGAATTAAATATCAGCAAGTTATTCACTGTTTAAAATCACATCAATCTGCAGACACATCAGGTGCAAAGTATAAGATGTGAAGCAGCGCGACGTCACATGAGTTTGGCCACCGGATTAAACATCGCGCGCAATTGCACCACAAATGTCTCACCTCCGTCATATTTGTCGACCACAATCGCTAGTTTGAGATTCTGAGATTTTTGTACTTGGGCTTTTTGTCTTTGGATGCTACGGTTTGGGATGTTCTGAAGAACAGACATCACGACCGGTGGCCGCTATACCCCAATTTTATTTTTCAAGGAAGGAGACGGGAAATTTGCAACTTCAAACACGTAATTACTATATTGCTGCTAATTACTGGTTATTGTTGGGTGGTATTGTCTTTCCTCACTCAAACGCCTCAATGAAAGCATTCTAGGACTATGCCTAGCTGCGCCAGCATGCAAAATACAAATGCAGGGCAGTCCTCCGCTTTGTCGATAAAAATATCATATAACGTGCAAAACTATGTGGGCAATGCATAAACTTCGTATGTCTCACTCCCAGCCCCACCCCCACCCAAGCTACAAATTACTTTGTGGAGGAGTAAAGTACAATTAAAACCATTTAGACATCAGGAAGATGTCCTCATCCCAGGCCTGCCTTCAGCACATAAAACATAACATAAACTATAACGTCAAATCCCCTTAACGTAAACGTCCACCTGCCTGCACCTTGATCGCAAACATTGCCTTTTATGGACAGACATGTAACGTACTCGCTTTAAAGGCGGCGCAAATGACCTCTATGGTCCGGCACGCCGAAAAAAATCACTCCCACTCCCCACCCCATGCGCAGCGAAATTGAAACATGCCTGATGCTACCAATTTCTGCAATATATGAGGACAAATATGTGACGTCACCAAGGCTTGAAGGCGAACTATGGTGTACCTTTTACAATAATGGTATTTTGTTGTTGCGTTTAATGCGCGCTACCAGACATTGGTCTTGTCAAGGCTATTTATTGTATAGCATTGGTCGTGTATAACTGTAAGGGTTGATTTAGAAGTCATGTCAGCCATAGCTTTCTTTAGGAATACCAATTATAATGCAGTGTCCATGCAGCTTCTTGTTGACTTTTCTCTTTCATGGTATCATAAGCTGGCAGATTGGCCCACACATGTCTCTCGTTGGTTCAGTTTGAGACTGGGTTTCCCCATATCAATATTGAATGCATGAACATTGTCATTGGGCATGTAGGTAGGCACATACCTAGGTAAATATCAGGCTGATAGTGTGATGGGTGGGCTGCTGAAGATAATTCTAGTTTTTATATCCACACTCTCAATGATAACTGTGATTGCTGTTCACTGGACTGGATTGTATGCGAGTTTGACAATGACTGGAAATTAAGAATGGAATTAATCCTGTTCAAGCTCCATATGGTTAAGCATGTGGTTTTGCCATTGGTGGCGTGCACAAACATCAGTATGACAATGCAATTGTTGTTTTGTGGCTTAACATATTTTTTCTAGACAATCTAGTTTAAAATGCATCAGCATCAGCTAATCTCAATATTTTATGATGTAAGTTTTCCTTCCACAGTGGAGGGATATCCAGCTATTTTTGCGCACACAATTTTGAATTTTGTAGCAAAAGGTGGAGAGTCAGTCCACTATCTAATCGAAATCTGTTTATTTTCAGTACAAAATGTGCTGGTTAACATCAACTAAGTTTTCTATGTACCTAACATGGTGTTTTTCTTCTTTTTTTCTTTAGCTTTTTATCAGCATAAAAATAGCATAGGTTATTGGGGGGGCCCAAATCAACATGGAGGGGGGGGGGGGCAAGATCAACATTGGTGAGGCCATGGCCCCCACAAAAGCATACAAATCGACTCCCCTGGTTCAGTGATATCACTGCACTTCCTTAGTGCGGTGAAGTGTCGCTCAGCTGACATGACAACACAGTACATGGACGCTGAAGGGACGACGAGGCCTCCGTTGTCCCACACGTTCATCAGATGCATGACTTCGGGCGGTAGACTGTCCTCCTCATTGCACAGCACTGTTCCAACACACACAGCACATTTCACACCACGCTCCTCCGCCGGTTTACGGAGCATACCCAGCGATGTACCCGCCATAATTATCCACAAATGCAGAGCAGTTATCACTAATCTCCAGAGCATGCTGAACGCCTGCTGGCATCGGCCTGCTTTCGCACTCCTGAACCCGTTCACGCCTTGGACGCCGAATGTCCAGCAGACCGTGGTCGTCGCCGTCCTGTGGCCAGAGGCACTAGCGGATCCAGGGAGGGGCCATTCCGGCCATGGCCCCCCGAAGAGCTTAAAAGGGGACCATAGTGTCTTTTCGCCCCCCCCCGAAACCAACGGAAGTAAACTAGATTATACTACAGTAACCTTTGCCGAGGTAAAAAAATAGGGTCGGAATGAAAGAATCTCCAATTTTAAAGGTATGTTTTATAATTGTTTGGAAGCCAATATAGTAGCATAGTCGATTCTGACACACATCGAGGGTTCCATGCTGCTCAAGTTCTGCTTACAACAAGAGTTGACAAAATCGGATCCACCAGTGTGTACACGTGCACGAACGTTGACGTGGTACAAGACGTTGAACGTGAACGTGAACGTTTCGGTAAACAAGAACAAAAATCCGGTAACTTAGAAACGATGGAGGTAGGCTGTGGCCTCTACACAGGAAGTTATGTTGTCTTCTTTTTTTAATGGGCCCGTTTGCCAAATAGTGTTCGAAATCCAGTGCTTATAACTAAAAATAGTGGGAGAATGGGCACCCTCCAAATCCGTTCGACCCCTCCCCTGATGCAATTCCTAGGTACGCCACTTGGGGAGGGGGAGGGGGGGCTGACGCCGAAAACCGAAAGTTGGCCCCTCCATACCGGTGGGCTAGATCCGCCAGTGGCCAGAGGTGCACAAACCTGCCAACTCGCCTACCAGCGTAGGTGACAGATTTTGGCTGAAACAGTGCCGTTGTTCTCCCTGGTGAAAAAAAATCCCATGGGATTTGCATTTATTCTCTATGGGACATATGGGATCCCATATGTTCCATGGAGGAACACCTGGATTGTCCCATGATCAAAATCAAATCCCATTGAATTGCACAGAATCCCGTAGAAAAACCAGAACAGTCCTGTCGTAGAATTTGGGCAGTCAGTATAGCGTACCGGAACCCCGTCACGACTTTTAGGTGCCCGATCCCTCAGGCATCCAAGAGGCTTCCCCTTTTTCAGCAACCGTACCTAACATGCCCAGAGACTAGTCTAAGAGATTTCAAGTGCGGTATAGCGACCTGAACCAAGACCAACCAATAATTAATTAAGAGCTTAATCAGTCATGCAGACACTCAATATGTCAGATAAAATACGTGATTCTGAAACAGCCAGAACAGGGCTCGAACGACATTGAAAATCTTCACAATGGAGGAACAGTCATCAGACCAATCATCAGCTGACGCTACTTCGATCATCACTGTGATTGGCAGTTGGGCGGCGGTCGGCCTGTTTGAATCTTTTTGTGTCAGGTCCACACGGCCTTCTATCTTACGAACATTACAAAACGATAGTCAATTATATTGGATTCACGAACACTGGAGGAAGTATAGTGTGGTGACGATGGTAATGGTTGTGCGTTTGAGGGCAAGTCTGATGTCTAAATGAAATGCTACTGCAAGCTGGAACTGGTGATTTGGAGAGCTGATCATGATTGTGATCTAGGTACTGAGGTAAATTTGTAGCTCGAGGTAATTTTCGATTTCTTGGAATTTCTTTTTATAGTGCAATGTTCATGAATGTGCTTAACAAGATTGTGATGTGACAACTTATTTCCTCTACAAATGCATACTTTTCAGTTGGGAGGCAAAATAACATCCACGAAGGGGCTTGGAGTTGGGTAATATAGCATGAAAAGTAATATTCAAAATCAGAAAAAAAAATGCAACATATCCTAGCCTAGCCTAACCTTTCATGCAAGAAAACGTTTTTAATGAAAATATTTCTGAACATTACTTTTTCTCGCAATTTGTTAAATTAAAAACACCTAAACTAAACTAACTGAACCTAATCTAGCTGTTTTGAAGATGTATAAAAAAGCCTAACTTAAACTAACCTAACCTACCACAAACTGCTTTTGAAGAAAAACAAGTTCTAATTTTTGTATTAATAATATAAAAAAACAATCTTGTTTGATATTTGTTTTCTAGCCTAGAAAAGAGACTAATCTAACCTAACAAAACAGAATCCCTTTGTGTGCATCATGAAGGTAAACTGTGTAAACTCATCTCTTGGTTAATTTAAGCTGCAATAATACTCCTACATACAGGGGTGTAGCATTGTATGTTTTTGGGAGGGCACTTGCCCCCCCCCCCCCCCCCCCCCTCCCCACCAATGCTGGCTGTCCCCCACCCAAATAATTTAAACCTTCAATATGGCACCCTATAAGGTATGCCCCAATCCATTTTAGCCTGCCCATTACCTTGGTGTATTATGCGCCCCCCCCCCCAAAGCAAACATATATATTCAAAAACCTATGCTGATGGTTACCTAATCCTGTACCAGGGCAGGGTTCACATTTTTTGTACAGCAGGTGGTTTTAACAACAATACTATTATCATTTAGGTTGTTCACAGGATGTATGAATCACATATAACTTGCTCGTAAGGTTGTGCTTTAAGGTGTTTTATTAATTCTTGGAAGTTATCCTTCGACTGCAATATTTATGATTATAATTAAAATGATGGGACTTCTCATTTTCTGTGCAAATGCTTAATTTTTAGTTTGTGAATAAAATAACACTAGAAAAGGGGCTTTGAATTAGGTAACAGCATAAAAAGTTATGCTTCAAAAATAAAAAAGTGATAGTCTAGCTTATCCAAGCCTTAGCTGCCTTTTAGAGAAGCAAAAAAAAACAATTTGACAAATTTCAAACAATTTGTTGTCTTAAAATTTTCAAATTAAGAAAAAGTATATCTTAACCTAACCTAACCTACCACAAACTGCTTTTGAAGAAAAATTCGTTTTTATAACTTAAAAATATCACTAATTTTCCTGTTCTGCTGTGCAATATGCAAGCACGCAAGTTGATAGAATGTTCATTTTAATTTTTAAAAACTTTTTTTTTCCAAAAAAGGAATACAAATTATGAAGAATATCAAAATTTTGACGAATATCCACAAAAGCGAATGGTTCCATCATCTTCATCGTGTTCAGAGAAGTGTTTGTACATTTTTTTCCTGAAATGCTATGTCTGGTCTAATGGAAAAAGTTTTCCGCAACCTAATCTAACCAAAACTAACCCTTTGTGTTTTTGTTTTAATGTTTTTTTTAAGCAAGAACTTAGACTAGGTTAACTTTGTTTTTCTGAAGCTCAGCTTTATTCTTCATTGCATCTTATCCCACTTGATGCCCTACTTTTTTGCTATTATTTTGCTTGCCAACTGAAAAGTAAGGAGTATATGAACGCCGGGAGTGGCTGAGATGCAACCTGATAAATACACGTCAAATATTGTTTGTTTGTCTTTCAAAATATGCGTGTCCTATATCGTTCCATCCTGTTTGCATGAACATGCTCTGGGAAGACCAGTGGGGTTTATGCTGGTTCATAAATCCCATCAGGGTCTGGGCATCCCCACTGGGATTTCTCAGTGGGAATCCATGGAGAATTCACCCTGGGAATGGTATAAAATCCCTCGGAGACTGTATGCAATCCCATGGTGGATTCCCATAGGGAACCCCATGTGATTCCCACACGATTGTATCATGAGGAATGTTTCATATCCTGACAAGGACAATCTCATGCCATTTGATGGGTCCCGTGCTAATCCCGTGCAATTTGATCCCATGGGATTTTTTCACTAGGGGTGACAGATAACCATTATTCGAAGAAGGAAAAGTATTCACCAGATAAAGAAGATATATCACTTCAGGAAATACATTTCAACACAAAAATATTTCATGTACAGTTTATTTTTGGTTATTTCACAAACTATGCACTTATATTTCGGTAAGCTATCACTGCAATTTCGGAACAGGACATTAGGCAGCGCTAACTCATTTGGGACAGATCCTGGTGCACAATGTCGGCTGCACGGAGGCTCCATTAGGCTTGTAGGGGAGTTTTCAGGGCCATCCCTGAAGGGGGAAACTCTTCTGGCACGTTGATAGTTTAGGGTACCTCAGCGTTGGACGATATTTAAGACCCCGGTTAAATTCAATGGTTCGAAGCCTTCCATCTCCGAGCTCTGATCTCACATCTTGACACGCACTTCCAAAACCAGCACTTCTATATTGTGCATATTAGTCAACGGATAAATGGCCACGAAGATTAGGCATTAATGGTGATTCGATCAGCTTGACAGACAGAGCAACAGTTTCACATACGATCTCCAACGTACATTCTAACCGGTCTTCATTCGCTCTACGCCTTACAAGTATTCAAGCGATTACATCTCAGTCACCCATAGCGATTTGCTATCAGCCTCACATACCTCCAGTGGTGAAGCGGCGGCTGGCCAGGCGGCGGCTGGCCGCCCCCGAGTGGCGTCCTTCCGCCCAAAACGTTCGTCGACAAGAGAATGAGCGCGAGTGAGTTAGTTCATCTCCGACTCAGTTACTAAGTAACCTCAGGCAACGCCGTACCACGTGACCAGCTCGCGATTCGTCATAGTCACCTGGTCTGCGCGCGCATTGCCAGGGCGTCGGCCCGAACAAAGGCTCGCTCTGAACTGGCGTCTAGAGAGCACCAATGGCTCTCTCTGAACCCCGTGCACTATACTGCAGACAGGCGCTCTCTCTGACATCAGACATCAGAGACACAATGTCAGCTCAGAGTCAGATATCAGAGCCGCCTCTGATGACATCCAGAGATCGGCCTCGCGTGGGAACGAGTGCTGAGACGGCACCTCGGTAGCCTCGCTCGGCCTGGCGCCGCACACGTGAGCTGTTCCGACAGGATGCACCGGATAGGCGACCCACAACAATCGGCTCGGTAAGGCGTACTGTTCAGACAGCCGACCGGCTCAGGGCGCTGCAGCCCAAATTACATTTCATCATCCAAGACACCCACATTCACATCACCCGGCATTGAACGTTGGGGGGTAGGGGGCTGAATGACTGGGATTTAGATGCCCCAAAACCTAACTTTGTTACAGGCTGAACCATGGCGCAGCAGGCTGTCACAGATACGGCGTTACAGTTGATAGGGTTCGATTGCGGCGCAGTTCGCAAACGTTTATATGGGAAACGACGTACGACGGTTTCGAAATGTGACAGATTTATGGGTTTAAATGCTTGTAAGTGACATTCTTGACGTTTTGTGTATGTAACAGAGTTACTAGAAATTATACTTTTGGCTGTTCCGTAACTGTAAATGACGTGACCCCGTAAGCCTGCCGACCGTAAAAGTATACCGTATATGTAACGCCCCACGGGCCGCTTGCTGCCGGCCGTGTCCGGTCATAGTCCTTCTCGGCCATTGGCCGCTGTCGAGACTTCCGCCGTCTCCAGAGAAGGTTCTGGAAACCCGCCGGTCCCGCGCCTGTGGCGTGCACAGTTTTTCGACCAATGGCAAGCCGGGGATCTTGGCCCGCCCCCGCCCGCGCGCGCTGGCAGTCAGTCGTGGCTGGACTCTTGGAGCGCGCGGATCTGTGTCGGCCGCTCCCGCGCCCGCAAAATTTCCATCTAATTTCGGGCTCTAAATTAATCTGAAAGGTATCTCACGGTTTTCCTTCATAGGGAAAAGATCTGTACTGGCGTCTAACTGTCTCGTATGTTCGTTCGAGCGCTGCTGTGCAATACAGGCAGCATGGAGGACTTTGGTGCTTTTACAACCGGGTTATCGTGAACGCTGAGGTCATAGGCTATCACGCAGCCGATATAGGAACTTTCCTACAAGTAGTGCCGTGTCGCGGACTTCCTCCCGACTTTCTCCGGACTTTCTCCGACTTTCTGCAAGTACATCCAGATCAACACCAACTTAGACCTTCAATCACGCCGATTCAGCATGGAGGGGCAAGGAAACGTCTTCCGCTTCATTTAATGTAAGTCCGAGCAAATTCCAATCCTTCTAAAAATACCACTTCCGATTTTCGACCACAAATAGAACTGTTTTAAAATTGCATAATCGTGCTGTATACCTACCGTGCACTGAATACTGTGCGTGGGAACTACTGTGTGAACCTCGAGCCGAATTTGAAATATAGAAATATCCACAAAGCGAGCGAATAACTGTGAAAAATATATAGAGTAACTTAACGTAATTAAATATGACTGAGCTTTCTTCTGATAGATTGGCGGATTGCTTCAACAAAATTCCACTAGAAATGGGAGCACAGGGTATGACCCAAAACATCAAACCCTTTTCTGGAGATGGACATAACAGATTAACCGACTGAATTCGCCAATTAGAACGCATTAACTTCAGCATGGATGACGAACAGATGCAGATAATTTGCATCAAAACGCTTTCTGGACCCGCAGCCGAGTTCATGCAGTGCGTGTTCAGTGCACAACCACATATGACGTGGGCACAAATCAAGCAAGTCATGCGGGAGAGATATTCGGACCATTCTGATCAGAAATGTGCGCAAGAGGGTTTGCGAAAGATTAAGCAGATTCGCAGCGAGCTTCTTCAGGATTTCGGGGAGAAGCTGATCGCTCTGGCACGAGAAGCATACACAAGTTTAGAAAATCCCTCCACTCAGGAAATTCTCATTGATATTTTTAATAAAGGCGTCCAAAGTAGCTCATTGGCAAACAAGCTATACAGGCAAAACTTCCGAACCCTGGAGGAAGCCATCCAGTTTGCAGTAAAGGAACAGATGGTGGACAGAGTTATTGAAGTCTGCAGAGGCGTACAAAGACAGGAGCCGATGGAAGTCGACACCAATCAGCCAGACACAGGAGAGGACAAGATAGAAAATTACAGAAACTCGTCATGGCAATAGGCCAAACAGTGGAAAAATTAGGAACCACAAAGCTAGAAACTGGGAAGCCACCCAGGGAGAATCAACCTCGCCCTGAACCACGGGTATTCCATCTCTCCAACCAACATTTCCCCCGACCGCCACGAAACTACCCCTCAGGACCGCACTATGGACCACCGCAGCCACGACCTCCTATGCGCCCCGGAGTATGGAGAGCACCACCCAACACCGCCCAGCACCCAGCTTACCGCTGGACTCTAGATGGTAGACCCATCTGTGTAAAGTGTGCCAAAATTGGTCACATTGGAAGACGGTGCCGCTCTCAGCCTATTAACCAGTCGGAAAACTAATGAGCTCTGTCGCGACTGACTACCGTGATAGAGCTGAGCAAATTAAGCCAGAGGAAATAACGAGAAAACAGAGGAAGTATATCAGGAAAAAGAGAAACCCCGAAAAACGTAAACAAAGGCTGGCACGCGTCCAACAAGTTCGCAATAAGGCAAGCACGCCCATGGCTTGGCTTCATATAGGCAACCAAAAAGCATATACGCTCGTGGACACTGGAGCCGACATATCGTTGATTTCGAACAAAAATTATTTGACAAAACCGTGGCGAAAAACATTATAAATTTTTCACAGGACCGACGAGATTGCATACCACTGATATCCACCAGTGGCATTCGCCTGAAAAACATTGGAGTCGGAACGTTCATGGTGGAGATGAGCAAATGCCGAAAACCGTTCGAATTTCAAATTGTGGAGGACCTAAAACAGGAATGCATGTTGGGAAATGATTTTTTTACTAAGTTTGGAGCGAAGTTAGATTTTGAGAAGAAAGCCCTCTGCATCGAAAGAAACATGATTCCGCTGAGACCACCAAAACAGACCAGTGAAACAAACCAGCTCACCCGTCCGAGTCAAGGGAAGAATTCACATTCCCGCCAACACTGTCGTGGAATGTCCAGCCTTCATTAGCCGTGTCCAACTAGTCGATCAAAATTGTCATGTACACTCGCTGGATAACATGCCGCTGATCTCTGAGGAACCTGGCTTGTTCATAGCAGAAGTAATAGCGAAACCTGACCAACACAAACGCGTACCAGTGCGAATTTTCAATACCACTACACGAGATTTCTCCTTGCACCCAGAGCAGATGATCGCATTCGCTGAGACTATAGACGATTCTGACTTAGAAAACCGGATTGATATGACACAGGACATTGAACTGACGCCGCCGACCGCTCCCTCTTACCCACTTGATCAAGCCAAACTGGCTTACCTGACTGGTGCTGTCAAAGACAGACTAGAACAGCTGCTACGTGATAAAACTGACTTATGTGCCGAGACTGACGAAGAACATGGAACGACTGATGTCATCAAAATGGACATTGACACTGTAGATAACTCGCCGATCCGACAAGCTCCTTACAAGACCACATTCTCTCAGCGAAAATACGTAGAAGAACAAATTAAAGTGATGCTAGACGGCGGTATCATTGAGCACTCAGACAGTCCCTGGGCCGCCCCGATAGTGATTGTTCGCAAGAAAGATGGAAGCAACCGGTTCGCGATTGACTTCAGAAAATTAAGTAAGGTGACGAAGAAAAATAGCTAC
The DNA here is from genome assembly GCA_034440615.1 of Ashinkailepas kermadecensis. Lineage (NCBI taxonomy): Eukaryota > Metazoa > Arthropoda > Thecostraca > Neolepadidae > Ashinkailepas > Ashinkailepas kermadecensis. The sequence continues at coordinate 139,932 of JAOTOM010003778.1, read as the reverse complement.
CCACTCACGCTGATTGAGGATATTCTTGCCTCTTTGGGAGTTGCGAACTTCTTTTCGTCCTTGGATCTGAAAGCCGGATATTGTCAAATCCCAATGTCCGAGGAGAGTATTCCCAAAACGGAATTCACGTGTTTTCTAGGCCTGTGGAACTTTCGAAAAATGCCATTCGGAAATTGCAACGCTCCGAGCAAGTTTACAGAATTGATGAATAAAGCGCTGTCTGGCATTCAAAATCAGTTTACAACAGCCTACATCGATTACATAATCGTATACTCCAAAACGTTTGACGAACATTTGGCCCATCTTGAAGAAGTTTTCCGCCGACTACGAAAAGCGAAATTGAAACTAAAACTGTCGAAATGTGACTTCTTAAAAGAAAGAGTACAGTACATGGAACACCTAGTGTCAGCCTCTGGCATCAAGCCAAACCCCGAGTAAGTTGAAGCGATTCAACATATGGCAGCCCCGACCAATGTCAAGGGAGTCCGCTCATTCATCGGTATGTGTTCATACTACCGTCGCTTCATTCCCAACTTCAGCAAAATCTCAACGCCACTTATAAACCTCACCAAGAAACATGCAAGATTTGACTGGACAGACGGGTGTGAGCATGCTTTCGAAACCCTGAAGTGAAAATTAGCTTCCGTACCCGTGCTGGCATATCCCGACATCACGAAAGAGTACAAATTATACACGGATGCCTCCCAGGAAGCGATTGGAGCCGTGTTAGTGCAGAAACACGGAGACGGTGAAAGAGTGGTACAGTACCTGTCGAAACAATTGAATGAAACACGACGTAAATGGCCGGCGTGCAGAAAGAGGCTTATGCGTGTGTTTGGGCCGTGCACAAATTACGCCAATATTTGCTTGGATCAAAATTCACCATTCTGACCGATCACGGTCCACTTACCTTCTTGAACCTGTCAGAAATGAAAAATCCAATGTTGCAGAGATGGGCTATCATGCTTTCAGAGCACAACTGCTAAATCATTTTTATTAAAGGAAGCAAAAATATCGTTGCAGACCATCTCAGTAAAGTGCACGAATCTGACCAAGACGTGAATGTCATAGATTCAGACCATGTTCGAATGGGTGATCTCCGTCACAGTGAATTCAGAAAACCAGAGGAAGATCTGAGCAGAGAGGAAAAGTTGAAGGACGTACTAGTGAAATGGGAAAATATACAGAAACTGCAGAATGCAGATGAGGAGATAGCAAATATTCGAAAAATCATGAATGACAAAAATCACGCAGATTATCCGGACATCGCTTTGCATTACATGGAATTGGACAAACTGATCCACAAAATTAGGGACGGACCTCGCTGTGGATCATTTCCAGGCTTACAACTATGCGTGCCTAAATCCTTGAGACAGGAAGTATTGAAAGAGATGCACGAACGTTTCTTTGCAGGACACATGGGACGAAAACATACGAAAAGCTTAAATTTATATATTATTGGAACGGAATGTGGAGAGACACAGTGGCCTACCTCAAAGCTTGCGTGCCTTGCACAGGACGAAAAACAAAAGCAGCCCCAGCCCCGATGCAGGAGATGCCAGTACCTCACTATCCCTTCGAAATGATTGCGATTGGCACTTGTGGACCATACCCAGAAACGCAAAAATGTAACCGTTACGTCATCACGATCATCGACTTGTTTTCTTCTTGGCCGGAAAGTTTTTGCACTAAGCGAAAGGATACTCATACCGTCGCGAAAATCCTTATGGAAGAAATCATCCCACGCCACTCATGTCCACGCGTAATACTTTCGGACTTAGGAACAGAATTTAGAAATGCCGTTGTAGACGAGCTGGAAACCTGTTTGAATATTCGCCATACCACCACCAGTGCATATCGGCCGCAAAGTAACGGATGCTGCGAACGCTACCATAGGTGCCAAAACGACATATTGGCAAAAACAATCAACAAAAATCAAGATGATTGGGACACAAAAATTCCCGCCACTCTTGCCGCCTATCGGATCGCTAACATTGGAAGCTCTGGAACCATTTCACCATTCTTCACACTGTACGGTAGAGACCCCGTTCTCCCCTTGGACAATTTGCTCCAGCCTAAAATGAAATATTACGGAGAAGACTATGTCCCAAAAATGCTGTCTAATTTACATGAAGCGTACAGCCATGTAAAGACACACATCGTGGAGAGCCATGAACGGAACCGGGAGTACGCAGACCGAAAAGCCAAGCCGCGAAATTTCAAAATTGGAGATCCCGTGTATTATTATGACACAACGGTACAACCTGGCACGTCGCCAAAGTTCTCGTTGCCGTGGAAACCATACTTTCGGATTGTCAAACAGACTAGCCCAGTAAATTATGTGATCAGAAATCAGACCTCCAGTAAGACCCGGTTGGTACATGCCCAGAAACTACGGCTAGCCGACCCGAACACAGCATGGGAACCCACCAAGGACGAAGACGAACCGGTGAACCTGAAATATTTAGAGAAAATTTCAAAGGTAGATGGTACTGCCCCTGAACGAGTGCAGCCTTTTAGGTCAGCCAGACGGGCCGAGGCGGGCCCTGACTACAGTCCCTGTGAGGATTGGCCCATGGACGTATGCAGCCCACAGAGAACAAAGGATGATGAAACCGCTGAGTTGACAGAGCCCATGCCTGGCTCGGTGCAACCACCGCCGGTCGAGTCTGACCTGCCAGAGAGATCAACTCTCACCCAGTCAGCAGATATAGCTGAGCCCCCACCGGATTTTAGGACAAATGTACGTAAGGACAATTGTACGTATGGCAGATGTACGTACGCAAATGTATGTAAGCGCAGATGTACGTATGGCAATTGTACGTAAGCGCAGATGTACGTATGGCTAACGTACGTAAGCGCAAATGTACGTATGGCAAATGTACCTATGCGCAAATGTAAGTAAGCGCAAATGTACGTAAGCGCAAATGTACGTATGCGCAAAACTACGTATGCGCAAATGTAAGTAAGCGCAAATGTACGTATGCGCAAATGTACGTATGCGCAAAAGTACGTATGCACAAATGTACGTAAGCGCAAATGTACGTATGCGCAAAAGTACGTATGCGCAAATGTACGTATGCGCAAAAGTACGTATGCACAAATGTACGTAAGCGCAAATGTACGTATGCGCAAAAGTACGTATGCGCAAATGTACGTAAGCGCAAATGTACGTATTCGCAAAAGTATGTATGCGCAAATGTACGTAAGCGAAAATGTACGTAAGCTCAAAAGTACGTATGCGCAAATGTACGTAACCGCAAAAGTACGTCAGGGCAAATGTACGCAAATACAGCTTTACGTAATCGAAGTATATGAAAGCGCACGTGTACGTATCTGTACATTTACGTATGTGTAAATGTACTTGAGCGCAAATGTACGTAAGTGCAAATATCCGTATTCGCAAAAGTATGTATAGGCAAATGCCCGTATGCGCAATTGTGCATAACCGCAAATTTACGTGACAGCAATTATATGGAAATACAGCTTTAGGTAACCCGAATGTCTGAAAGCACACGTGTACGTAAACGCAAAAGTACGTAAGCGCGAATGTACGTATGCGCAAAAGTACGTATGCGCAAATGTACGTAAGCGCAAATGTACGTATGCGTAAATGTACGTATGCGCAAAAGTACGTATCCGCAAATGTACGTAAGCGCAAATGTACGTATGCGCAAAAGTACGTATGCGTAAATGTACGTAAGCGCAAATGTACGTATGCGCAAAAGTACCTATGTGTAAATGTACGTACGCGCAAATGTACGTATGCGCAAATGTACGTATGCGCAAATGTACGTATGCGCAAATGTACGTATGCGCACAAGTACGTATGCGCAAATGTACGTAAGCGCAAATGTACGTATGCGCAACAATCATAACACTCATTCGTTCCAATTTTGGAATACGGATCCCCACTCCTCGAAAACGCAGCGAGATCAAACCTCCACCTACTAGACACACTACAACACCAATACCTAAAAATAGCCACCGGAGCATATATCACTACACCTTATCTCGCACTGCACATATACAACCACATGCCAGAACTCAAACACAGACGCACAGAAGCACTACTTAGATATCACTACAAAACACAACTTGTCAAACACCACCCATGCACTGAAGCACTCAAAATACGCACCAAACGCAGACACTTACTCATGAACGTACCACGACTTAAAACTACAATAGGATCTCGCATACACCAACACGCAAATAGTCTACAAATCACACTCCCCACAGCACAACCACTCCCACCACCCACAGCATGGTGGAAACACCAAACACCAACAACACACTTCCTCATAGACAAACAGAAACACACATACACAGACGCAGAAATACAACAACTCTTCCTACAATTCACATCACAATATGCAAATCACAACTTCATCTACACAGACGGATCCAAATCACATACACTGCAGAAGGGCACAGCGGCGGTGCTGTATCCCAATACAGCACCGCCCCGAGTCATCTTACGTGCCCGTCTGCACGACACAGCATTCACATACACAGCAGAACTCTATGCAATCTTCTCGGCATACTCCACCATCTATAACACACAAATGGAACACAATATCATAGACACAGACGCAAAATCAGCACTACAAAGCATAACACCATACACCAAATTCAAACACCCACTCATACCCAAAATACTCTACATACATAAAAAACTAAACATCCAACAACGCCCACTACTTCTCTGGATCCCAAGCCACACAAACATACACGGTAATGAACACGAAGACACAGAAGCAAACCTAGCCACAACACTACAACAAACCACGGAATGCCCATACTCAAAGTCAGATTACTACCCCACAATACGCCAAGCCCTCAACAAACACATACAACAAACCTGGGACACAACAATAACACAACTCCACGAAATACACCACAAACACGAACAATGGCACTCCATCAACCAACACACCAGACAAAAAGAACGTACACTAACACACATACGAACAGGACACACAGCACTCACATACACACGGGGCGCAAAATGACCAACGCAGTCGATGCGCCCTAAAGCACAAATCCACCACCATCCACCACCACAGCACTCACACACTTATACCTCATCCTACGACAACAGCGACCACAATGCACAACATGTCAACAAATACTCACAATCAAACACATACTTATTTACTGCACCAAATACAACCACCAAAGACAACATATCACCAACTATTGCGCCACACACAACATCCCACTAAACCTCACTACACTCCTCAACGACGAACATCCAGCACTACACGAACATGTCTTCCACCTTCTCTCTACCACATGCATACTCGAACAACTGTGAAAATGGGGGGGGGAATGAAATGAAATAAAAACAAAAAGAAATGCTAGAAAAGAAAAGAAAAATGAACAAAATATCCAAAAACGAACAGAAAAACATGATACTGCTTAACAAGAAAAGAAAAGAAAAGAAAAACCAATATACCCCAAAGACTGGTTCTTGCAATGTTAAAACCATGGCGATGACCCAACCCAAAAGCCCCCCACCACACCCCATACCCCAACTTGGCACCGTCCGAACTGGCAAATCTTCGCAACTACATCATCTTCGGACTTCGACCAGCTTCCTTACTCCTGCTCAACTCAACTCTACTCAGCACACTCCAAGCTCCAAGACGTCTACAACTCTACTCTGACAACGCTCAACAAGTCAACCCCCTCTTCCACTCCCAGACTAACCCTCCTACCATACTCTGCACACCTTCTTACCTACCAATGCCAATACCTTCGCCAAACAACAAGAAACAGCCGACATCACCACACGGTGGCAGGCTGGAAAAATTCACACACACACACACACACACACACACACACACACACACACACACACACACACACACACACACACACACACACTATCATAATCCTTCGCTAGCACGTCTACGCAATCGGATAGAAGAAGGGAAGCCCACGCCACGTACGGAGCACAGAGCGATCATGAGACGAATAACCGCCTGCTGCTCGGAGGAACACCGAAGACCGCGGCAAGCGCACCTGGAGCCGAGGAAGACGCCAACAGCCAACTGCCACCTGCCACCTGCCACCTGCCACTTGCCACACCACCGTACACCATACACCTACTTACACACGGCCCACACACCTCGCACCTCAGCCCCCTCCCACCTCCCACACACCACCACTACCTTTCCATCTTCCATCTCTCAGACCTCAGCTCAACCTCCCAAACCTTCAAGACCGACCTTTGCGACATCTTCAAGACAGCTTTACTCTTCACGCCTTCTACATCTACTATCACCAGTGATAGTGCTTCATCTTCGGACCAATGCCCAGCTCTCCACTTCAACGACGTCTTTACTCTCAACGGTCAGTCCGGCGGTGCTGCCACTCACTCCCACCCCGGGCTCCCTCCACCCCACCCCCGACTTTCCCTCTAGTGCCTTCTGCACGATCTTTATCTGATCTTTTCTGAACGTGCTTACTTCACGCACAGTTTCTGATTTATTTGCGTTCTCTTCCTTTTTATCTGCTCCCTACTGTTACACCTATCGGGCTCTCTTCACGCTCTTCCGAACCCTCCACCAAACTATACTGTAACTGTGTACTGCGCCACTCACCTGCCACTTATCACCCTTTATTCAACGCCACATACAAACCAAACGCATACAACTCCACTAACGACATCACCAAAAACATGCACGCCACAAACCAGCTAACCGGCGATTTCTTCCTTTGCCGCCGGGGGACGGGGAGCCCATGGGCTCCCTCGACCCCTGGTGGTGGAGGAGGAGATCGCCAAATACACAGGTGTGCCCTACACTCAAAGCAAATCAGATCAGGGGCACTCCTGATACAAGCACACTCCGACATCGACAGCAAAATTTATCCTTGTGTGTGTGTGTGTGTGTGTCCGGATTGTGTGTCTTGCCACACAATCCGCACATACACAGACCAGGACACAGACACAGAGGAACATGCTGACATAGAACACTCTTCAACAGACACAGAGCGGACACTCCCCCCACAACAGAGACCACCCCCCGCCCACAAACCACCAAAGACACTGAAAACACATCAAGACCGACCTCACCTAAAATACCACTTACGCGAGCCAACACACAAAAACAATGAACACAATCATACAATGGAACACACGGCCTCATTAGACATTGGAACGAATTCAAACATTACGCATTACGAACAAATCACACAGCACTATGCGGACAGGAAACGGACTTCAAACCTCACGACCCATATAAATTTGATTGATTGATTATTTGGGCTTAAGGGCGCGCCGACTACTCGGTCATTTGGCGCCCAACCCATATCAATTTAACATGCCTCACTACACACTACACAGACAGGACACACACAACATACACAGATCAGGCGGAGTGTGCACATTAGGGTGTACCATTTTTGGGGCTTTTTCGAGTTAGGCAACACCAATCAAGGGCATGATGCCTTTGCATGAGAACATTCAAAATCCAAAGTTTTAGATTTGTATATTAATATTTGGTCCATTGTACCAAGGTTTTGCTTTAACATATTTGGCCGCATTTAAAACATAGGATTTACACTATTAGAGGTCGTGCGCTCTCGGAGTCTGGATTTCGGTCACATTAACACATTATAATCCTCCAGAAGTAATAATAATAATAATAATATAATCCTCCTTAGGTACGTTTACGCTTACGTACACTTGTGCTTACGTACATTTGCGCATACGTACTTTTGCGCATACGTACATTTGCGCTTACGTACATTTGCGTATACGTACTTTTGCGCATACGTACATTTGTGCTTACGTACATTTGCGCATACGTACTTTTGCGCATACGTACATCTGCGCATACGTACTTTTGCGCATACGTACATTTGCGCTTACGTACATTTGCGCATACGTACATTTGCGCATACGTACATTTGCGCATACGTACATTTGCGCTTACGTACATTTGCGCATACGTACTTTTGCGCATACGTACATTTGCGCTTACGTACATTTGCGCTTAGGTACATTTGCGCATACGTACATTTGCGCATACGTACATTTGCGCATACGTACATTTGCGCTTACGTACATTAGCCATACGTACATCTGCGCTTACGTACAATTGCCGTACGTACATCTGCGCTTACGTACATTTGCTTACGTACATTTGCGTACGTACATCTGCCATACGTACATTTGCTTTACGTACATTTGTCCGGTTACCCCCCCCCACCGGTATCGAGTGATACCGAGACAGACACTCCTCTGTCTGAACCAGTTCAGAGAAACAAAAGGCCGTTGCCGTCGACTAGTGAGTCAGACGACGACGCCCCATTTTCGGAACCAGCGGAACGAAACAAAAGACCACTTCCCTCTTCGAGCGATTCAGAAGACAATGTACCCATTTAAGAATTAGCAGAGCGCCTAAAACGACCCTTACCCGTGTCCAGTGATTCAGACCCTGAAACTTCACAATCGCAATTGGCGAAACGTTCAAAACATCCAATTAGCGAATCGGAAGATGAAATCCCGCTTTCAGAATTAGCAAAACGCTTGCAGGACTCGACTGAAAGCCCAGTGAGGCCAGTCCCTGAAAAACGACTTTTGGTGGAATCATCTGATGAGGATCGTCCTCGATGCAAACTTCAAATTCACGATGACTCTGCTACTTCCACTGATTACGAAGCTGATGTCGACCGAGTCGACGTCACGCCTAATAAAGTTAACGCCTTTGCGAGCCTTGTGGAGATGCAAAATGAATCAATGATGAAGCAGTTCAAATTACAAATGACGGTGTTCCAATCGATGCTTAAGTAGCGGCTCAAGGAGATGTATTGTTTGGAGTGTACCAGTGAGTCGCCTCAAGTGAATGTGCAACTGTGTTGTTGACGCGGTGACGGAGTAGCGCCACCTACCGGCATGATGATTGCCGACGTGATTGGTGTGGTGCGTGCAGCGCCTTGTGATGGAATCCCATATGTTGAAGTGATGTTGTGACGTCACTTGTCCTGATGTTTTGTGTGACATGTTGTCAATTGTTAGCAACATGTATTTGTGGTCAAAATCAAACCCCAGACCTATGCTTCCGCATCTTTGAACCGAGATTTATACCTGGAACCCACAATGCAATCCAAAACCATCCAACCCTTCCCGCTCGGTGAAGACATCATCGTCATCCGTCCTGGACCTGGACCTGAGCCAGCATCAGCACAACTTGACACTCGGGCGTGACGAGTCCGTCACGCCAGTTCCGGCAGGACCCGCCCGTGCACACGCCGCCTCACGCCGACACCCGCAGCTGACAGCATGGCCCTGAGCTGACGACCGGACGTGACGAGACGGTCACGCCAGCTGCCACAGGACACCGACAGGTGCCACCTGCGGCCACCTCATGCAGAGGCAGGCAGGAAGTGCCTGCAACACGAGCCCACCAGCGGCCGTTACGCCCGGCCAGTTCGACGACAGGTCCGTTGGCTCGGCGCCAGCGAGCGCCGCCGAGGAACCGAACGAGCGCCACCGAGGAACCGGGCCCCGCTGCAACCTGAGCGTCGCCGCGGCGGAAGTGACCGCTGCAGATGCGAGCGTCGCCGCTACGGGCGCTTACAAGCGCCTCCACGGAGCGGCGCTGACGAGCGCCACCACGGAGCGGCGCTGACGAGCGCCGTCTCTGAGAAACGCGAGCACCGCCACTGCCGGTGCAGTGGGCGGTCATATGGATGAATCACCGTCCGCCCTCACAGCTGGACATGATCGAACGCGACATAATCTTCCATAAGTATATGGAGAGACGTTGCAGTTGGCAGGGTCGTGACCCTGACCAGTGACTCAGTCCGATGAGTGACATGCGGTAAATGCCGCAGGGCCGTCCAGTGAACGTGGCCGCGTCAAGTGTCGCACCCGGGCGGCACACGATCTGCAGCATGGCAAGGTCGCCCATGCTCAGACATCCCCTCCCTGAACCGGACTGAACTTTCTGCAGTTCGCGCGCGACGGTGATCGCCAAAAATGTTCGCTGAAAATTGTATTTGTGTTTCATATAATAGGAACATTGTTTAATTTACTAACGTGGATCAGGGTGTGGGTAACCCTTATAAAACCCCTAGATTAGCCCACGTAGAACCGTGTGTAATCGGAACTTGTGTTAATTTGTTGTCGTATCGTAAGTGTTTGTTGATTCGTGTGTGATTGTAGAAGGCCGTGATTTGTCTGAGTGGAGCTCAGAATTAATCTGCGAATTAATCCGATCTTTTCGGACCTCGGTTTGTGGTGTAACAGAGTTACTAGAAATGATACTTTTGGCTGTTCCGTAACTGTAAATGACGTGACCCCGTAAGCCTGCCGACCGTAAAAGTATACCGTAAATGTAGCGCCCCATGGGCCGCTTGCTGCCGGCCGTGTCGGGTCATAGTCCTTCTCGGCCATCAGCTGCTGTCGAGACTTCCGCCGTCTCCAGAGAAGGTTCTGAAAGCCGGCCGGTCACGCGCCTGTGGCGTGCACAGTTTTTCGACCAATGGCAAGCCAGGTTCTCCGCCCGCCACCGTCCGCGCGCGCTGGCAGGCAGTCGTGGCTGGGCTCTTGGAGCGCCCGGATCTGTGTCGGTCGCTCCCGCGCCCGCTAAATTTCCATCTAATTTCGGGCTCCAAATTCATCTGAAAGGCATCTCACGGCTTTCCTTCATAGAGAAAAGTTCTGTACTGGCGTCTAACTGTCTCGTATGCTCGTTCGAGCGCTGCTGTGCAATACAGGCAGCAGAGAGGACTTTGGTGCTTTTACAACCGGGTTATCGCGAAACGCTGAGGTCATAGGCTATCACGCAGCCGATATAGGAACTTTCCTACATGTACCTCTTCATGTGGCTCGCAGTTCCCTGTGGTTGATGGCACACAGATAAAGTTGTGCAGGGTGAGACGTCGCATGGCTTGGCGCAGCTGTTTGGCCTTGGGGTTGTTTTTGTAGCCACCCTCATGTTTATGAGAAACTTAGCAGTAAAACAATTACAGATGGAACGAAATATGGTTCCCAGAATCGCTTTGGTGACCAATACGCTTGGTACAACCCCATGCACAGCCCGATTTCACCATTTTTCGCCTGTAGCTGTCCGACACGCAGACCGAGATGGGACATCCAAGGCGTAAAGCACCGGGAAGGTTCGAGCGATGCCCCTGTGCGGCGCCGTCATGGGAATTTTGTGAAATGTCTGGAAGTATGTCTAGCTAATATATATAGGTATATATCAGATATGCCAAGATTCGAAACTCGGCGTCGACGCTTTTCAATTGTGCGTGTCAGCGGCATAAACCTGCCACCTAGTGAACGCTACGTAAAAACACAGAAACGTGCCAGGTTTTAGGTCGTGCGCCTTTGAGAGTTCGGTGTATGCATTCCGTGTTTGCCGTTTTCCAATTGATTCAGCCATCGCAAGAGATTTGCATCAGCTTTCACGACACAGAATGGATCAAGAAACCTCGCCATACTTTCTTCCTTGGTTTATAATGCTCCGTTCAGAAATGGTCGTAGTGCGAAGTGAAAGCATCCGTGAGAGGAATCCCACATCACACAAAGGGTCGGATGACTGGCAAGTGGTAGCATTTCGTAGAAAGTCGGTCGGAGGTAGCGGCGTTGCAAGATAGAGTATGTTGCAAGGGCTGTTCCAAGGGGGATGAAGCAAAGATGACGCCACTTAGGACCCGAAGGACGTCTCTCTTGGATGTTCCAGTTACCCCTCCCTCGAATTTTTCAGCGGAACTCATTCCTCTGCCCGGGACTGGCGGCTTCCTGGGAGGTCCGAACGCAGCACTCTATTTTTTTAAATAGCGAAAAGCACCCCTCCGAAAATATGGTGCTCCTCTGGGAGATCGGAGGGCACCCCGTCAAAGTGTTCTGAACATAGAGCCGCCCCTCCGGAGAAATGACGCCTCCTTGGCGAAATCATATGTTCGTCAGTGGTAGGGTGTAGGTGGAGGGGCTGTACGCTCCGTGTAACAATCACTGAACCTCCTTTGCAGATTGACGGGCACGCCACCAACTGCACTCTCCCATTCAGTTCTGTAAACGTCTCCACCGGAAAATATTGGCCACATATCTGGAGATTGGGAGGGTGGGAGCAGAAGTAGAACCGCCCATTTTCATCACGGGAATGGCTTGGCGTCGCCACAGGTATTGGATACGGGTGGGGCGGAAAGGCCTTCGGCAGACTTTTTATATGTCATGCCATTGCATTCATGTTACTATTGTTGAACTTTGGAGAACGAGTCCCCGGGGTGCATACGGATAGAGAGGGCAGGGGTCAATGTTCCGCTAGATGGCCTGATTTAGTACACAATTGGCCATTATTCACGGTTTCGAAAAGAAATAGAACATTTCATGTCGAACGTATTGTTTTCACCTCATGAGTGATAATACTAATGTGATCACTTCACACTAGCGTGAGTAATAACTTCGTACCCTTTAAGTTATCCGAATCCAACAAGTCTTGTTTATTTACTGAAAAGTGACGCTTTGCATCCCCATCTCGCCTTCAAGTCGACTCAAAACCGGCTAGCTAGATTTGTATACTGACAACTTTATCTGTTCTCTGATGATTTGGCTTCGCTTCACCCATGTACTTGGCATGAATCCCGAGGACCTCGATGAAATGTTTTATCCGGGAATTTTCGCTTCGAATTTGAAATCAATTCAACGCACCACACCGCATGCCCGATGCCATGGTCGCATATGGGTGCTTACTGACTGAAGAGGTTTTCTGGCCGATACGCAATCACATGGGTGTGGCCACGGTTTCGAAATGGGGGGGGGGACAAACCAGGGACGCGGTAAGTTTGGGCAGGATAGGGGGTACCCCCCCCCCCTCCCACACACACCAAAACAAAAACAAAAATCCTTGGATTTCAGCCACATCATTTTCAACGTCTGTTTTTCAGATTCACCATTGCGAAAAATCATATTTTGGGGACAAAAAGTTCCACCAAAATTAGCAAGTTTCACTCCTTATCACTGCCTTTGCTTTGAACATCTAGCTTTATGTCGTATGTGCTGGTCCAGATTTAACAATCACCGTAGAGCAATGCTGTAAGTGCATTAAACGTTGCCCTCTTGTAGCAGGCAAAAATTAAATATTGGACGATGGTTTTATGGTAGTAAATATGGGCATACAATAACCTTTCCCATGCTTTCCTGTTTTACGGGGAGACATTTCGATGCAACCAGGGCGGATAAAGGGTATGGCACTGAGGACATGTGCCACCCATATGGAAAGTGGCGTCCCTCCGGCCGGGGAAAGGCGCCCCTCCGAAAAGGCTCTGGTGCACCCGCTCGAATTTTTCAGCAAAAGGCGCCCATATGAAAGAAAATGGCACCCCTGGGAAGGAAAGGCGCCCTTTCGGGAAGGACCGCGTGCAACCCGCTCCCCCTCGAATCTTTCAGACAGAGGCGCCCCTCCAGGTGCTTTCGCAGTGGCGCCGCTCAAAAGAAATGGCGCCCCTCAGACAAGTGCCCCCATGACAATTCCTTGATCCACCCCTGATTACAACATTGCTCTCTCGCGGTACGAACTCAGGCTAGTTATAACATCGTGCACATTCACGTGTGGTTTCTCTTGCAAATTTAACAACTTCCTTTGGACTATTAAGAGGAAAGCAGACAATTTGAAAAAGTTCTATATTTTACATGTCCGGAACATCAATGTGGCAGCGTAAATTTAAAACCAGCGACGAGATCGCCGTCCCAGCAAGTTATGACGGATTTCTTGGGGGAGCTCCTAGTCATATAGGATATGAGTGCCTGCTATCACAACGGCTGCAAACAAAAACAGATTTGATCCTCCTATTCCTATTACACTCAATAATTGTACACACACCGGACCTTCGACGCCTTTGAAATTATTTCGTTATCGCAACATTCTGATAACGTACGGCAAGCCACGTCGAATGACACCCACATAATGCAAATTGAAGCCATAGCGATGAAACACGAGGACTTTGAAGATTTAAAACTAACCTTTGACCTTGAGGCTTGATTTGACATGTCCCGGGTTAAATTGTTACTCAGGGGTTGCCCACGGGCTATCTCTTGACACGAAACATGGGTAGCTTTGTGAGAAAACGAAGAAGTGTGGGGCGACAGAAGAAATGTGCTCGACCTTTGACTTTGCAAATTAATGTGATTTCTGAACGGTTTGCAAGAGCACTTCACGGCGCGTCGAGTGATGCCCACGTGATGAAATTTGAAGATATCGCGACGAGGCGGGAGGACTCCGAACAATTTAAGCTAAACTTCGATCTTGTAGTTTGACATTGACATGCCCCAGTTTGAAATGTTGCACGAGGTTCACCACGTTGCTTGATACCAGATGGGGTAGATTAGGGCGAATAAAGAAAAATGCGAGGCGCCCGAAGAAATCGGTTTGACCTTTGACCTTTGAAATTAGTTCGATTTCGTAACATTATAATACGGCACAAACCACGTCGAATGGCACGAACTTGGTGCAAATTGAACAATAGAAACGAGTCGCGAGGACTTCGGAAAATTCAAACTAGCCTTTGACCTTGAGGTTTGACTTGACATATCCCGGTTTCAAAATGTTACTCGAAGGTTCACCATGGGCTATCGCTTGATAGTGGATCTGGGTAGATTTTGGCGAACGCCCTCCCCCCGAAAAAAAACGCGAGGCGACCGAATAAATCAGCTTGAATTTTAACCCGTCCAGATTATTGGGAATTATCAACTTTCTGACACCGCGCAACAAGCGACGTCGAATGACATCCATTTTCTGCAAATTGAAGCCATAGCGACGAAACGCGAGGTCATCGAAGAACTAAATCAAACCTTTGACTTTGACATGTCCCGGTTTGAAATGCTATTCGAGTGTTCACCACTGGCTATCGCTTGATACCAGATTTTGATAGGTTGGAGCGAAAACTGAAAAATAGCTGAGGCGACCGAAGGATAAGCCTGGCATTTGCCCTTGAAAAAATATTTCAATTGCTTATAGCTTTCTGATACCGCATAGATCCAACGACTCCCAGTTGATAGAAATTGAAGTGATGGCAACCGAATTCGGTTTGGTTCGGACTCGCGTTCGGTCTATATCGCTTCAATATCGCCAACTAATAAATCAAGCTAACCTTTGACTTTGAAGTTTGACCTTGACATGTACTGGTTTGAATTTTACATGATGGTTCATCACAGGCTATCGTTGATAGCAGATTGGGGCAGGTTTGTGTGACCCCCCTCCCACCCCCCACCCCACCCCACCCAAAAAAAAAAATCAAACAGGTTTGCGTTGGACCTTGACCGTTAAAGTGGTCATGTGAGACCTATGTAGTTGCTTCCAGCGTGTTCAGTACAAGCAGAAGCATTTGTGGTAATTGATTCGAACGATCATAAACCCGTCGCTGAATTCCAATGCCAATACAAATACGCCTCTGGCGAACTCGTCGCTGCATACAAATACGGAATACGACGCTAACTTGACGTACGTGCTTAAGGCTTCTCATGACTCCCCTCCATGGTCTTGAAGAGATCCAAGAACTTCCAGAGTCACGTTTGTTCACGATATATCGATATATGCGCGGGGGAATGCAACCTAAGACGTATAAAGCTTTGCGATGATGCAAATTTGTTGCCTCAGAAAGGATCATTTTCCAACCAAGCGAAAACATAAGATGGTCAAGGTACATGTTATTCAAGAATGGCCCGGAAGCACAAATTTCTAGTGTTTGCTGACTTACCTCTCATATATTTTGTGGCGACATATAGCCTGTGAAGCCCGTTGATGAGCTAGATTTGCTTCTAGTATTTTTGATGACTATCTTGCATATATAGGTTCACTTTATAAATGAATAAGTATAATTTTGTGGCGATAATACTCAGATAGCTGAGGCTTACGGGGGGGGGGGCACGAAAAAATTGAAAGGGACAAATCGCCACTTTGAGAAATTTGTGGGGGGGGGATGACTTGTCCCCTAGTCCCCAATGGTTACACCCATCCGCAATCACCTGTTGGTTCCCCATTCCAGTTGTAAACCATCGGAGGTGTATCATAACCTCCACATGTCACAACCTCCACAGGTCATAACCTCCACAGGTAATAACCTCCACAGTTCATAAACTCACCAAAATTCAACATTCCCGGAGTGGTCGTAGCCTCCACAGGTCATAACCTTTTAAACTTGCGAATATCAATAAATATCGTTACATTTGCCGGCTCACGTGGAGATTGTACGCAGCTCAACAATGAGCTCAGCGTATGGCTGCCAGATCACAACATGAGCGCTATGGTTAAAGTAGCGAGGGATACTGATAAAGCTTTTTTCCGGGGAAACAATTAATGAAATGACAACAAAAGCGTACTTCATAGATGTGAACCAAGTTTATGCATCTATATCTGATACTTCTGACATGCTCATACCACCCAAACAGTAAATATTTGCGCCACAACTCTTGAGTAGGACGCTCGTACATCGACTGATTGGTTCAGTTCCCGCATACGAGGATATAGGTTTTGAAATATCACCTGGTTTAATTCAAATGATACCAGAAAACCGTCCATATATTATTGTTTCCTGCCCACTATCAAATACCGATTAGTTCCTGTTGCTAATGCAAAAACGTAGTACCTGCATGGATCATGTACGCCTGGATTGGAAACTCCGCGTCGGCGCCTTTGATCTGCGCGTATCAGCGGCATCAACCTGCCACCTAGCGGAGGGTAAGTAAAAACACGGAAACGCGGCTAGTTTTAGACCGTGCGACTATGGGAGTTCGTGGTCCGCAGTTCGTATTTATTTTTTTATCCAATTGATTCAGCCACCCCAGGAGGATTGGATCTACCTTTCGTGATACAGAATTGATCAAGGAACCTTACCATTCTTTCCTTATTGATTTATTACACTCCGTTCCAAAGTTGTCGTGATGCGAAGTGAATGCATCTGTGAGAGGGAGCCCATTTCGACGAAAGGATCGGCCCACCGAGGTTTATTTCTTAAAAGTATCGGAGGGGCAAAGTACATGAAAGCAACAGGCAGACCAAAATGAATAGGGGGTCACATTCCATAGGCTCCCATGTTAGAAGTTAAAATTATTGCGAGTGGGGGAAGCAAGCATTGAGGGGGCAGTTTCACCCTCAAAGATAAGAATAGACGGTTCTCCTTTCGCCCCCACCCTCTTTGCTCTCTAGATATGTGGCTTATTTTTTCAGGTGGAGTGGTTTACACAACTGAATGGGTGAGTACAGACTTCGGCGTACCAACCAATCCGCAAAGAGGATTGAGCGGAAGTTCCATGGAGGGTACAAGCCCCCCCCCCCCCCCTACACCATACCACTGACAAATTTATGATTTTGCCAAGGAGACGTCATTTCTCCAGAGGGGCGGCTCTTTGTCCAAAACATTTGGACGGGGTACACTCCGATCTCCCAGAGAGGCACCATTTGTTTTTGTCTGAGGAGTGCCTTTCGCCGAAAAATTCGCGGCGTGCGTTCGGACTCTCAGAGGACTGTCGTTCCCAGGCCGAGGAGCGCGTTGCGCTGAGAAATTCGAGGGAGGGGATACACTGGAGCCTCCAAGAGAGGCGTCCTTCGGGTCATAAGGGGCGCAACTTTTACTTCCTCCCCTTGGATCAGCCCTTGCAACATACCCTAGCTGGCAACACCACTACCTCTCGCCGATTCGCTACCACTTGCCAGTCGTTTGACTCAGGGGTGTTGTTTTATACACCTTTGAGGGGAACTGCCACCTCAATGTTTGCTTAACCCACCCCCGCAATTATTTCAACTTCTAACATGGGAGCCAATGGAATGTGCCCTCCCCCCCCAATCCCCAATTAATTTTGGTCTGCCCATTGCCTTCATGTACTTTGCCCCGTCCAATCATTTCAAGATAAAGATAAAGATTCAAGATAAAGATCATCAAGATATCAACATCGGTGGGCCGACCCTTGGGGCGAGGTGGGCTCCCTCTCACAAACTTCTTCACTTCGCACCACGACAACTTCTGAACGGAGCGTAATAAATCAATAAGGAAAGAACTGTAAGGTTCCTTAATCAATTCTGTATCATGAAAGGGTGATGCAATCTTCCTGGGATGGCTGAATCAATTGGAAAAAAATCAAATACGAAATGCGTACCCTGAACTCCCATAGGCGCACGGCCTAAAACCGGCCGCGATTCCGTGTTTTTACTTACCCTCGGCTGAGTGGGCCGATACGCAAACAGCTGTTGGTTTCCAATCCAGGCGTACATGATCCATGGTACCTGACTGAAGCTAATTGCTTATTAAAATTAAATGCTGTATGAGAAACGCTTTTAGTTCATATCTGGATTATTCTAGTACAACAAAAAGACGTCATTTACACTTGGAAGGAGCTTGAGCGACCTGGCAATCAGCAAATTGCCTACTCAAGTACCAAGCTGTGCCCTCTACAGTAACCTGAGGCCCAATATCTATCTACGGATCAGACAGTGATCAGAAGGTCCCAACAGCTGCTCGAAGGGCCCAACAATGCCTGGGCCCCCAAAAGCATGCTCGAACGGAGCAGTAATCTGGAGAGTCATGCTGAACTTTGGCTCGTACGGTGGCTCACCCGATGTCCCAAGCGCCCTACAGTGCCTTGGGCTCATAGCAGCAGGCCAGGGGTCCTGTTGTGGTTCTTAGATCTCTGGCGCCAACGGCACCTATATATATATGTATATATATATATATATATATATATATATATATATATATATATATATATATATATATATATATATATATATATCACCAGGTTATAGGCGCTGTATCGTTGATGCAGTCGATGTGCCCCTAAACCACAACCCCAAGAACCAACCAACCGACCGAATAGCTCCTGAGGCGCCTGCAGAGTCCCTCCGTTCGCGGGGTAGAGTCGTGCCCTCAAATAAGCCGTCAGGGGATGTGGCGTCGAGTGCAGCCAATTTAACTTTATACTGTACTACATTTTTTTTCGGTGTTGCTTGTGCTTCGCTGACGGTGTTGGCGTATCGCTGACCGTGTTGGCGTATCGCTGACGGTGTTGGCGTATCGCTGACGGTGTTGGCGTATCGCTGACGGTGTTGGCGTATCGCTGACGGTGTTGGCGTATCGCTGACGGTGTTGGCATATCGCTGACCGTGTTGGCGTATCGCTGACGGTGTTGGCGTATCGCTGACGGTGTTGGCGTATCGCTGACGGTGTTGGCGTATCGCTGACGGTGTTGGCGTATCGCTGACGGTGTTGGCGTATCGCTGACGGTGTTGGCGTATCGCTGACGGTGTTGGCGTATCGCTGACGGTGTTGGCGTATCGCTGACGGTGTTGGCGTATCGCTGACGGTGTTGGCGTATCGCTGACGGTGTTGGCGTATCGCTGACGGTGTTGGCGTATCGCTGACGGTGTTGGCGTATCGCTGACGGTGTTGGCGTATCGCTGACGGTGTTGGCGTATCGCTGACGGTGTTGGCGTATCGCTGACGGTGTTGGCGTATCGCTGACGGTGTTGGCGTATCGCTGACGGTGTTGGCGTATCGCTGACGGTGTTGGCGTATCGCTGACGGTGTTGGCGTATCGCTGACGGTGTTGGCGTATCGCTGACGGTGTTGGCGTATCGCTGACGGTGTTGGCGTATCGCTGACGGTGTTGGCGTATCGCTGACGGTGTTGGCGTATCGCTACGGTGTTGGCGTTGCTGACGGTGTTGGCGTATCGCTGACGGTGTTGGCGTATCGCTGACGGTGTTGGCGTATCGCTGACGGTGTTGGCGTATCGCTGACGGTGTTGGCGTATCGCTGACGGTGTTGGCGTATCGCTGACGGTGTTGGCGTATCGCTGACGGTGTTGGCGTATCGCTGACGGTGTTGGCGTATCGCTGACGGTGTTGGCGTATCGCTGACGGTGTTGGCGTATCGCTGACGGTGTTGGCGTATCGCTGACGGTGTTGGCGTATCGCTGACGGTGTTGGCGTATCGCTGACGGTGTTGGCGTATCGCTGACGGTGTTGGCGTATCGCTGACGGTGTTGGCGTATCGCTGACGGTGTTGGCGTATCGCTGACGGTGTTGGCGTATCGATTTGCATGTGGTTCACCCCTTGCCATCCGAACAGAATCCTTCTCTCTGGCGGTTTGGATTGATCCCAAAATTTGCGAACTGTCTCGACATCACGAAACCCACGAAGACGCAGACTGGCTATTTGCGATGTCGATAACAGGTATAGCCGATAAACTTTTGGGGTGCACACTTATCACACATCCTCGCTTAACAAAATTGTCATGATACAGGCCTAATATAAATGATTTGCCTTTATACCAAAAGCGAACCCAGGAGTTGTCATGGGAGCACTTTATCTCTGGAGGGGCGCATCTGTCTGAAAAAAATCGATGTGCTTGCATGCTGGTTAAAGCATGCCATTCCGAAGCATATTTATGTGTTCAATTCAACGCACACGGTGCAGAATATGACATTGGGATAAAATAGAGAAAAAGGTAATGCTGCTGAAAACCCATTCCCATCCAGCTGTGGGTCGGATGTCCAAAAATAATCCATGTTATGTAGACACCTAGCGGCGTTGTTTACAACTCGAAGTTCACTTGCGCCAATCGGGACAATTGTATTGAAATGACCGTGAATGCAGATGGCGTTGCATGTAGTCATCCCCGGCTGAAACAGATTGCTTTTTTGTTCAATGCACTCATACCGAAAATGGAGGCAGTATTTTCGCAATGGTGGACCTACCAAATATCGATCGCGCATCCAAAATTCGAATGCACTATGCAAAATCGCCAAAATAGACTTTAAGTACCTACCTACTGGTACCTACCTGAAACCTCATCATTTTATGTTAAAAAATTGGACGCAAGAAGGTGTATGTCTTCGCGAACTGCCGAGAGAGCGCGGTTGCGGTCCGTCCGCATGCTTCCAGTTGAAGAATGGTGCCCAGTCATGCGCTTGCAGCAGGGGTGCCCATCCCCTCTAGGTCGTCTCTTGCAGCAGGGGAATCCACCCCATCCAGGGACGGTTCCAGGAATTGCAATGAGGAACACTTTGTCTCTGGACTTGAGGGGCGCCATTTTTCGGAGGGAGCCTCTGGCTGAGAAATACGAAATGGGTGGAGGAGGGCACTCGAGCACACTGAAAGGGCGCTTTTTTTTTATTAGAGGACCACCTCTGGCTGAAAAGTTCGAGGGTTACATTCGAGCCTTACCGGAGGGATACCAATTTCCACAAGGGGGGGGTACGTAACCCCAATGATCCCCTGTATCCACCCCTGTCCCCATCTATGTCGATCGTCTCTTGGAGCTGGGTAGCGAGCTCCATCTGGGTCGTCTATTGCAGCAGGTGTCCCCGCCCCCATATAGGTAGTCTATTGCAGCCTGGAGCCCACCCCCATCTAGGTCGTCCCTCGTTATCGCTTGTTCAGCGTCTCTGATGGCGTCTCATAATAGTATAAGACGTTTGGCGAAACTAGTGCGTGTTTGCTTTCTTCAGGCTCATATTGGTATAGGAAGAGATGTATACAGGTATTGGGATTGAAAACGGCAACATATTAAACATATTAAATACCTTTCTCTTTCTGTTTCAAAGATCTCCTGATCCACTTTGCTCTCCGGTCTTGCTCCCCACCATTTCCTTCAAAACATCTAACCTGATTTCCACTGCACGTAGGCCCACTTCCTCTGCCTCTTCCTCTGCCTCTTCCTCTGCCTGTACGTCGGCCTCTGCCTCTGTCTCTGCCTTTACCACTTCCTCCGCCCCCACCTGCACGTCGGCCCTCTGCCTATTCATCTGCCTTTGCCACTGCCTTTGTCTCTGCCTCTGCCACTTCCTCTGCCACTTCCTCTGACTCTGCCCATACATGCACGTCGACCCTCTTCCTCTGCCTCTTCCCCGTCCTCTGCCTCTTCCTCTGCCTTTTCCTCTGTATCTGCCTCTGCCACTGCCTCTGCTACTCCCTCTGCCTCCGCCACTGCATGCATGTCGGCCCTCTTCCTCTGCCTCTGTGTCTTCCTTTTCCTCTACCTGCAGATATCCCCGTCCATCTCTTCAAAATTGGGCGGTGCCGCTTGTCCATGTCCAAATCGCAGCAAATTATGGTTGTTTTTTTGCATACCAGCATTATAAGGCGATATTGACACCACCGATAGGGGCCATGTCGATACCACCGATAGCACCGATAATAAGCACTCAATGCAATTCACATCCATTAGGAAAAATAAATAATAATCGAGTCGAAGTAAAATTAACGTGCTATTTCACGGAACATATGCGAAGATTTGTATCTCCGCAGAGTGCTTCGACCTCCCCTCCCTACGCAATCACTAAAAAAAACTCTTCATTACGCAACATTTCACAAATGCCGCCAGTGTGGGGTGAGAGTAACAGAGACACATCGAGGGGAGGGAGCATCCGGCATTGCTCCTCAAAGGGTCGAAGATCAACCCCTTTTCGTCGTGTATTTTGCGCCCAAGTATATTTTAAAGAACGTCCAAAAAAAAGTATGTCTTGCCAAGTTATGGTGCAAGGAACAGTTCGAACTATCCCATATCGTTGCATACTGGATATTTAGAGAAAATCGATGCTACATTCATCGACTTTAGCCACTATGTCGCACTTTTGGCCAGCTCAGCTCGTTATGGTGTCGTGCTAGTGTGTCTGGTGTGTCTGGTATGGCTAGTTTGGTAAGGTATTAAGTATGTCAGTTTGGTGTTTGGTAGTTAGGGTGTGTTTGGATAGCTCAGGTGGTTGGGGCATCGTGCTAGTAAAGCGGGTATCATGTTTGAATTGCTCAGGTGGCTAGGGCGTAGTGCTAATAAAGCAGGGGTTATGGCTGGACCCCCATAGTGGTCTTCGCATGTGCTCTGCACGCTCCCGTGCAGGTGCCCTGTATGATTCCCTGCATGATCCTATGTAGGTGCTCTGCGGGATTTCGTTCCAATGTCCGTGTAGGGTCCTGCACGACATAGCGTCCTATACGGCTGCCCAGGATAATCTTGCAGGACATCTTCACTAGGGCGGGTGTTGGAGGGGAAGGAAAACAGCATTTTGGTTCGGTTAATTCCATACAGCGCCACATGCGTAAAACTAAATTTCACGGAAGTTGCGGGACGGGTTCCTGTCCTGTCTCCTGCGGTGGCGACGACCGTGACAGAAGCCAAAAGGAAGGAAAAATCGGGACATTTTCCGGACCCGACTACTTCCACGTATCGCCGCCGAGTTCGTCATATCTAGCGTCATTCTGCAGCGATGAAACGATGTTTCAGCTCAAGTGATATAGCACATTGAAGCTAAAAAAACACATACGAGTCCAGGTAGCATGCAACTAGTGAATTATTTAGCATGTCGTAATACTTATGACACCCTCAATTCTAAGCTTCATATAGTCTGCCGGAAGTAATAACTTCGGAGGTAAGTGACACAAAAATAGCACACTTTCTGACAGGCGGAACGAGCAGATTAAACAGGCAGGTTGTGTGATGCAGACAATTGTGACCAAACATCATCAACGTACGGAACATGCTGACTGCATCAACACCTGACTTGGAAGATTCCGAGAAGAGCGCTTTCTTCATAATTTTTTTTTCAGAGGCGAAGTCAGACACCAGGTCCGGGGTTATCCTGTGAGCTTGGTGGCAACGGAGCCGAGTTTTAAACTTGTACAGCCGAGGAAAAACGTTCCCCCCCCAAAGAAAAAAAAAATATTCTGATGCTGCCCTTGAAAGAAACATGCATCACGAACTTTCCAAAAATGTTGGCTAGTTCGCTCATGTCGTCCAGCAGTAGATTGGTGCCTGGACTTAAATACAAAATTTGGAATATGTACGCCACCACTTCTAGCCGTACCTGAAATCGCCCATTATGAACAAGTTTATTCAAACTCGAAACAACCATTGACAACGGTTCTGAATTCCAGTGTCTCAGGGAGGAGAAGTTTGAACAATTTTGTAGTCCGATCCCCTGCGCCAGTAGTCGACAGGTGCGTCGTACCAACACATTTCACAGTGCGTGAACAGCACGAGCCAACTTTTACACGACGATATCGAGCCTCCGCCGAGCCATGCCCAAGCCGCCTGCGTGGTGTCGCCCGTGACGTCATAGCGTCCGCTGTCGATCTCGGCCGTCAGCTGTCGGGCGGCCCGTGGCTTTGTCCGTGGTCTGTGTCCGCGCCACGCCCACCCACAGTCCGGGACCCAGGCGTGTGCACGCCGCCCGGCGACGCTCACTCGTCCTCTTCGTCGAAGCGTGCGTTCACGTGCATCTTGGGTGTGATCTCGTACACCTTCTCGAGAATCCTCTTGACAATGCGGTCCCGGTGCTCGGTCACCTCGGCCTCCATCTCCTTGAGTCGCGTCTGCGTCTCGTCGTTCATTTTGGTCTGCATGGTGCCCTTTGCGTCAGAGTCCATCACTTCTTTGCTGCGGAACTCTCCCTCGTGTGACCTGGCAAACAGCGAGTTTATGTTAGATATTTGGGTGGTAACTCCCTACCCCCTCGCTGCGGAACTCTCCGTCATGTGACCTGGCAAACAGCGGGTTTATGTTATATATTTGGGTGGTAGCTCCCATCCCCCTCTCAGGGCTCAAAAAAACCTTTCGGTGGTCGCCGACGAAATTCAATTCTGGGAAATTGGTCGCCGATCAGGAACGGGTCCCATGGGGAGGGGGGAGGAAGTGGCGGCCCTCCATCTGGATTGGATAACATCAAATTTCCAAAACGTGCTTTTTTCGTTTGCTCCTTTTTGAAAATTTGTCTGCCTTCCAGCTTTTCATCGATTTTTCCCTCAGCAATAGGTGTCGCTTCGCACCCTGAATAAATTGTGGCGCACCAAAAGGAGTGTCCTGCCGATAGGAACTTCTAAATCCGTCACCGTCGCATGCAAGGAAGAGACTGAGAGACTGTCTGTAAACCATTTGTCATTGACTGTGCAGATGAGCAAAGTCGCTCGGAGACAGTGGGGGATGAACACAACTTGCGCGAAGATAGCTAAGGATGACACAATCTGGAGTTTGGCACATAAAGATGAAAAATCCCAAGCTATATTTGGTAATCTGACATCAATTGCTCGCAATCTTCCATCGTGTATATAAGAGATGAAATGTCGAGTCCCATATGAATACTTAGAATTCCGATTAACTGTTATCTACATCATGTTGCACACAAAACAACGAACGTTTATTCATTGCTGACAGGTACAGTACTTCTATACGTGGATGGTAGTAACTGAACCAACTAGGAGGCATAAGCCCCTTTGTTTAAGATCTTCTTAAGCACATTTCTCAGCTGGGTACATTTTGTGGAATAAACATGAAAACACGCTGATATGAATGGTATCATGGTCCAAATGAATGTCGGTGATGCATTTCTAAATAGCGTCCTTCAGGAAGAATGATTTTGCGTAGACAATATAAGATAAGGCGCAACTGATATCAACATTTACACTATTGCCTATCAGTTTTACCCGCGGCAGTGGCCGCCTCATAGCCACGGCAGTGGCCGTCTCACAAGTGCGGCAGTGGTTACACCACAGCCGCACAGTGGCCACCTCACAGGTGCGGCAGCGGTTTCCTCACAGCCATGACAGCGGCGACCTCACGGCCATGACAACGACCGCCTCAAAGTCCTGACAACGGCCGCCTCACAGCCGTGCCAGCGGCCGCCTCACAGTCGCAGCGTGGCCGCCTCACAGCCGTGACAGCGGCCGCCTCACAGCCATAGCAGAGGCCACCTCACAGCCGTGACAGCGGCCGCCTCACAGCACCAGCAGAGGCCACCTCACAGCCACAGCAGAGGTCGCCTCACAGCCGTGACAGCGGCCGCCTCACAGCCGTGACAGCGGCCGCCTCACAGGTACGGCAGTGGCCGCCTCCAATAGTCATTTCTACTTCACCATATCTCGAAAGACGAAAACTATGCTAAGCTCTAAAGATCCCTGGACGACTTGTGGTGAGAGATCACAGTTCCTTCCATCGCCCCCCCCAATGCTTGTGAAGATAAAATTGTTCAAGCGAGGGTTTCTTTGCAGCACTCTGTATGTGATATTCTGTGTGTGCCACGTCACGGGCCCACGGCAGGGGCGTTCCGCCGAACAATCAACTGATGTGAGACGTTTTGGTGGTCAGCACGTGGTTTATGCCAAACATGGCTATATCTGTGCTTGCCACACTTTCAACCACGCCCTCGGCGAGATAAGCCACAGATGCACCACCAGTGCCGACACTTGCACTGCGAGCGCAGCAGTTTCTTCAGGACGTGGTAAGCGGCGCGGACGGACTCTGGTGGCACGGTGTTGGGAGTCAACACGCTAATGTGCAGGCGAGACGCAACTGCCAGTGCAGTGCCGACGACGCTCTAGGTCGGCGACTCCCGGATGGCGCGCAGGTCACTGACTATGCGGATGTCAATCTTGTAGGATCACTTCTTGATATTGTTGTACTTTGGAGCAGCCTAGCAAATCCATGCTCATAGTTCGGTTCTTGCAGTGCGGAGTCAGTATCAAGGAGAAGGCCGACATCCCCTCAGCTTGATAAAAGAGAAAAGGGTTCACACAAAACGCAATGCATGCGGGGACTTTTATTAACAGGCGACGGTGGGGTAACTGAGATCAACGCTAATAATGCGAAGTTGAAGTGAAACATTTGGTCGGCCATAAAATATCAAGATATTGCGCCAACGATCCAAGTCTTGCACCATGTTATTGTCCCACTCAGTCGAACAGGAAAGGATATGCAATCGATAGTGATCAGAAAAGGGGTATATACTTATACCACCAGATTAGTGACAGCTATGGTTGGAAAAATACGATATTCCTGTTTTGCGGCATCCAGAACATTATCCTCTTGAGGAAATCTTCCTCATTTTATCCCTTGGAGGTTCGATGGTGCTGTTAGACTATGAACTGCTCCGTGATGTGCTCAAGATTCACTGGAAAGTGTAGGGCGATATTCCGATGTCATTGACTGGAATAATAATATCCTCTCGCTGCATGACCTCTGCAGTCGATGCGCCCCTAAACCCCAATAGCAATATCCTCTCCATATTCAATTACCCATACATTTTCCTCTCCACATCCAGGATTACAAAATACAAATCCAACCATGGTGACTGCTGACATGCAATCTGTCCAACCAGAATTGGAAAAATGTTCCTGTGCTGGATGTTTGTCATCCAGAACACTATCCTCCATGAAAAAGCATGGTCTTTTTGGCCACATGATTGGAGATGTTTGAAAATGACTGCAAACTTCCTCCTGTTTGATACATGCCCAAGCTGACTGGCCAAATACAAAAAGGAGTTTATGGTTCAAACAGACAAAATTGTAACTTTGGAATGGAATGCCAAGCATTGTGCTCTCGAAATGCAACAGTAAAAAACAAATTGAGTCATGTTCAACATTCCTTTCTTTGAAACTAAAGAATTCCACCTGAATTTTGGCATACAGCATCAAACATACTGCATATATGCAAATATGTTACAGCTGATGACAGCTCTATTGAATGGAAATGTATTATCCAAATTTTACTCGTTTTCAGTTTTTGCCATATGTTGAACCAAGTTGAAAAATGCATATTATTCTGGACATATCTAGCATAGTTCCAGAAAAAAACAAAAATATAATAGTGCATATCCAGGGATATTGGCAAAAAGGATGCTTGAACCAAGCATCATTTTTTCAAGTATAACTCAATACATCTGCACATGTTCCATAATGTTTCTACAGTGCCCACAAATTCTGGCACAATTATTATAGTTTCAAATCTGACATAATAACATGCATGTATTCATTTTGCACTAAATTGGGATGCCAAAGACATATATCCTCGCCAGAGTAGAAAAAGACCATCTGTCCTAGATATATCCTATTCTAGATATACGGATGAAACCCATCCAAAGAAAAGTACCAGCATTGTGCTGTAATATTCATGCATATTAGCATTGCAGCTTATTCTTTAACAAAGTATTGTAAATGGCTCATCAAATTTTGATATGGCAAGCTGGATGGCAAAGAAAAGCAAAGCATTAAGACCAATTATGAGCACCAGTTCTATATTTAAATATTCTTACATATATCTTTACCTAAACCTTTTCCACTTGCCATTTTCAGAACTTCAGTAATTTGCAGGTTGGACTGCATGCAAGATGTGCTAATCAGTAATCAGATGTTTTCATCTGTAAAGCAGGTGTTAGGATAGGATATCCTAGGTTGCAGTTTTCAATTTAATTAACTAAAAAGTACCAGTTGATATTCTTGCCACAAAAGGTGGTACATTTTTCACTTCAGGTATTTGTTAATTGTTGGATTTACTTCTCCAATGGTTTATTAACATGGTTAACATGATGTGGCCACTCATTTTCTCTGAAAATGATAACTTTTTCAATTGACCGGCAAGAGAACACCTGAAATGGGACTTTGAGTTGAGTAATGTTGGCATTTCAAGAAACCAAATTGTATTAAATTGCACTTTTTGGTACATTTTTAATTCCTGCAATTTATTTTTCCAATGCAATGTTTATGTAGGTGGATAGCATTGTGTGACCACTCATTTCCTCTGCAAATGCATATTTTTCAGTTGGCAGGCAAAATAATACCAAAAAAACAGGCTGGAGTTTGATAACATAGCATAAAAATAATGTTCAAGAGTAACCAAAAATGTAGCACAGCGTAACCCTAAACTTGCATTCAGGAAAATAAATTCCTAAAGAAATGGAAAATTTCCCATTTACTTCTGAATAATTTTCAACTTAAAAACCTTACATTTCAGAGCCTAGTTAACTAGGTTAACAGATTAAATTAAACCTGTTTTGAAGAAAAGAACACTTTTTTGTGAACAAAATCTACAAAAAATGGGAAGTTTTTTTTTCCAACTGAAGAGAAAAGCCTAGCCTAACCTAACCTAACCAAACCTAACTCCATTTTTGCTTTGTGGGGTAAAATGTGTGTACAATTTGTCTCCTGGATACCTTGAAGTGCAATAATACACAAAATTGTGAGATCATGTTTTTGAACATGATTAAGACAAGCTCCTGTGTAGGTAGGTACCTAGGTATGTATGTAGGTGGATAGGTAGCAAGGTAGGTACATTCATAGGTAAAAGGATATGGTCATGTGTAGCATTGTCCAGAGTGTAACTGTTGGGAGGAATCTACATAATATGTCACATGGCATTTCAAGACATAAATATTGTAAAAACATGTTCCTTGATATCATTAAGATGCTGTGGGATGTGGCCTACCTAGCCACTTATTACCAGCATAAGTGCATAGGCACTTTCCAGTTGGCATGCAATATAATACCAAAATATTGAGGTAGGTACCTAGGTATGTATGTAGGTGGATAGGTACCTAGGTAGGTACATTCCTAGGTAAAAGTATATGGCCATGTGTAGCATTGTCCAGAGTGTAAATGTTGGGAGGAATCTACATAATATGTCATATGGCATTTCAAGACATAAATATTGTAAAAACATGTTCCTTGATATGATTAAGATGCTGTGGGATGTAGCCTACCTAGCCACTTATTACCAGAACAAGTGCATAGGCACTTTCCAGTTGGTATGCAATATAATACCAAAATATTGGTATTTGAGTGGGGTAGCATAATGAAGAATAATGTACAATGCCAAATAATGCCTAATGTAACCTAGATAGCTTGGGGAATTTTGAATGCCTTAGACCTGATGCGTCATTGCAGGCTTAGCATTCTAGCCTAGGCATTATCTTTCTTAATAGAATATAGCAGAGCTAAACGTTTTTTTCTTCGGGACAAGAGAAACCGAAGTTCTTCCGCACAAATAAAGAGCAAAAAAAATGTGTGGTATTTTGAATGGGAATGAATGGTCCCATTGTCTTAACGCTGACCGTAACGATCGCACGATGGGTCCGTACTACCGACGTAACGACAGCACACACGGTCTGTACCCGCGAGTAGCGAGCGTACGTATGAACGGTCTATCTACCGTTCTGCAGTGGAACGTGCATACTTTCTGTACGTACGGGCGGTGCAGGCTGGGGTGGAGTGGAGGCTGACTGTGACCTCATTTGACCCTGAAGGCATTGACCTCGGGTCATGAAATGTATACTGCAGCGAGTTCACTACAGCCGTAATTCTGCCAAATTGTGTGCTTTAGTTTCACTCATGCTCCTCATGTTTGTTCTTGGTGTGCTTGTGGATGTTCTGCTCGGCTCCTGAACACGAACATCCTTTGTGGCCACAAAACGCTTCCCCTTATTATTATTTTTCCGGCTTGCATCCTACCCCTGTCATTTTAACCTTTTGCTGGTTTTCATCTTTTACAAATAGTCCACGCCTGGATATCTGACTACGCACCTACCTCGTACATGGCAATATTAATTCAGGCAGTTCAGCAATCAATTCACAAAAACACGACACTAATCCACGACCACGGTTGGGCACAATTGCCCATACACCAATTTTCGAACGAACGACTGAACAAGTCACCAAGAGTTGCCTGATTTCAAATTCCATATTTATAACTAGATTTATAGGCGACGACCACGACAACCATTTGGTCTCCGTCCCGACGGCGCTTTTGGCGACCACGGTATGCCATTGGTTTATCATTGTGGTTGTCTGGAAAGCGCCGTCCTGTGCCGACGGGAGATTCTAGTATAAACGTGGTAAGCAAGAGGTACGGGATATTTGGTAGAATTCGCGGTACGGTCCTAGTATACTTTTCATCTGGAAAAAGAGATCAGTGCTGCTAAATACAAATTACTGATATATCGACGAATTATGTTCTTCATGGCTAAAACTTGACGGACGTATCAAAACAAAATTCTGGTTTTGGTCGCCACTGAAGCCTGGTAAGCCAGCATCTGGTCGCCGACGCTATCGCTAGGACGGCGCTTATTTTGAGCCCTGCCCCCTCTCTCTCTGTCTGTCTGTGTCTTGTTGTGTCTCGCTGTGTCTCTTTGTGTCTTTCAGTCCTTCTGTCTGCCTCGTATGCCCTGGCTATTATTAAGGGTATGTGCAGGAAATTAGCGTGCCATCTTGCAGCAACTGGCATCATTATTCCCTTCACTATCAGACAATATACACCTACTCTAACAAAAAACATGGACCGGTTTTGACCGACTGATTTTTGGTGCTTTTAACACCTGCGCATGTTAGACATGTGAACCAAGAAGAACAATGTGCCTTCTCTTTGGCTATTCATATGATTTGCACTTCAAAGTGCGCTCTTCTCATACTTCAGCGACTTTACATTTCACAATCTAGCTTCAGATCTAGAACGAGCATCCCACCATGGTAAATGACAATGTGACATAGATGGCGCCGGTTCGCAGCTCACGTGAGAAGCCGCGCTGATAGAGGCGATAGCGCCGGTGCTCGCTCTGCATGCGAACACGCCTGCACTGACCAGGCACCACGTAATAACCGGACTGGTGTGAGCGCAATGCGCTGCGAAAACTTGGTGCGGACATTCGCCATAAGACGCTTAATTCATTTACCATTACAAGCTAGGTCATGGAGGCTGGCATTTAAGTGAGTTTGGGATCCATGCTGGCTTTATATTCTGGCGAGGCCTCAATTGCTCTGTGATGACGCGATGGTCTTAATATGCGAAAGCACGGTGTGCTCGGCGTGTGGCCGAATGTCGGTGACAACATTCACAGTCACACAATGGACCATTTGGTCTGTAATATATATATATGATCAATGGTCAGATACTGTGCAGGCGACGAGTTGCTACGATCAAAATGAAACAAAATGGGCTCATGTAGACTAGTCCTTCTCATAAAGCATACCATTTTTTTTGTCCCGCGCTTCTGCACCTGTCTGATGTTTTCACCTCTCACCTGTGCAGCTGCTCGGTTAGTGTCACCTCTCACCTCTGTAGCTGCCTGGTTAATGTCACCTCTCACCTCTGCAGGTCTCCGGTTAGTGTCACCTCTCACCTCTGTAACTACCCGGTTAATGTCACCTATCACCTCTGCAGCTGCCCGGTTAGCGTCACCTGTCACCTCTGTAGCTGCCCGGTTAGTGTCCCTTTCACCTGTACAGCTGCCCGGTTTTGGTCACCTCTCACCTCTGTAGCTACCCGGTTAATGTCACCTCTCACCTCTGTAGCTACCCGGTTAATGTCACCTCTGACCTCTGTAGCTACCCGGTTAATGTCACCTCTGACCTCTGTAGCTACCCGGTTAATGTCACCTCTCACCTCTGTACCTACCCGGTTAATGTCAACTCTGACCTCTGTAGCTACCCGGTTAATGTCACCTCTCACCTCTGTAGCTACCCGGTTAATGTCACCTCTCACCTCTGTAGCGTTCCCGGTTAATGTCACCTCTCACCTCTGTAGCTACCCGGTTAATGTCACCTCTCACCTCTGTAGCTACCCGGTTAATGTCACCTCTCACCTCTGTAGCTACCCGGTTAATGTCACCTCTGACCTCTGTAGCTACCCGGTTAATGTCACCTCTGACCTCTGTAGCTACCCGGTTAATGTCACCTCTCACCTCTGTACCTACCCGGTTAATGTCAACTCTGACCTCTGTAGCTACCCGGTTAATGTCACCTCTGACCTCTGTAGCTAACCGGTTAATGTCACCTCTCACCTCTGTAGCTTTCCCGGTTAATGTCACCTCTCACCTCTGTAGCTACCCGGTTAATGTCACCTCTCACCTCTGTAGCTACCCGGTTAATGTCACCTCTCACCTCTGTAGCTACCCGGTTAATGTCACCTCTCACCTCTGTAGCTACCCGGTTAATGTCACCTCCCACCTCTGCAGCTTCCCGGTTAATGTCACCTCTCACCTCTGCAGCTGCCCGGTTTGGGTCACCTCTTATCTCTGCAGCTGCCCGGTTATGGTCACCTCTCACCTCTGCAGCTCTCCGGTTAGGGTCACCTCCCACCTCTGCAGCTTCCCGGTTAATGTCACCTCTCACCTCTGCAGCTGCCCGGTTTGGGTCACCTCTTACCTCTGCAGCTGCCCGGTTATGGTCACCTCTCACCTCTGCAGCTCTCCGGTTAGGGTCACCTCTCACCTCTGCAGCTGCCCGGTTAGTGTCCCTCTCACATCTGCAGCTGCCCGGTTGGGGTCACCTCTCACCTCTGTAGCTGCCCGGTTAGTGTCCCTCTCACATCTGCAGCTGCCCGGTTGGGGTCACCTCTCACCTCTGTAGCTGCTCGGTTAGTGTCCCTCTCACATCTGCAGCTGCCCGGTTAGGGTCACCTCTCACCTCTGTAGCTGCCCGGTTAGTGTCCCTCTCACATCTGCAGCTGCCCGGTTGGGGTCCCCTCTCACCTCTGTAGCTGCCCGGTTAGTGTCCCTCTCACATCTGCAGCTGCCAGGTTGGGGTCACCTCTCACCTCTGTAGCTGCCCGGTTAGTGTCCCTCTCACATCTGCAGTTGCCCGGTTGGGGTCACCTCTCACCTCTGTAGCTGCCCGGTTAGTGTCCCTCTCACATCTGCAGCTGCCCGGTTGGGGTCACCTCTCACCTCTGTAGCTGCCCGGTTAGTGTCCCTCTCACATCTGCAGCTGCCCGGTTGGGGTCACCTCTCACCTCTGTAGCTGCCCGGTTAGTGTCCCTCTCACATCTGCAGCTGCCCGGTTGGGGTCACCTCTCACCTCTGTAGCTGCCCGGTTAGTGTCACCCCTGACCTCTTCAGCTGCCCGGTTAGGGTCATTTCTCACCTCTGCAGCTGTTCGATCTCCTTGTCCGCTTCCTCCTTGGCCTCTTTGAGACGTCGAATCTTATTGCGTTTGGACTGTTCGATTTTCTCGACGGCCTTTTTCTCGGCGGCGAGCAAAGACTGGATGCCTTCGCTTGTGCGGGTCATGGTGCCGCAGCCGGTGTCGCAGGCTATGGTGTGGCGTCAGACAGACTCGATACACTGATGAGGAACCGGCCCGGCCAGGTCCGCTCGCCCGCGATAAAACAACCGCTATCTGCCGGGCGTGCGCTGATAATGGTCAGGTGACTCGACGACTGAGCACGGGGCTGGTGACTGATCATGGGACTCGGCGACTGATCATGGGACTCGACGACTGGTCACGGGGCTCGGCGACTGGTCACGGGGCTCGGTGACTGATCATGGGACTCGACTACTGGTCACGGGGCTCGGCGGGTGATCACGGGACTCGACGACTGGTCACGGGGCTCGGCGACTGGTCACGGGGCTCGGTGACTGATCATGGGACTCGGCGACTGATCATGGGACCCGACGACTGGTCACGGGGCTCGGCGACTGGTCACGGGGCTCGGCGACTGATCATGGGACTCGACGACTGGTCACGGGGCTCGGCGACTGATCATGGGGCTCGGCGACTGGTCACGGGGCTCGGTGACTGATCACGGGACTCGGAGTGGTGACGTTGGACGTAAAGCCAGGAGTAGGACACCAGACCAGAAGCCCGGTGGCAATCGTTGCCATCGGGGTATAGCAGTAACTGGCCCCTCTTCCCTGTCCAAGCAAGGGAGTATCTGCTGATACATTCACGAGCTATCACTGGAATATAAATAACTTCACTTCAATTCATTGCCCTATCAAATGATCTTCCAATGCCCGCTTATTCGATTTCACGGTAATATTAAATGTCACAAGTCAGGTAGGTGAGGATGTATTTTTATCAGCACGTGCTTCCACCTAGTTTAATGTGGAAGTGTAATTTCAAGTTTAATTCCATGGATGGAGTTATGGAATGGAATCCCTATGCATCTGGAGGCTCATACGCATACCGAGCAGTGACCAGTGATAGATCCAGAAGGCTGGTTTTCGGCTGGTTGAAGGGGGGATTTCATACTCGTTTCTGCGATTTCGGAGAACTCTTCAGATTATAATGCTAACATTCGGTGGGTCCGCTTAAGACAATATCTGTCGAATAAAATGTATTTGTCTCTCGGAAAATTACCCTTATCGTGCAAACGTTTGGAAAAATCAAAATCGACCTGGGGGGAGGGAAGGGGGATGCGGTGTCATGGCCTCCGTGCCCACTAGATCCGGAAGTGGTAATGAGTAGCTACTCCCATTTATACGACAAACACACGGCAGGCTATATATCTCGGACAACTGCCTACAGGGTCAAGCCAGGTCACTTCCTTTTTAGCTGGCAGTGAAATGTATTTCCCGCGTACAATTAATACTAAATCTGAAAAAGCACTTGGTATCAATCAGTCCTGCACGCAGCAGAAAGTCTTCAAGACGCAGTGCAGGCAGGCATCGGCTCCGCCACGGGCTTCACGTGGAGGGGGGGGGGAGATGAGGCACCCATAGGGGGCCCTCCAAGGAAACCATGCAGATGGTCCCCAAGGTCCCTTGCAGGGACCCCTTTAAGCCCATCCGTTCGGACAATTCCGTTTTTGACCATTATATCAGGGGAGCCATGTGATCATCAAATTGTTTGATGTAGTCACCCTTTTGACAAAGAAGCAGCTTTGTGTCTATGTGACTGATAGAGTGATACATAAGTGGACAATGGGTCTCTATTGCAACCAGACTTCATGACCCCACAAACGCCCAGGAAGGCCCGTGAGAGGTCATATATTATCAGAACAGCCAAAGGGGCTACTAATCAGCTGGAAGCTGCTTGGTAATCCCTTTGTAGTGTAGCTTAGCGTAGTAGCCTAGTGCTTGCACCAATCTCCTGACTGGTGAGCGATCAAAGAATCTCAGAATCAACCAGAAGGACCCAGACCATCAAGGGGTTCCCCAGCGGCCAGAGGTGTCTCGCGACCACCACAGAGGACGAGTGCCCATAGGGGCCCTTGAGCTGTTGTACGGGCAATTGGGCGGCTCCGAGCAGACAAATCCAGGAAGCCAACAGCCGATAGCAGTTTCAAAGCACTGTCCCAAAGCCAGGGCCGACGTCAATGGCAAAAGACAGCGAAAGACAGACGCATGCCATCGTCAGATCGCGCATCAATCTTGCTCGACGTATGTTGTTCCATCGGGTGTGAAGAAAATTATCAGTTCGCCCGTCACGAACATCTCTGCGTTGGCGTCGTGGGGCCGGCGACTCTGAGCTGGAACAATGTGGCAGACGACTCTGAACTGGTGTTGTGGGGTCAACGACCCTGAGCTGGAGTCGTGGGACAGGCGACTCTGAGCTGGCGTCGTGGGGCCGACGACTCTGAACTGGCGTCCTCATGCAGAAGACTGAACAGGCGTCCTCAAATAGAAGACTCTGAGCTGGAGATAAGGACTGACGTTTTTCTGTAGTTTCCGAACGTCCACAAACGTTCTTCATGATGAGAGGCGAAGTCTGCTGCGAGATTCTCAGGATTCACTATCTGGTCCACTACCTTCTCGTGGATGCAGATAACGGCCAGGAAGTTGAGTCGCATCTGAACCGTGGTGCCTCACAACTATGTCTTCAACCACCTCAGACTGCTGAACGACCTCTCTGCCGTCGCGGTACTTGCAGGCAAGACCAGTAGGTACTTCAGCAGACGGTGACATGCGGCATGAGGTCCTGCACCATTTCTCCTGAGCTACGGTAGTGGCAAACGGCCTTTGGAGGGTGTACGGGACACGGTGCCCCTATTAAGTCCGGAAGCTTACTATAAGAGGCCCAACACTTGTGCTTTGCTCAGCATCGCTCTGACAGTAGACCTGGCCAGTAAGCCGACCTGCCCGGGGGATACGGCACAGTAGACCTGGCCAGTCAGCCGACCTGCCCGGGGGATACGGCACAGTAGACCTGGCCAGTCAGCCGACCTGCCCGGGGGATACGGCACAGTAGACCTGGCCAGTCAGCCGACCTGCCCGGGGGATACGGCACAGTAGACCTGGCCAGTCAGCCGACCTGCCCGGGGGATACGGCACAGTAGACCTGGCCACTGGCCAGTCAGCCGACCTGCCCGGGGGATACGGCACAGTAGACCTGGCCACTGGCCAGTCAGCCGACCTGCCCGGGGGATACGGCACAGTAGACCTGGCCACTGGCCAGTCAGCCGACCTGCCCGGGGGATACGGCACAGTAGACCTGGCCAGTCAGCCGACCTGCCCGGGGGATACGGCACAGTAGACCTAGCCACTCGGCCGACCTGCCCGGGGGATACGGCACAGTAGACCTGGCCACTCGGCCGACCTGTCCGGGAATACGGCACAGTAGACCTGGCCAGTCAGCCGACCTGCCCAGGGGATACGGCACAGTAGACCTGGCCAGTCGGCCGACCTGCCCGGGGGATACGGCACAGTAGACCTGGCCAGTCAGCCGACCTGCCCGGGGGATACGGCACAGTAGACCTGGCCAATCAGCCGACCTGCCCAGGGGATACGGCACAGTAGACCTGGCCAGTCGGCCGACCTGCCCGGGGGATACGGCACAGTAGACCTGGCCAGTCAGCCGACCTGCCCGGGGGATACGGCACAGTAGACCTGGCCACTCGGCCGACCTGCCCGGGGGATACGGCACAGTAGACCTGGCCACTCGGCCGACCTGCCCGGGGGATACGGCACAGTAGACCTGGCCACTCGGCCGACTTGCCCAACTGTGACGCGGCGTCTCCCCGACGTACCAAAAATACAGGATCAGCAGAATCAAACGGGATCCTGAAGCCTAGCCATCTGGGTCAAATCGTTCCAAAACAAACCGCCCGCCGGACGAACTGACACGTCCTGGCCGACGCGCATCAAAGAAAGGGACGGCACAGGAGAAGGTTACCAGGTGACGCCGTGAAGCTTCTAGAG
This sequence comes from Ashinkailepas kermadecensis, assembly GCA_034440615.1. Classification (NCBI taxonomy): domain Eukaryota; kingdom Metazoa; phylum Arthropoda; class Thecostraca; family Neolepadidae; genus Ashinkailepas; species Ashinkailepas kermadecensis. The sequence goes on along the minus strand of JAOTOM010003778.1, from coordinate 102,305 downwards.
GCAGTGCAAGATGACGCATTCACTGTCAGCCGTACTCAGCAAATGCTGCGAAAAGGCAGACAATAGCATGTAGGCGGTGGAACTGCATCTTAATACGCTCGTTGGCGAGTAAGATTTGATGCAAACATTGTCAAGACGAGAGAGACATTCTGCTATCTGCAGTCCTATGGCGATTTTTCACCAGACGCCTACCGTAGTTCGTCGTTAGCCCTCACTGTCCAGGGGGGGCACGACGAAAGGGCGCGATTACGAAATTCTCCTGATTGTTGCTCTTGGGCTGAAGTATTCAGAAGTGGTAGCTGTAAACCGAGCGTCTGGGAAGCTTTGCTACTTCCGGACCACGCGTTTCCGTCGGCACTTCGATGCAGTGTGAGAATGAGCCTTTAGGCGGAAGGACGAGTAAAGCCGATAGGGCCTCGAGCGAGTGAAGCCGTGGTATGGCGTCATCGATTGGCACCGTAGTATGGCGATGCTCTGAAAGACGTCTGGCGCCAGACTTAAGTAGAGGTCAGCTACGGCCCAAGCGGGAACACCTCCCCTATATCCGTTGATGTCGCGAGCCTGAGCCGCAGACTTACGGCGGTGGCTACACACCGATACATATTTACACGGCCCGCGGGTTTTTGCTCAGTCTGATATTTTTACTGATAGTGATTATGCGTTTATATGCAGTGACCTTAAACAGCGATTAAAGTACATATTTGTCTTCTTTTTACCGTACTTAGTTCATTAAATGCCTTTGTAAGTTTTCAGTACGCCATATTGGCGTTAGAAAAGTTAAATTTTGTTAACTTATGCCAATTATAAATTCTGTAATCTCTGTCAGATACTTATATGCCAATATGAGCACCAATATGAGAAGTTGAAAAGTGAATTAATAGTACATAACAACTGGCTCGTGTATCTATTTTCTGTGTGTAGGATGAGACTAAGTCATTTCGTAGGACCTCGGTAATTTAATAGGGCAAGCTGGAGTAGCATGACGGTCGGAAGATGAAATTGAGCGAGGCAGGGCCCTGACCCCACCTATGAACCTTGCTCCCGGTTGCAATTTCCAATGTGTAAGCCCAGGCACGGCGTGAATTGAGTTAGGTTAGGTGGGCTGCCCATTAATATATGGGTCCAGTTACAGGACCGCACACAAGCAAAGGGACAATTTCATCGCCCGATGTTGCCAAGCCGTGGGAACAGGACGAAACTAGCTGGCAATCACACAACCATGGTGTCGCGTCAGTTGGTTACATGTATGGAACTATAATGGGCAATTAATAACTATGCATCTGGGACTACAGGAGTCTACACCGTGACCCACGGAAGTACGTCTTGCAAAATGGTTGCTCAACACTGGAGAGGAAAGGAATTGTGGGCCAATTATATATATTACGAAGACCGAATGAACGTGTGGCGGGAATGAAGGAGCGAATAATTGTCGACAAACGGTAGGTTTGTGTGGATGCTTAAGAGGATGCCTATGGATGCTTATGGAATATTAAGGACCAATGAAGTTGATTGGAACTCAACGCAAGTGTTCAACTGCCAGAAACCATTGCTGTCGAAATTTTACTGCGACTTAACCCGGGCCACGACTGTATTTGGCTGTTCCGAGAACGTCGGTGTGTGGTTGAGGCGGTTATGAGGTGGTGGTCGGGGAGGTCCCGTAAATGGACGAGCGCCGGCAGCGGTGGTAGTGCCGACACCGTATGCTCGCATCGCAGTGATCAACACCAGTGTCCAACCCCCCAGCCCCCAACTAGTCCTGCCCACATGGCCAGCTGGACACAGCCACGGACGGATGCGACAGTGGAAGAGCCTGGCCTCGCCAATATAAACAACACGTGGACGGACGGCGATCGGCGGCGGCCGGCACGGCTAGTCCAGGCGCTACAAGAGATGTGCAGGGCACAGCAACCAGCCCACGGCTGGGCGGCACACAGTCGGCCGCCGCCTGCACAGAGGAGCGCCAGAGCTCGACGAGATGCGCACGTAAGGCGGCCCAGCCTAACACGGCGCTGCCGAGAAGGCGTCCGGCGACCAACGACCGAATCCATCATAATCACAACAGAACAAAGGTCGCAAGTTCGAAGCAACACGAAAGTGATGCTCACAGTTTTAAGCCGACGTTGTGCATCACTAGTGCGCCCCGATGTGTTAAGCTGTCAACACGAAATGCTATTTGAAGTATTGCGGCGTCCTCGTGACGCAGTGCGCCGCAAACGGCCAGAAACGTGGTCATCCAGTTACTGGCAGCTCCACCACTACGGCCGGGATCGTGGTCTTCCGGTCACTGGCAGCTCCACCACAACGGTCGGGAACGTGGTCTTCCGGTCACTGGCAGCTCCACCACTACGGCCGGGGACGTGGTCTTCCGGTCACTGGCAGCTCCACCACTACGGCCGGGAACGTGGTCTTCCGGTCACTGGCAGCTCCACCACTACGGCCGGGAATGTGGTCTTCCGGTCACTGGCAGCTCCACCACAACGGCCGGGAATGTGGTCTTCCGGTCACTGCCAGCTCCACCACTACGGCCGGGGACGTGGTCTTCCGGTCACTGGCAGCTCCACCACTACGGCCGGGGACGTGGTCTTCCGGTCACTGGCAGCTCCACCACTACGGCCGGGAACGTGGTCTTCCGGTCACTGGCAGCTCCACCACTACAGCCGGGAACGTGGTCTTCCGGTCACTGGCAGCTCCACTACTACGGCCGGGAACGTGGTCTTCCGGTCACTGGCAGCTCCACCACTACGGCCGGGAACGTGGTCTTCCGGTCACTGCCAGCTCCACCACTACGGAACGTGGTCTTTCGGTCACTGGCAGCTCCACCACTCCGGCGGGGAACGTGGTCCTCCGGTCACTGGCAGCTCCACCACTACGGCCGGGAACGTGGTCTTCCGGTCACTGGCAGCTCCACCACTACGGTCGGGAATGTGGTCTTCCGGTCACTGGCAGCTCCACCACTAAGCACCAGCGCATTTGGCTCAGTTGTGCAGCAGCTGTTGACAAACACGACTTCCCGCAATTGCGGCATCTCGATTATCCATACCGTGCGCAGTGCGACTGTTTCTCTTCCCAAAACTGAAGCTTTATCTGAAACTCTATCTGTGCCGTGGGACCTAGATGAGCCGAATTGCCTTAATATTAGCACAACGCAGAATGGTTACCATGTGGTATGCACCATCGGACGTAGATGAGCCGAATTGCAAACCATCGTGCCAATTCCACACACAACCCTGCATGAATTCATCCCTCCCTCATTGCATGCTATCAACTACTATTAACTACTAACACGCGGCAGCCGGCGTGAGGGGCAGATGCGCAAACACCTTCTTGCCCGCACCATAAAAACCCCTCGTTGTTCTTCAACAAGAATAGGGTAAGCCGGCATCCTGGCAAAAACAACCTACTTGACGACCCTCCTCCATCCAATACAAATCATCTTGTGGGTTAGTAAAATAAAATAAGCTTAATCAAAACCGTCCGAACCATCTGGAACATGGTCCTCGTCCATTCCCCTGACAACACCTTAAACTCACATACGCCATAACGTAAAACGTTTTTTTATGCACACTTGCCTTGGACTTGCTTACAAAAGCCACTCGCTTTATAGGCGGCGCAAATGACTTCCAATGTCCGGCACATCTCTAAAATAACCCTCCCCGGTAGCTTGCTTTTATAATAGATTATCACAACGTTTGAAAACTGAAGCAGTAGAGTGCGGATGTCTGAATCTAGTAGTTGGGTGATGTGATTATTAAATATGCATGATGCAGCAATTGTCAGATTAATAAATACTGAACAAATCAAAGCTTGGTAGTCTTACTTTTGCCAATTCATTATATTGAGGATGATAAGTAAGGGGGATGATGAGTAATGGGCATTATCCAACGTGTTTTAAGAAGTTTTGTAACCATCACGTTGTTTCTATGAATACCTCCCCATACAAACATAAAATATTGATCAGAACTTCTCTACTACTACAGAACACTCGAACTACTCAGAGACTTGCTTCAGTGTCTACCGGCTGTCTTTATCTTGAACCGTTGTACTACAAGCTGTCATTGTTTAACTATTCGTTCGGTCAATATAAGGGCGGTAGAGACTTGGATTTAAGAGCCAGTTTTCATGCAAGCGAAGGGAACGCTAGACTATCACCAGCCAGGAGAACTCGCTTACATTATCTTCAATCCATGTTCTAGGAGTGAATGAGGCTCTCCAAGGTAAAATGAACTGCACATTTCGTCCTAATTAAGCATGAAAACTAAATGGTGTTTCTTTACATGCAACAAAAAAACATACATGTTTTACGTTGCATGTAATTTTAATACATCGTCTAAAATGTGTACCTTTGACCAGCCTTCCGTTCATTTTGATCGGGCCACAACCGGGCTTGGTCACATCCAACTGGCCGGTGCAGGCTCCAAGTCCCAACATTGTTGTTTTGCCACCTGCAGTGGTGAGGCGGCCGTTCGGACACACGGTCTTGGTTGAGGAGTGAGATCTGCCACAGTCCACCGACTCCGCGCCGACCCTGTGATGTTCTTGTCGTGTTGTTGATGTTCCTGTCGTGTTCTTGTGTGAACACGGCCATACGCTGGGACCATGACCTCGTCTGCCACAGTCGACCCGCTCCGCGCCGACCCCGTGATGAGAGTGTTCCCGTGTGAACACGGCCATACGCTGGGATCGTGACCTCGTCTGTCACAGTCGACCCGCTCCGCGCCGACCCCGTGATGAGAGTGTTCCCGTGTGAACACGGCTATACGCTGGGATCGTGACCTCGTCTGCCACAGTCGACCCGCTCCGCGCCGACCCCGTGATGAGAGTGTTCCCGTGGGAACACGGCCATACGCTGGGATCGTGACCTCGTCTGTCACAGTCGACCCGCTCCGCGCCGACCCCGTGATGAGAGTGTTCCCGTGTGAACACGGCCATACGCTGGGATCGTGACCTCGTCTGTCACAGTCGACCCGCTCCGCGCCGACCCCGTGATGAGAGTGTTCCCGTGTGAACACGGCTATACGCTGGGATCGTGACCTCGTCTGCCACAGTCGACCCGCTCCGCGCCGACCCCGTGATGAGAGTGTTCCCGTGGGAACACGGCCATACGCTGGGATCGTGACCTCGTCTGTCACAGTCGACCCGCTCCGCGCCGACCCCGTGATGAGAGTGTTCCCGTGTGAACACGGCCATACGCTGGGATCGTGACCTCGTCTGTCACAGTCGACTCGCTCCGCGCCGACCCCGCGACGAGCGTGTTCTCGTGTGCCACAGTGTACCTTCCCCGCGGCGGCAGCGGGACCTGACAGACGGGCTCCCAGCCGATGGGACCGTGACCTCGTCTGTCACAGTCGACCGGCTCCGCGCCGACCCCGCGACGAGCGTGTTCTCGTGTGCCACAGTGCACCTTCCCCGCGGCGGCAGCGGGACCTGACAGACGGGCTCCCAGCCGATGGCCGGCGGCCGGTCAGGACAGAGGAGATGTGCCGGCCGTGTGTCACCGACGCCGTGGTGGGCCCGGCAGAGCGCGACTCGTCATGCGCCAAGGCGAGCGAGCTGGGGCTCGCGTTCAGCTGTTCTTGCGTGTTCGGCTGTTCTTGCATGTTCGGCTGTACTTCGTCCGGCCCGGCCGCGTCGTCGCCGTGATACCGTGACACCGGGACACCGTGACACGGTGATACCGTGATACCGTGACACCGTGACACGGTGGACTGCGCCGGGTCCGACTGTCTGTGCTCTCCCAGTGCGCGCGGATCGCCTTCCCATCGCGGCAGGATTATGATGGTTAGATGTTGATGTTCTCTCTCTCTCTCTCTCTCTCTTTTTTTTCTCTCTCTCTCTCTCTGTCTTTCTATCTCTCTATATCTCTATCTCTGGCATGGCGGTCACAAGTCTCGCAGAGGGAGACCAGAGCGGGGTCAGTCGGCGAGCTTCATCTCACAAGATGTCGACTCGCGCTGACCCGCAGCGAGGTTTTCCATACCGCGCAGCGGTCACTTGGAACAAGCCCCCCCCCGCCACCAGACAAGCACCGAGTCGCTCAGCATGCATAAGTGCATTGGCGCAGGGTCGCCAGTTTTACAATATAGGTATAAGTCTGCATAAACTGTATGCTCTTGAAATGTTTCTGACACAATTTTATTTCCCTGATGTGCTCACACAACATTGTCTGGGTGCAGAGCAGCCACCACATGGAAGTGCCCCAATACATTACTGGCTTTAACTTTGACTTTGATGATCCCGTACGAAGGCCTTGAGCACAGTTCAGCCCTCTGTCGATGTGTTGCGCCACTGGTCAGTCTGCGTTCAGGGGTCACTTTGCCAGGTGCTGTGTTCTGGTTCAGATGTTGCTCCACACCAAACGCCATTTGACAAGCTAGGTACACTCGCTTTCGGTGGGATGTTCGGGGGTACCCTTAGCATGGCTGGCTCACTAGGAACGTAGGCTGTGACGCTGCACACCAAAAATTACTGGTAGGCTGCGCCGTTTCACAGTTATGAGTTGCGTGACAGTCTACCAGATTCGCCACCGGCCAGCGTCCGAGCCATAGGATTCGCGTGTGTGGTCGTCACGCGACCATTTGCCCTGCAGCCATGCAGTGGTAAACACGGGTCTTCCCTGTTCCCGCCTTGCATTCCTCTGTAGGCGAAGCAACATTGGCAGTTAAACGAGCAGGTTACTGGACTTCTGTCGATAAGCAACAATTGATAGCTGCGGATTTCTGACTCCAGCAACACAGAATGAGCAGGTAAAAGTGGGAAAAAGCTCAGTTGCAAAGATGTAGCGAAAGGAGATGGGAGGTTTATGATGTCAATGAAGTGTTCTCTGGCCCCAAAATAATAATAGAATGTCCAACATTTATACGTTTTAGAAATGTAGTTCGAACTTTTGCTGGGGTGGCTTTATGAACCAGGATTCAATTGCTAAGAAGAGCTGGTTAAGTGAACCCTGGCCATGATTCCATGAATTACAGTTTTACAGTCTAAATTTGGCAAAGCGCTTCACGTGCCGTCAATACACCGACACGGCGACCCCGGCAGCTCGCTCTCGACCTTATCGTGCCAATTGCCAACTGACCCTCCCAGGCGGGGACTAAAAGCGAGCACGCGAAGCGACTCGAACCCAGCATTGCCAGGACAGCGGAGACGGGTGCACGACAGCGCTCTAGCCAACTAAGCTACCGAGGCAGCAAGTCACAGGGAGGCACTTGCTTGCTTAATTCAGATTCATTGACAAGTCAATTAGTTACTTGATTAAATTGCATCTACTTCATTGAGAATCACATGTTTTAGGGCACAAGGAATGTGTTGCATGATATCATATTATTTATTGCATATGTTGTGCACTGTACTGCAAGCGACATATTCAGAATTCCGTGGGGATAAAGTATTTCTTCACGCTAATACCATCCAACTATTTTACCATACAAAGGTTTTTACTTTATATGAAGCAATATAAGCAATATAAGCAATATGAAGCAAACTGGGTTCGAGTCGCTTCGCGTGCTCGCTTTTAGTCCCCGGCTGGGAAGGTCAGTTGGCAATTGGCACGATAAGGTCGAGAGCGAGCTGCCGGGGTCGCCGTGTCGGTGTATTGACGGCACGTGAAGCGCTTTGCCAAATTTGGACTGCAAAACTGTAATTCATGGAATCATGGCCAGGGTTCACGAAACCAGTTCTTCTTAGCAATTGGATCCTGGTTCATAAAGTCACCCCAGCAAGAGTTCGAACTACATTTCTAAAACGTATAAATGTTGGACATTCTATTATTATTTTGGAGCCAGAGAATACTTCATTGACATCATAAACCTCCCATCTCCTTTCGCTACATCTTTGCAACTGAGCTTTTTCCAACCTTTCCTGCTCATTCTGTGTTGCTGCAGTCAGAAATCCGCAGCTATCAACTGTTGCTTATCGACAGAAATCCAGTAACCTGCTCGTTTAACTGCCAATGTTGTTTCGCCGACAGAGGAATGCAAGGCGGGAACAGGGAAGACCCGTGTTTACCACTGCATGGCTGCAGGGCAAATGGTCGCGTGACGACCACACACGCGAATCCTATGGCTCGGACGCTGGCCGGTGGCGAAGCTGGTAGACTGTCACGCAACTCATAACTGTGAAACGGCGCAGCCTACCAGTAATTTTTGGTGTGCAGCGTCACAGCATACGTTCCTAGTGAGCCAGCCATGCTAAGGGTACCCCTGAACATCCCACCGAAAGCGAGTGTACCTGCTGTTGCCACAGGGAAGTGACCCAGCCAGGGCTTTACGAGTGGGAAAACAAGAGACAAATGGCGGATAACAATAATTAGTGTACGAGGCAGCGCCGCAGGCACGTGGTGCGCGTTTATACATCCTCGAATAACAGCACCGGTTTCCACTGCCCCTCCGCCGGACTGCACGCTGCAAATCCGGAGCATTGCTCAGCGCCTGTTATCGCAAGCAATTGTGTGTGCGTGGGTGACGGAGGGGAGGGGGCATAAGCTAATAGCATGATATCCGGATAGTGGAGAAATACTGTGAACATAGCGGCGTGATGGTGCGGAGGGCGGAGGACAGCTCGCATGACGCGCATCGCCGCAGCTGACCACCATCTAGCGCGACGCAGATAGGAACTCCACTTGACCTTTACGCCAGTATAAACATGCCAAATCACCCATCGCCAGCACTGCTGATCGTGGTCGGTGTTCGGCGACTTGGCCGTTTTGCAAGTTCAGCGGGAGGTGATCGACAGTACGGAAGGCCGCTTGTGTGGCATTGAATGCGCAACATGAGCATGAATGGGCTGGTCGGGACAGATGAGACATGCTAGCCGTTCGTCACCACGGCGGTGGTGGGCCTGACAGAGCACAACACAATGCACAACTTAAACATGACGACGTCGATTTGTGAAACACCACTTCAGAACCGATAACTGATCCATGGAGCAGGCTGGTTTGTGCCCAGTGCAAATCGGCGCACCATGTTGGCACTAGCGGCCAGTTGTACGCATACTTTGCAGGGGCGGACCCAGGAATTTTAATGGGGAAGGGAAGCTTGTCTGGAGAGACATCATTTCTTTGGAGGGGTGCCACTGCAAAAGAAAGTACCTGGAGGGGCGCTTTCGCCTGAAAATCGGTTGAGAGGAAGGGGCACACGAGCACGTTGAGGGGGCACCTTTTCCTCTCAGGGTCTTCTTTTCTTTCTAAGATGCGCCAATTTCTCTCCGAGGGGCGCCTCTGGCTGAAACATCCGTGCAGCGAGAGAGGGAGGGGGTAAGGGACGTACCCGAACCTTCCCACTTTCCAGGGTGGGGCATATGTCCCCAGTTCCCCTTCATCCTCCCCTCATGCTTCGTAAGTGATGTTGTTTCCTATGACCGTGAAGGCAGCAGAGGGACCGTAGTAACAGAATAATCAACACGTCATCCATGCACATTGGCTCTTCGTTCTGAGCTATCTCGGACCGAGTGTCTTCGTAACTCCGGGCCGGGTAGTCTTCGTAACCCCGGGCCGGGTGATCTTCGAAGCCCCAGGCCGAGTAGTCTTCGAAATCCCAGGCCGAGTAGTCTTCGGAAGCATGCTCGGGTTTCGAACTGTCAGCAAACGCGTGGGATTTCGATGGGCATGCGTCGGATATGTTACCTTGTGTATTGATTGATGCATAATCATCGACACGCGTGTGCCCAACGCTAGATGACGTCACCCACGCACACTGCGCAGGTACTGGGCGGCGCCCAGTATTATTCCTGGCAGCTGGAGGGCCCTAGAACAAAACACTGACACTGTCTGCACTCCCTCAGAACGTTCATAGACGCATACTATCATAAACACGACTTCCCGAGGAAAAAAACGATCCCCTGTCTCATCCAGCTCGGGAGTGGAATGTTAAACGAGACACTTCTAAAATCACATACTACGATATCAATGCAGCGGAATATAAATTAATTATCCAACAAGCTTAAGAAAACCAAGTAGCGACAAGGTATATGTCGACAGGATATTAGATGTAGAAGAGACCCAATAATGGCAAGGGAGACGATTTTTAACGCCATAGAGGTAATGGTTCAGATGGTAGAAAATGTGTGCTGGGGATGCTCCTCAAGCCTCCCAGAGATTCATACCCATGAACATGGCTATGCGATATCACGGATCATGGTTTCAGAGTAAGTGGTTGCTAATGGCTTGAAGCTACCTAATGCTTTCACCCTTTTGCTTTACCTAACCTGATCTAAACTAACCCAATCTAACCTAACATTCGGACTTTTGGATGTTCACTTCCAATTTTTGGAAGATGATGACTCAGATGTTACCAGCAGATGACTGATGACAGCTGAATGAACGGTCTCTCGGATATTTCGGGCCCGCAGTGGTCTTTCAATACATTTTATGTGGTGAGTTGTCTTCGGGTCGCCGGCGATCAGTAGATAGTGAAGTTGATCATTGATGCTGTCGGTTCGTGACGCATTCGGTATTATGCATTCTGAAGAGTATTTGTATTCTGAGTCTGGCATCATCTGAACAGACACCATCAATGATCAACTTCACTATCTACTGATCACCAGCGACCCGAAGACAACTCACAACATAAAATACATTGAAAGACCACTGCGGGCCAGAAATATCCGAGAGACCTTTCATTCAGCTGAAATCAGTCATCTATCTGCTGGTATCATCTGAGTCGGCTGGGGAGATAGGGCTGGAACAACCTGCTTCGGAAGATGAAGAGGAGATGAGTGGTGGGGAGGATGCTAATGAAGTAGATGTTCTGGAAGAACACAATATGTCAGTGGATGATAGAATGCACCCCGAGTACTACGGGCTGTTGAATGAATATAAATATCGAACTCTTCCATAGGTGGCTAATGACATGTTATTGTTCGTAACTACAAATATATGATGTGATTTGTTTGGCCCTGGTCTTTTGTGTTCTGTGTTTTTCTAGGTACAGCAACAATATTTTACCTTGCGTTTAGAGGAAGCACCATACGTTCGAGCATGTGCTTTCTAACATGTGTATTGCTGCATAGGGGACTGGCCGGCTGTGACGTCACATGCGACGTTATAGGTGCCGATTTTATCTGTGAGTCATATTTTATGGATATATTTTGGCGTAGTTGCAGCCACATAGGACGTGGAGATCCTGGATCTGTTCTGCGTAGCAATTGTTAGGTCACATTATTAGGTGCGGAATGCTCACATAATACACGCTAACTAACAATTAAAAAATATGAGCGCCCATAAGCTTGGTTTATGACGTCATTATGATGTCACCATGCATGACGGGACGTTGATATTTGAAACCATGGTACCCTTTGGTTACCATGGGTACCATGGTAACCAACCATGGTACACCACACACATGTAGGTGTGTGCACAATTTGACATATCTGTGTCAATTGGTTCCCGAGATATTTGGCGGAAGCAAAGTGGGGGGAGCGCAATGCTCCCACCCCTCTGGCAGGTATGACCTCTGACATTCCTGGGTTAAGCAACCTCATTAGAGCCTCTCCATTTGTGCCAAATTTTAAGCTCTTTCCATTAAGCCCAAAATCGTCCATGTAAGTAGCATGCTTTGTCCGCAATGGTTTTTGGCCGGCTTTTCCCTAGAGTTGATAAGATTGCGGAAAGCTGTACTGAGCATTGTTCAATTAGAGACATTATATAAAGCAACCTAGTAAAATAAGCTCACAATAAAATATAATAACACATCGGTCTAATATATTTCGAGCATGGCTCTTCTTTGGAGACAGAATATATTTCCAGACATTTTACGCACAGGATTTGTAGCACATGCATTATGTATCAGGCCGTCTACCAATATTGATGAAAGGGTTTTAATCTTCAACTAAGTCCAAGTATCGGCCATATTTAAATACTAGCATAACAATAGACATTGCAACAAGTATATGAACATAAATATGACCATTCGGTTACCTTCTATAATACTCTTTTACCGCGAATTGTTACACTGTGCGCGCCAGTGACTGCGAGCCACATAACTGTGACGTCACAGACCGGAATCGGCGTCGCGCCACACAGGAGCGCACCCAGGTGGTCTTAAAGGGAGGTCTGGAATAGAGCAGCGATCAGCACAACTGTGACGCCACTGGCCGAATCGGTGTTGTGTCTAGCACAGGGGCGCAGCCAGGTGTCACGTCTGGCACAGGGGCGCACCCAGGTGTCACGCATGACACAGGGGCGCACCAAGGTGTCACGTCTGGTACAGGTGCGCAGCCAGGTGTCACGCCTGGTACAGGGGCGCACACAACTGCTTCTGAAGGCAGGCCCGGAATAGACCCGGGCCCGGGTCCTTCAGGCCCGGAATTCTTTGTTTTCAGTGAAGTTTAATGGGCTGTGATATAGGATTGGACTGTATTTAAATTCCGAAAGCAATCGAGCCCTGGCAGGGTCGGTCCTCGATGCTACCACCTCACTGGCGGATCCAGGGAGGGGAGGGGGCCAACGGGGACAATGCACCCTGTCCCAAATAGAGATGTGGTGCCCCTTCGAATGAAAAGGTGACCTTCCAGAATACTGGCGTGTCCCTGCCCTCCCCCGACCGCGGTTACTTTTTCAGCCAATGGTGTCCCTCGAAGTAGAAGATGTGCCCCTCGGGAAAAATGGCGCCCCTCAAGAGCAAGTCCCCGATTAAAATTCCTGGATCTGCCCTTGCTTAACCTTGTGGTGTGCCAAAGACCTTGGCACCGTTTGTCATCGACCGACGGCGATCAGGTAGCGTGTGCGCTTCACCGCTGGTCGGGGCCGCTCTCGACACGCACCGGGCTAATGAACTCCGACATTCCCGGCCGCCGGCTGTCGTACATCAGGCTGGGATCGACAACTGTCCGCACGTGCAATGTGCATGAGCGGTGATTTGCACACTTTTCAGGGGGACTTTTGAGGGCGATTTGCACACTTTTATATATTGCCAGTGCCGTTGATGCGCCCAAAACGCGTTAATAATTCACAAACCGCCACCCTGCTCTCTTCCCCAATAATTTAAATGTTTAACATGTGCCCCTATGGGCAACCGCCCATAGAAACCCAAATCCCAATCCCAATCGATTTTGGCCCTCCCATCCCCAACATGCATTTCTCCTCCACTCACCAATCATTTTTAGAATTCAGCTCCTCTGCGCGTGTGACCGCACTTTGCCGGCGTGCCGCACGGCTGGACGCGCCCCTGACGGTCACGTCGCGCGTCACGCCGATACATGGCGGGCAGCTGTGCCGTACGTGCCGCCCAGGTCGGACTGTGATCTGTGGCCGCGTGAGCGTGTTACAGCACCGCCAGCCACTGCCTGGCCACCCGCGACTGGAGCTACTCGTGTCGGCCGGCGGTGAGTGACATCCTGTGTGTTGTGCATTGAGTTCGGGAGACGCCTTGGCATCCTTGCAGCTCTGCACCAAAGTCTGTCGGCGTCGGCCGTGCCACGGACTTTGGATCGGGGCAGTGGCGTAGCAGGGAGAAGGAGGCAGCCGCCTCCCCTGGAAAGTCGGACGGGGGTCCTCCAGGTGGCCGCCTTGAGGGGCCCTTGCGAACCCCTCAATGCGTCTGTGCAGGAGCCCCGTAAGGGTCCCCTGGGCCGAGATGTAGGGCCCCTGAACCGACCAAAGTGGCCCCGGGCTGACGGAAAGGATCACGGGCCGATAAAGAATGCCCCAAGTCAGCGAAAAGTCCCCTCAGGAAGATGTTGAGGGCCCCGAGTCAACGAAAAGTGCCCTCAGGAAGATGCTGAGAGCCTTTAGCTGGGCTAACGTGAAGGGCTTCTAGATCGACGGAGGAGTCCCAGATAGTTGGAAGGGCCCCGAGCTGGCAGAGAGGGCCCTGAGCAAATATGAAGGGAACCTGGGCTGTCGGCGGAGCCCAAGCCGACGAAAGGGCTCCTGACCTCATGAACAGGGCCACGTCGTTTGAAAAAGGGCCTCAGGCTTGCCGGAAAAGGCCCTGGATCGTCAGAGCGCCCCTGAGACGAAATAGGGGCCCCTAGTTCCCGGAGAGGATATCGAGCCATCAGAAAGGGCTATTGGGCCGACGAATGGGACCCAAGCCGTACCAAAGGCCCATGGCATGATGAATTGGGCCCAAGCTGTTGAAAGAGAGCCTCTGGCCTGACAGAGGAAGCCCTGGAGCGCTAAGGAGGGCCCCTGCGCCGACGGGGAGGAACTTTAGCCGGGAGGACCCCGGCTGTCGAATATAGACTAGAGCCGGTATGGGAGGCCCATGGGCCGATAGGGGCTGAAATCGCACAAGAGGCCCATTGTGTCATGGAAGAGGCCCAAGCTTTTGAAGAGGGGGCTCCGGCCGGACGGAGTGTCCTGAGTCGTGAAAGAGAGTCCCTGAGCCGACTGATGGGGACCCTAGGTCGAATGTGCTGAGCTACTGGATCGACTTTGGCTCACGCTGATGGAGAGTGCTCAGAGATGACAGCGGGCCTCACGATAATGAGGAGGCACCCTAGCTACGGAGATGGTCCAGGCCAAAGCGAAGGGTTCCCGGTGCTACACAAAGGGCCTCTAAGCACATGGAGGAGCCCTAAGCTGTTAAACCGCGGTGGCGTATACACGGGCTGGAGGTGCAACCGCTCCCTGGCGAGTCCGATGGGTCCTCCAGGCGACCGTCTTCGGGGGCTCGCAAGAGCCCCTCAAGACGTAGGGGCAGATATATACCGAAGACAAATTCTAGCGCATCGAACAGTTTGTATGGAAGGGGTTCTTGAAACCTGAGGGCCTCCACCCTGCGGGCTGACAAGAGCCGTGCAGACAAGATAGATGGGCCGCCCGAGAGCTGAGATGTCCATGCCAGCTAGAAAGAACAGTGTCGGCTGGAAAGGGTCCCAAAAAGCTTAGGTAAAATCTGGGCCCTCAGCTGAGGGCCTTGAAGGATAAGCAAGGCGTCCGAGGGCCAGAGATAACTGGGATCTTTTCGGGGTTTGAAAGGGCCTCTGAGGGATGAACAGGATTTCTAAGAGCTGACGAGGGCTTCTGAGTTCGCATCTGAGAGCTGACATTCTCCAGAGATGACAGCTAGACAGGGCTATTGAGGACTGTGTTGCGCCTCTAAAAGGAGGAGAGGGCCCTGGGGAATGAAGAGGGTTCCTGAGTGTCGGAGAAGACTAGTCTGGGTTTCTGATGTTGAGAGCGGCCCCTAGCGGATGAACAAGGTCCCCTGACCGCCAAAAATATTCCCAATGGGCTGGCGATTAATATGAGGAATACTAAAGGCCAGCCTCATGGCATAGAATGTGCTTAAAACCAAAAAAACTGTCGGTAAGTGGGAAGGATCTCTATCAGCTTGAGAAGGCCCCTGCTGGCTAACAGACCCCCTGAGAGCAGGTGTGCGCTACATAACCGGTGGCAATTGATGCGCCCCTAAGCCAAAATAATCAATCGTGATGAGAGCTCAGGGGAGTCCCGAGGTTAACGGTGGTTGTGAGGAATACTGAGATAGCAAGAAAGAGTGTCAAGGACCGGGAAGGATCTCCAACAGCTTGAGAGGGCTCCTGATGATTGAAAATGGTCACTGAGAGTTCGAATGTCCTTGATGGCCGGAAGGCCTGTCGATGATTGGGAAGGGCCCTTGAGAGTTAAAAACTGACTGGGTTGTGATGCGCCTGAGGTTTGAGAGCAACCCTGAGGATTAAACAGAGCCGCCTAAGAGCTAAGGAGAGTTCTGAGAGCTGGCAATGTTTGTTAGAAATTGTGAAGCCTGTCCCGGAGCTGCATGATGCCCCTGGAAGCTAGACAGGTTTGCCGAGAACTGGTAATGAACCATGCAAATTGAAGAGTGCTTATGACTGATCCATAGGTCCCCTGAGAGCAAAATATTGCTGAACTTGGAATGCCCATGAGCATTGAGATGGGCGCCTGAGGGATCGTCCCCTCCCCTTCCGAGAGCTACGGGAGTCTCTGAGAAATGGCGATGAGCGCGAGGAATACTGAGGGACAGCGTAAGAGCTAGGATGTCCTTGAGAGCTATCATACTGTCAAAGACTAGGAAGGTCCCCTAAAAGCCAGAGAGGGCCATGCGGGTGTAGAAAGTCAGAGTGCCAGAGAGGTCTGCCTGGAAGCGGGGAACCCTGAATTAGGAGGATCAAAATGAATAAGCCTGAAACTTGGCAGCCAATATTGAAAGGTGATTGGCTAGATGATTTCAGAGGTGGTAGTACTTGTGCCTATCAGAGGCGCATCCAGGCTGGGTGTGAAATGGGGTATAATGTTTGCTGCCAAAGGTCATGCAATGTGTGTCACCATGAGGAATAACTGGCCGCTCCCGTGAGAATCGGCGACCGGCCGCTGTATCATGGATCAATGTTGCATACATTGCTGACTGGAGTACAGGAGTTGGCGGGTGACGGTGCAGGAGTTGGCGGGTGACAGTGCAGTAGTTGGTGGGTGACGGTGCGGGAGTTAGCGTTGACTGACTTCTGGCACCGTCCAGCTGCGGAATTTGGCGCTGATATAATTATCCTCATTGACAGCCCCGCTGTCGTCACTGCTGCTCCTGCTGCACCCTCCTGTCATCACTGCTGCTTCTGCTGCACCCTGCTGTCGTCACTGCTGCTCCTGCTGCACCCTCCTGTCATCACTGCTGCTTCTGCTGCACCCTGCTGTCGTCACTGCTGCTCCTGCTGCACCCTCCTGTCATCACTGCTGCTTCTGCTGCACCCTGCTGTCGTCACTGTCGCTCCTGCTGCTCTCTCCAGTCGTCATTGTCGCTCCTGCTGCACCCTCCTGTAATCACTGCTGTTCCTGCTGCTCTCTCCTACCATCACTGCTGTTCCTGCTGCTCTCTCCAGTCGTCATTGTCGCTCCTGCTGCACCCTCCTGTCATCACTGCTGTTCCTGCTGCTCTCTCCTACCATCACTGCTGCTTCTGCTGCGCTCTCCCGTCATCACCGCTGCAATTGCAGCAGCGACACAGCCAGACGAGAACGACAGCCGTTCCCGAACACGTCCACCGGCAGGCCATTCTGCTTCGTCCATATAAGAAGCTCGCCAGCGATCGCGGCGGTGCCCGCTCGAGGTGGCCACGGGCGACACTCGGGGACACCGGCACACAGAGGCCTCGCACGAATCATGCCTGACGCCGGCGGCTGCAGCGACGGCGACCACAGCGGTCACAGCGGCCACAGCGGCCACAGCGGCGACAGCGGCGACGCGCAGGCCGGACGGCCGGCGGACGAAGGCCGACGGAGGCGCCATCTGGTGGCCGCTCTGGACGTGGGCACCACCTCGGTGCGCTGCGTGGTGCACGACAGCCGGCTGCGGCCGCTGGGCGCGTGTCGTCGCGACGTGCAGCTGCTGCGGCCGCGGCCCGACCGCGTCGAGATCGACCCCGACTGCCTGGTGGACGCCGTCTGCGCTGTGTTCCGGGGCGCCGTCAGCGACGCGGGCCTGACTGCCGAACAGGTGAGTGGTGCTCCCATCTGGTGCAATGGCGCCCTGCTGACCCGACTACCGGACAGGTGAGCGGTGCTGCCACCTGGTGTTGTGGCACTGACCACTGCCCTGGTCTGATGGTCTGCATCAATGGTGGTCTGCTGACCCGACTGCCGGACATGTGAGCGGTGCTGCCACCTGGTGCAGTGGCGCTCTGCTGGCCAGTTGGCGCTGTCTGTAGGGCTGCCATTTGCTCTCGCAGTCACGAGATCAGCTGTGCGCTCGGAAACTTGGACAAGGTTAGTTGAACATCAAATCTTAAAATGCATCCAGGTAGTCCCTTGGTACTTTCATTTGGGATAAATATCATGGAATATTATCCAACCGGATGGCTAAGTCTTAATCATGGTCAAATGCTCCAAGGTGGGATAACACACACGGCGGAAGAGCGACATTAAAAGCGTACCAAATGGAAATCGATAGTGCCAAAGGCTGATGCATAATTGACGAAAGATTGCAGCACTATATGAAGATGGCATAGCGCATGACCACAAAGCACGGCATGCAACTACATTGAAACCTGATCGGAATTCGGATCGGATCTGATCGGAATTATGACATCCACGGGGTACCACGTACTTTGCTAGTGCCGGACCTAGCGGTTGTTGTCGTTACGGTGCATGCGACGAATGTGGTGGGTATTTTAAGGCTGCTCGACGACCAGCATGGCTAGTTATCCAATGAATAATGCTCTCCAAGTTGCCGAACGCACGGCAGACAGCAGCCGTACACAATCTAAAAGAAACGCAAGAGTGAAAGCGCTGCTTCCCCGTTCGCATTACTAACAATCCTAGACGTCGTCCCCACAATTGGCCTTAGAGGGCAGAGGTGAGGTGGGGGGGTGGTGGTGGGGTCACTTGAAGGTGCCTATTTACAGTGATTGGTCGTGATCGGCCAAAAGCAATGGACATATCTCCTGATATGTCCTCAAAGTACATAAATGGAACTGAATGCTCTTTCCTGTTGTAATTTGTGAAGAATCGTATTAACGGATTAATTGTGCAGTTCTGTGATTAATGGGCAGTTCTCGCATGCTTTGCCAAAACCAATTGCCGCTTGTAGTATCGGTACCAATTTATTAGAATATGCCAGTGATCATTTTAACCGCCCAGCAGACTTGTAGTGTTGTGATCTATGGCCAATTTCGATTGTCGGCTACGATTAATCACCATCTATTCAGGTATGCGCCGTGCTTCAATCTTCAATGGGGTCTGAAAGTTGATAAAGATGTAGATGGCGCTGAGAGTCAATGGTCACCCAGCCTTCTTTGGCGAACCTAAAGCGCTATGTTTTGTGGGTTAGGGAGGGCAGAATCTTTATATTTAAAAAAGCCTATTGTACATTTTGTAAGCAGCGTATGTTGTTTGCGCGTATTTAATTATGTTGAATGTACTTCAGACACGTTTAGTTTGCTGGAATATTTACCATTAGTGCGCTAGAAATTAGGAGAAGCAAGCCAGAAGTATGGGTGTATGTGCGGTTCCCGGCTGCCATAAACGTGATCCATCTATCAGGTTTCCAGCAGACTGCAAGGTAAGAAGGCAGAAAATTGATTTGGAAAACAACTATTGTTTGACTGCCTTTCTGTAAAAGACGTAGTGGGAACCATTTAGGAAAGCACTGGTAAGGTACCTAGGCACATTAGGTACCAAGGTAAGTACCTATCTATTGTCCAGACTGTAAAGTATGGCACAAGGTTCACTGGGGCACATCAGCCCACAGTGAAAATATGCACCAATCCACACCAAGGGTGAGAACAAAGATAAGAAGAACTATAAGAGATAAGAACTATACAACAAAGATAAGAACTATAAGAAAATGGATCCATGATAGGTAGGTACTACGCCTGTAGGAAAGCTGTGGAAATGTAGGAACCAGGGTTGGCAAAATACCGGTAAAAACTAGTTTATGTCACGTTAGTGGCAGAAACCATGGCTGGTATTTACCAGTATTTACCAGTATAAAGTGGTTAATACCAGTATAAATGAGTCAACACCACTGGTTTATACCGGTTTATACCAGTAAAAACCATCCTGTGGCAAAAACTGGTCAACCCTGGTAGGAACAGTTATCTAAGTAGGTTGAGGTATGGGGAAGCAATATTATATTAGCTTAAAGATTATTGCATGCATCCACCAATATTATGCACATATTGTTTGTGAATGCATCATTAATTTATTGTAAAATTTTATTGCAACCCCCTGCAAAAAGGACTCCAAAAAAGTTACCATAGTTACCCTGGCCATGGTTGAGGTGGCCACAGCATATTCTCCACCCATGCTGCTTACCTTACCTTACCTTAAGTACCTATTGTCGGGTAAAAATTACGCCAAAAAGTTGGTCCTGATTATAACAAAACATTACCCTTTCCTTATCTCAGTCCTGTTGATTCAGATTAGAGTCGTTAGTAAAAAGAGAATAAGGAAAATCACCAACACAAACACACACACAGATGCACATATCACATGCACCCATGCATACACAACACCCACACCCCACACTCACCCAACAAATCTCACCAAAAGCCAGCACATGCATTTTTAACAGTAGGTGGGTAGAGATCTCTTACCTCCGGACCAGCTCTTCCTTCCTGCCCTTTGTGGATGCATGCCTTTCCCTTAATAAGCTTGAAAGTTGAGGTGTTGTGAAACTCCCATAAAAATCCCTATCACTATTCAAGTCCATAATTGTGCCTAGTAGCTACCACTGTAACGTGCAGTCAATAGCAAAGCACTTGCCAGCTCAGACGCGTATGTTCTACCCAAGCTAGTGGCCAGAGTCCGATAATTGGCGAGTTCCTGGCACACTGTAACCCATGAACAACCTTTCTTCAACACAATATTTCCGAAATCCTTGGCCTAAATGACTTGCAACCCTAATAAAAGCCATATGCCAACACCGACTCCCGGCAACCCCACGCAAAATGCACAGCAAAGATGGCCGACGCCTCCTCGTCGGGTGACCATTGCGTACAGCGCCGCCCTGGTGGCCAAATCGTAGCTTTCAGACCCCATTGGATAAAAGCGTGATTCCTCGTCACCACGGAAACTGTAACCTTGCCTCCCCCCTCCAAAAAAAAACACATTGCTGTGAGGTTTCTAAATAACGGCATGCAAGCGCGAGGCACAGCTGCTTTGCACTTCTGCTGACACTTCTGATTGCTTGTAGATTTACATCTCATTCATCGATCTCGTCCACTCAGCCTTCGGACTGTGTTTCGTCCATTCCAGACATTTTGGTCCAAATATAGGCTGGTTGTCAACAAAATTAGCTCATTGAAGATTCTGAAATGCGACAGATTCCACACCATTGACATATTTGAAAGTTTTCGAAGGTCCTAAAATGTCAGCAAAATATTTACTGCCCATTGAAGCTAAATCAAAATCCACTACTACGACTTCTATCGATACATTTGTATATGTGGCAGTGCTGTGACCTGTTGTGGATGGGAAATATCTGTTAGAATGGCATGAGTAAGTATGCTTGTCAACACTATCAAGATATCGGAACCAGATGGTATAAGCAAAGGCCCTGCAAATACTTCCATACGAGTTACTTCTGTCAGTAAATACTGTGTGAAAATCTTCTGTCAGTGAATACTCGTGTGGAAATCTTCCCTCAGTGAATGCTTGTGTGAGAGCATCATGTGCCCACCCGGTGCATGACTCCCTCCGCTGATCATCTTGATGACCGGTCGGTGGCAAATTCCCCTCAGATCACCACGCTGGGCATATGTACCCAGAGGGCATCGTTCACCACGTGGAGCCGCCAGACAGGCAAGACGTACCACAACATCATCTGCTGGAACGATCGTCGCGCCAACACGCTCGTCAACTGCTGGAACCAGTCAGTATTTTCTGCCTCGCGTGTGTTCGCCCCAGATCTACCCACGCAGCGCCCTGCCAATGTATCGGTGCTGCACCTCAGAACCACCACTATGCCGCTGAGCTTGTCGGTGTTGCACCTTCTGTCCACCACTATGCCCCCTGGGCGTGTCCGTATTGCGTATCAGATCCGCCAATATAGCCCCTGAGCGTATCCGTATCGATCCTCAGGTTCACCACTATGCCCCTGAGCGTGTCGGTATTGCACATCAGATCCACCACCATACCGCTCTGATCATGTCGGTATTTGACCTTCTGTCCACCACCATGCCCCCTGATCGGGTCCGTATCGCACCTCAGATCCACCACTATGCCTCTGAGCGTGTCGGCATAGTATCTCAGATCCACCACTATTCCCCCTGCTCGTGTTGGTACTGCACCTCTGATCCATCACTGTGCCACCTGAGCTTGTCGGCAGCACATCCCGGGATCTCGTCTCATCTCAGAAGGGCAGGGGAGGGGATCGGCATAGCTGCAGAAGAATCACACGGAGGCACAATGCTACTTTAGGCCGGCGCGTTGTTTCTTCAGGCTACACGTCAACTAAGTACACAAAGTTCCCAAAATATAAAACTGAACATACAATGCAAATGTCATTCAGGGTACTGAAGCGATGCGCAAGCGCATCCTCAGTCCGACTGAGGACTCTGTGAACCTGAGCTGAGCGCGCGACCACCGTCTAGCGGCCAACTACAGTCATACGTGGTGTACCGAAAGTTCACCCTTTGGCGCAAGATGGCAGTATCACTCGTGCTTAACCGTGTCAATTATAGCTCGTTTCTCTGCTTATCTATAATGTTCTGTGCCCAGTAGCCATCTGTCAAAATAGCTGTCTACTTCACTGAACTTACTGACCTGTACGCTTGACACAATTGCATGTACTTTTCCATATCTTCGCACTTAATGTCGTAACTAGATTCAGACTTCCTGAGCCATTTTACCTTATAGACCGACATGCCTAAATCATCCCACAGCTCTGGGATCATCTATCTCTCTCAGGTCTCTTAAGGAGATTGACCGCACTTGTGTAGTAATAGGGTTAGACCCTGCACACCACGGGTGTTAATTGGCGATAATACCTACCTGGCTTAACAGCCGGCCCGACCGCTACCTATACTTTTACCATTACATAATCATTACCACAGTACCGCTCATCCATGGTGGCCTTCCCATATTCTACGCCTATCCACACACCCAGGCGCTACACACCTGTTTCCATGTTACTTTCTGTAGGAAAGTCCTTATTGGCACGCGAAAGTCTAGCAACCTCTTGTTCGCGATAACTCCAGTCACGAAAGTACCAGTACCTTTTGCTGCCCTGTATTGCACTGCAGCACTCCACGATCACACGAGAACTACAGACACCGTACAGTACGTTCTCCTCGGAAGGTAAGCCGTGATACTGCCTTTCCTATGAATTTAGAAGCCGAATTTAGTTGGGAAACGAGCACGCGTAGCAGCGGTCCGATCGCTCAGAGTATTGAAGACCGACTGGCTGGGGCCGCACGGGCGCTGGTGACTCCGGAAGACCCCCGATCGCGGATTGGTCAAGGGCCGCAGAAGCACACCATGACGTCACATCCATGTCGACGGCCTTCTAGAAGGGGAAATAGTCTATTTCTAGTGGCGGTGACGATGCGTTACGTTTACGGTACACTTTTACAATCGCAAGGCTTACGGGATTATATCAATTACGGTTACAGGACAGCCAAACGTATAACTTTATGTGAACACAGTTACATCTAGCATTAACGACGGCGGCGTGGCGCATCGGTTAGAGGGGATGCAGCGGAGGCGGGCGGGTACGCCGCTCAGATATGGGGAGGGGTTCGAGGTCACCTCTACAGACGCGACCGCCGGGCGCGCTGGGATGCTGGAGAGGGGAGGGGAAGATACAAGGTCCAATGAACGGCGACCTCGCTGGGGCGGTGGCTGCTTACGTCGGCACCCAGACCGGCGGACGCCAGTCTCGGAGCCGGGGACTTGTCGCGCCATGACGAAGGGGTATTGCTGAATTATATGGGATCAAGACGCTCAAAAACTAACTCCCTTACATTTCCAGACACCTCTGATGCCACACACCTGCTTCCCTGTTCCTTTCCAGACACCTCTGATGCCACACACCCGGTTCCCTGTTCCTTTCCAGAACCACGCGGCATAGAGTTGGTAGTCTTCAAATCATCCCAGCCTTAACTGCACGAACTCTGGCATATGCCAGTGAAATTAAGTTCTTGTTCGCAGCATCCGGGAGGGGACCGCTGGAGGGAGACACTCTAGAGGTCAGGACGAGTAAATTTTGCTGTTGGGGATTTCCCGAAGGAACATACAATCATGCCCCAGCCAATCAGCTACTGGAGTTCCTATTTCAATACATTGAACAAGATCCTTGGTAGTTCAGCGAAACGATTGCCGGTCAGCACGGTCCGCAAAGCGAGATGTGCAGCATGCTGGATGCTTTCAATTCTCTTCACGTGTGTATCTACAGGCTCCCTCTATACCACTTAGCCATGTCCTAAAATTGGCCGTACATTTGCGCAATGTGCAATCACAATACCTTTACGGTTGTTCACACGCAGCGATCTCCCGCTACCGTCCAGTTTGGAATGGCTTCATCAAGAGGCCTCTTGTTTGCCTTTGACATGGCCATAGCTACATCAATCATACAGGGAGTCGAAATCAGTGAGTTTTGATGAGTAAGTAAAAATAACGCAATCAGGCAATACTTACGTTTTCAGTGGATTTTATTATCATGCATCTTTTCCATCCATCGACGCACCGTAGAGATTCATGATAATACAATGCAACCAACATGGATTTTCTGTAGCTTCCCAAAGCAGTCAAATCAGTAGAGACGTGCTATGGATGCCAGTGTGACCCAACATTGTCTAACAGAAGTGTTAACATATTTTAATTATAGAACACTCAATTTCACATATATTTCCGAATGGAAACTTCAAAGTTTTCACATGAATCTTGATACCAAGCTGAACTTGAATTTGCATGTACAGTCCGTGCTAGATGTGTAGCGAAGTTCACTTTGGGCCCTCTTTCGAATGCGTTTAGCAGCCTAATCACGACTGCCCTCATGCATCGTGGGATCCGGCATCCGAGCGCATCCCAGACATTCGGCAGGCACCGGCCGGTACTCTGACATCGACAGGTGACGCCTCATGCGACGTGTGTTATGCTCAAGTCAGATACGGCGCCGGCGCGGCGACGACGGCTGGGCGGCGGATGCTGTGTCATTACGCCATGACACAGTCGGGTGTCATCATTGTAACACTCGCATTACCATTATACCATGCCGTACATGTGGGGCGCGTCTGGAGTGCGACGACCGAATCCCTCCCTGCGCGGTGTGGTGCAATAGGTGATGACGGCCAATGACAGACCAGGGCGTTAAAGCCTCGCCCCCATTTGGGTCTCGTACCCTCTCGCGCGATGCGAGAGGACGGTCCAGTCGCCCAGATGCGACTGGGCGGTCGAGGCGGTAGGATGTAACCAAGCGGGTGAAGGTGGGCGGTTTGCAGACGCTGGACGGTTGACCGTCACTGGTGCCTGTAGAGACTGTTGAGGCACGAATTTGGAAACGGCGCATGTAAGTGTCATTGCTACTGAAGCTGGTGCACAAGTTGTCGCCGTAATGTTTAATAATCAGCCCGGTCAATACAAGGGCATACCGACTCGTATATTTGAGAACATGGTGGTTTTGGAGAACCTACTTAAATTGAGAACCAATTATCGTGCAAGCGAAGCAAACCCTAAACTATTGCTGCCAGGCAACGGAACTTACCTACAGATGTGTGATGAACGGCTTCAGGTCGCTCCGTACAGTCCGTGCTGGATGTGTGCTGACCGGTTTCAGGTCGCTTCGTACTGGCCGTGCTGGATGTGTGCTGACCGGTTCCAGGTCGCTCCGCTTACGCGTACCTGCTTTCGGCGCCTGGCTTCTGCACCTGCTGACAGGAAATCCTCGCTTCTTGGCCGCCAGCGTGATTCGTCTGATGAATAAACAGGTGGGGTCCACCAGCGGCCCGGTCAGTCCTCCCAGTTCAGAGCACCCGCTTGGCGAGTGCAGGCAACACTCTAAGCTCCAACTCAAGCCAAGTCACCACTGGCACTGTACATACACTGCCAGTGACTGACGTGTTCTTTACTGAGACTGAGATGACTGAGGTACACAAGTGGCGACTGCGACGCTCCCACATGACTGGACTGACTGAGGTACACAAGTGCGACTGCGACGCTCCCACATGACTGGACCGACTGAGGTACACAAGTGGCGGCTGCGGCGCTGCAGATGACGATGAGGCCAGTCCGGTTGTGCATGCAAACCAACAGTGAGTCTGAGCTGCTCATAGGTGACCTCGAGGCTGCTCCGGTGGTGCACGCAAGCCTACACCAAGGCTGACCTGTCCGCAGGTGAGGATGAAGTTGCTCTGGTGGTGCATGCAAACTGACAGCGAGTCTGACCTGTCCGCAGGTGACGATGCGGCTGCTCTGGTGCATGCAGAACGTGCCGGCTCTGAAGGCGGACATCGCGTGCGGCCAGGCGCTGTTCGGCACCATCGACACGTTCCTGCTGTACCGGCTGACCGGCGGGCGGCTGCACGTGAGCGACGTCACCAACGCCGCCGCCACCGGCTTCTTCGACCCGTACCTGATGTGCTGGTCGGGCTACACCCGCGCGCTGTTCGGTGTGCCGCCGGTCAGCCTGCTGCCGCGCGTGGTGTCCAACACGCACTCGTTCGGCGCGACGGCGCCGTCGCTGCTGGGGGCGGCCGTGCCGATCGGTTGCGTGATCGGCGACCAGAGCGCGTCGCTGTACGGCTCCGGCTGTCTGCAGCGCGGCGACATCGCCGTCACGCTCGGCACCGGCTCCTTCCTGGACGTGAACACCGGCGACCGGCCGCATACGTCCCTGCACGGCGTCTACCCGTGCGTGGGCTGGCAGCGCGGCGACGAGCTGGTGTTCATGGCCGAGGGCGCGGCCGGCGACACGGCCTTCAGCGTGCTGTGGGGCTGCCAGGTGGGTCTGTACGCCAGTGTCGAGGAGACCGCCGCGCTGGCCGCCTCCGTGCCGGACGCGGCCGGCGTCCGGTTCGTGCCGGCCTTCTCCGGCCTGGCGGCGCCCGTCAACGACTTCAAGGCGTCGGCCGGCTTCATCGGCGTGACGACGGCCACCACGCGCGCGCACATGACTCTGGCGCTGCTGCAGGCCATCGTGTTCCGACTGCGCCAGCTGCAGACCAGTCTGCAGGCGGAGGTGGCCTTCCAGCTGCGGCACGTGCGCATGGCCGGCGGCGTCGCCAACAACGACGTGGTATGTCAGATGGCTGCCGACGTGCTAGGCGTGCGGCTGGAGCGTGTCCAGGACGTCGAGACGTCTGCGTGGGGCGCCGCCGCGCTGGCCGGCATCGCTGCCGGCGTGTGGCAGGACGACCAGGAGGTGGCCACGCTGCGCACCGTCGAGCGTGTGTTCGAGCCAGATCCGGAGCGGAGCGCACACCTTCGCCGAGAGATGGAAGACTGGGAGAAGGCGGTGAGCCGCTTCAGCAAGTGGTACGCGAAGGATGTCCAGTGACGAAGGACTGCCGAGGTCCGGGCCGACACTCAAAGCCGACCACAGGTGTCCGACAGTCGGGCGCAGCTGGCATGCCGCGCCTATTGGCAGCCTCTGCACGAGAGCCATCCGGCCACGCCAGCCGTCTGGGAGTGAGATAGCGAAAGCCACTGACCTGGGCAGGACCCGACTCTGGGATGATCATGCCCGGGTGGGTCATGGGTCAGTCACATTCGACCATGACTGCTGGACGATTCGGGCACAGTGGCGGGCTCCACTAATCAGGCTGGCGTAGCAGGTCGCATGAGAGAAGGCATGCTCAGCTGACTGATACCGAGTCGAAGATCCGGGCGGCGGCAGCTCGTTGGCAGCCCAGCTTCGGAATCTACTCCCTGAACTGGCTGCTTCGAGGACCGTTCGACCTTGGCTATGTAGGTCAAGCTTGCCGGCGTCCAAACCAGTAGCTTGCAGCGTTCTGCATCTGCTGGCCCAGCTCAGACATTTGGGCAGGTGGTCGCTCACCGCCGTTCACGCACCCAGCAGTGCCACTCTTGCCAGCAGCTCTCGTCTCAGCAGCTGGATCATGCCAGCAGTTCGTCGTTCCAGCATCTGGAGCGTGCTAGCAGTTCGCCGTCCCAACAGCGCCACGATCGCTTCAGCAGCTGCGCCGCCGGCATGTCAGCGACGTCCAATGGTCCTTCGTAGCGCGGTTGTTGCAATGCTCCCAGAGCACACCTGTTGTTGGCCCGTCAGTGATGCGAATGTGCTGTTTTGCAGTGAGTGAGCAGTGGTTTCTAGCGTCGTGTAGCAGTCGATATTGTGCAATCAAGTGGACGTTGTGCAGCTGAAAGAGCGAATGGCATCTCAAACTGTGAGATGCCAAAATGGCAGGGAATTTCCGAATTGTACCAATGGTATCTAGTGTGTGCGGACTTACCTTATGAGTCGTTCCTGCAGGTTATGGCTCGTTTTTGCACACTCGCTATCCGTCCGAGTGCGCTGCCTTCCACTGTGGGGACGACGAGATGGGTTCTGTCCGCGCCTGACCGGTGGGCAGTCGTCCACTGTGGGGACGGGGAGATGGGTTCTGTCCGCGCCTGACCGGTGCGCAGCCCAGTGTCGGAGGACCTCACAATACGAGTTCGATCCCTCTCGATGATGCCGGGACCAGTGCGGGAGGACTCCTCACAATACGAAGAGTCCGATCCCTGCCGGTGATGGCGGACCAGTTAATCTGAAGCTTGGGCCCTTGGTGCTCAAGCTCGAGCTCGATCACAAGCAGTTTTGCAGTAGCCGAGCAGCTGGAGCCTGTAAACTTGAACAGTTTACGTGCTCTTGCACTGGTCGATACAATTTACCGCCTCGGACACTGGTCGATACAACTTACCACCTCGGACACTGGTCGGGGCAATTTATAGGGTCGGTGACTGGTCGATAGTTTACTGGGTCGGTCACTGGTCAGGACTGTTTACAGGGTCGGTCACTGGTCGGGACTGTTTACAGGGTCGGTCACTTGTCGGGACTGCTTACAGGGTCGGTCACTGGTCGGGACTGTTTACAGGGTCGGTCACTGGTCGGGACTATTTGCAGGGTCGGACACCGGACACAGGACACTCGGGTACAGGTGGTAGAAAGCCGGTGTTGTAGCTGTAGGTTTGCAAGGTCGAGGCTCGCTCACCTCGTGGAACCTCCTGTTCTCCCGTGACTATTGGAGTGCATATGTTGAGGCTATATAGCAAGTTAATGAATTGCATCCTATTGAACCAAGGGAAATCAGGGTAAGGAGAAAACTGATGCATCCAGCAAATACTTAGCAGCGTAGCAAGATTACCAGCATAAAGCGTCATTACCAGCATAAAGCGTCATTAGTGTCGCCATGTGAGCGAGGACTATATTAGTATAAAGCGCCATTAGGTTTACCATGTGAGCGAGGACAAGAGACGGGCTATGGTTGTCCAATGCGCCAAGCACAGGATCGGGCAACGTGCCGAGACTGAAAACTTGTGAACTGACGCAATTGCTCTATCCCCTCTCTCTCTCTCTCTCTCTCTCTCTCTCTCTCTCTCTCTCTCTCTCTCTCTCTCTCTCTCTCTCTCGCTCTCTCTCGCTCTCTCTCGCTCTCTCTCTCTCTCTCTCTCTCGCTCTCTCTCGCTCTCTCGCTCTCTCTCGCTCTCTCTCGCTCTCTCGCTCTCTCGCTCTCTCTCGCTCTCTCTCGCTCTCTCTCTCGCTCTCTCTCGCGCTCTCTCGCTCTCGCTCTCTCTCGCTCTCTCTCGCTCTCTCGCTCTCTCTCGCTCTCTCTCTCGCTCTCTCTCGCTCTCTCTCTCGCTCTCTCTCTCGCTCTCTCTCTCTCTCTCTCGCTCTCTCTCTCGCTCTCTCTCTCGCTCTCTCTCTCGCTCTCTCTCTCGCTCTCTCTCTCGCTCTCTCTCTCGCTCTCTCTCTCGCTCTCTCTCTCGCTCTCTCTCTCGCTCTCTCTCTCGCTCTCTCTCGCTCTCTCTCTCTCGCTCTCTCGCTCTCTCTCGCTCTCTCGCTCTCTCGCTCTCTCTCTCTCTCTCTCGCTCTCTCTCGCTCTCTCTCTCTCTCTCTCTCTCTCTCTCTCTCTCTCTCTCTCTCTCTCTCTCTCTCTCTCTCTCTCTCTCTCTCTCTGGCCCCTCTGGTACCTCGCGCTCCCTGGTACCAATTTGTTTATGATGCATAAACAAATTGGTGCAACAAACAAACAAACAAAAACAAATTTAGATCAATCGTTGGATTGATCTAAACCTTCAGAAGCCGAAGCCATTACAACAGCCATGCATTGGCCGTTTGATGTGATTCTGGGAAGAATTTATGCTAGAATTCGAGACTGATAGGTCTATTTATCGTCCAACATTTACATATCTAACATAACTCATGGTTTTGACTGAAGTGAGGCGTCCACAACACAACTGTTAGCTCTATAATTTCACGACACGAATGAGCCACTTACCAAATTAAAATTGAGGAGTGCGAGAGCCCTCCGGGCTCCGGGAATATTATGGTGTGGATGCGAGCGAGACACCCACTCGAACCTCAAAGACTCCGACCAGGGACCAGTTTTCTGTGGTGGACGACGTACAACGTGGCCCGCGGGCGCCATGTTGGCTGACTTGTGCAATGTCGTTTGTGTAGCGACTTCGGCTGCCAGTGTATTTGCATGAGAGTATTGGCGATTGGATGGTGGCCGGGGATAAAATACTTTGGGATACTCGTCGCGGCCGTTCTCGATATGCTGCCGTTGAAATATACTACACAGCTCAGTGTGCCGATTGTACGTGTGAACTTTTCTCATAGTTGATACGGGCGTTTGGTTATATTTTCTCAGAAAATATCGTACCAGCATGTCAATACACATGTCCAGGAATGGAATTTTATGTTTCCTTGTGGGACCTGAGAGCACACCAGTCCAAAATGAACACCCGTAAAGGCTTCTGAGGATCCAAGAGAAACAGCTCAACATTTTACAACTTCCCAACGAGTGAGCCCTGGGGTGACCCCGAAGTAAAGCGTAACGGTTTTTCATAGATGGCAATACTCGGTGGCTGTCTAACCAACCTCACCTCAGCCAAGCAACCAGTAGCACTGGCACACCAGTAGTACCATTAGATTGGGAGCATTAGATAATCACCGGAATTCGGGACTAACGTCACCCCAGCCAAGCGAATAGTAACCCTGGTAGACCAGTAGTACCAGTAGGCTGGTAGCATTATATACAGTCACTGGATCTGTAAACTTGAAACAGAACATCCCCTTAGGAGGATTAGGATTGTACAGCTTGGTATGAATTAAATTGAATTAACATACCAGATGTACTTCGTTTCTTCGTCCTCCAATGAGAAACATTTCCAGGTTAATGGTAGCCCAGTCCCATCATCCTTCTTGGCGAGTCATAACCTTCCTGGAAAGAATGCATCGATGAAAGGTAGGCTTTTATGCCGATCATGAGGTTATTGGTCAGGTCAGGTTTTGGTTATTCCGATCGATTATGTATCAAACGTAACCTAACCTAACCTAACCTAATCCAGTTAATTCATCGTTATTACAACATCAAACTTTCATGAATGCACCCATAAACGTCGCCACGGTGAGGAATGGGGGAGGGGGCGCGTCCCTACCCAAAATTCTTAAAATTGAATATTGCGCCAATGGAAATGCATATAAAAAATGGACCTAAACACGTTCTCGTTCCCCATTTCTAAGCCAGGTAGCGACGCCCATGGAGGCATTCATACGAGAACGGATGATATTTGGGGTTGATATGAAGTAAATTTGATTAGCATTAATTTGGTGCCGTAGTTTTTTTTCTTTCACGGAAGGCTAATATGCTTAAATGGATCAGGTGAGACCAATCAGCAGAAAACACGTGTCACGGACGATCACCTGCTGCGCTTCATGATTTCGTCATGTGATTAATTTGTTAAAATCATGCTTGTAAGCCAACATAGTTGGTGGGTACATCATGAAGAAAACGTCATGCATAACGCAACTTTGCGCACGAATACACAGTACATATAAGCAATGGGCAATGCGACCTGACTGGGAGGAGGGTACGGTCACAAAATGTGTGTGTGTGCGTGGGGCACGGCCAGCGCAGCTGACATACCAGAGGATGCCCAACTGTGGGCCAGTTCACCAAAATTGCTTGGATGAATGGCTTAAACATTGTTCAGCCTCTACTCCTCAAACATTTGTTTTGCAACTCAACCTTGGCGTAACCTGGGATACAGAGGCGCAGCCGGTGTGTGCCCCCTTAAGACACTGAAAGCGTTTCTGCTTCTTACCATTATTTTGGGTAGGCCCCTCAAGAAAATCCTGGCTGCGGCACTACTGCGATTGGTGTCTGCCCATCGCTCTAAAAGTTACTGTGTAGCCGGTTAGTGAACGGGTAAGAACAGTACCCCAATCAAATAAAAATCAGCACCCGTATCTGCATATTCATGCGTGCTTCGTGATGATCGGTGCTGTTTGCTAGAAGGAAGTGATGTGTACTGAATAATATATGTGAGTTATATAATATCGCCCACCCAGCTCGCACGGCCCATTTTGCGACGAGAGCATTGGTCAGGAGCATGGGGGGGGGGGGCGGAGCTCGATCTGGGTGGGGCCAACTTGGTTGGCAGAAGAGGGAGTACCACAAATATTTTATCTAAAACTGATCAGATGACAGACTATGATGATAATAGTGCTTCAACACTATTTACATCATACAATGTGTGCATATTTCCAATAAACTTCATTTTGTACCATTTTTTTGGGTGAAAATATGTGGTTTTGACGGGAGTTTTGGGTCCGGAATGCCCTCCCTTTGGACCTGGAATCGGCAGTCTTGTCCCCCCCCCCATCCCCCAACTTCAAATTCGTTCCTATGCCCCGTATCTAAGCAAGAATGAAGCTAATACGCGGATCGATGGGTTGCTGAATGCGATCATAGCTGGCATATCCATGAGCTCATTGCCAAAAGCGTGATTGCAGTGGTATGAAGTGCATACATACCTACAAGTTTGATGATGACTGGAAATTGATAGGAGAGTGGAATTAATCCAGCTGAAGCTACTTTTTGCAATGTTTGACATCATGGGTACCTGTCAAAATAAGTATGGCAATGCAATTCCCGATTGGTGGCATCATATGCTTTTTTCAGACGATTAAAAAAGTCAACATCAGCTGATCTGAACATTTTATGCTGTAACGTAGAAACAAGAGAGAAATGTGTTTTCTTCAATTGTTGCTTCCACCGGCAAAATTGGAGAGCCAATCCGTCACCCAATCAGTATGAATTTCTAGTCGCCAAACTCTATCCAACCAGCTCTATTATCCTTACCAACCGGACATCCGTATGTATATCAAATCCGTGGTATGCTCGACCTGTTACCATCAGTGACTGTGCGGTACACCGCGCACCATGGTAACCTGCCACCATCAGTGATTGTGCGGTACACTGCGCACCATGGTACCCTGCTACAATCAGTGGCTGTGCAATACACCACTCACCACGGTACCCTGCCATCGTCGGTGACTGTGCGATACACCACTCACTATGACACTCAGCTATGGTGTTAACGGCCAGAACAGGTAATAACGATAGAAGATTTCACGAAATTTGGGGACGCGTCGTCCCATCCCCCGAGGTGGCGCCCCATGGTGGTATGCTGGAGGATGCCACCAAGACCAACTCGGCGAGCTACCAAGCCACTACCCACCCGGCCACCGAATCACTACCAAGCCACTACCCACCCGGCCACCGAGTCACTACCAAGCCACTACCCACCCGGCCACCGAGTCACTACCAAGCCGTTACCGAGACACAGGGCCACAACCGATCCCCGAGCCGCTGCCGAGCACCGAGCCTCTGCCGAACCGCTGCAGAGCCACCGAGCCACTACCAAGCTGCTACCGAGGAATCCAGCCGCTATCGAGCCACTACCGAGCCAGCGATCCGCTACCGGGCCACAACCGAGCCACCGAGCCGCTGCCGAGCCGCTACCGAGTCACTACCGTGTCACCGAGCCGCAGCAGAGCCAGCGAGCCGCTGCCGAGCCGGCCATCACAGCACACTGACACACCTATGCATCGGCCAATGGCGTAGGACGTGCACCATTGCAGGTCACACCCACAGCCTGGCCGATCCCACCGACAAAAACGGCACACTCAATCGCTTCTGCTCAACGTGAGCGCGGGCCGCTCGGCTGACTCTACCGAGACCGGTAGCACGACAGCCGACGAGCCGACTACAACCGGTAGAGCGGCCGGCGCGACAGCCGAGCGCCGCCAGGTGAACGGCTGAGGCGAACACGCGGCCCGACGCGCCCTCAGTGCCGCGCCGCGACGGGCCGGCTGCGCCTCCGCCGCGCGACTCGGGTGCGCGACCGGTGCGCGACGGTGCGCGCGCGAGCGTGGTGTGCGGGCGGCGGCGAGTCGCGCAGCATGTGGAGATGGGGCGCAACATCCTGCTGTCGACTGGCTCCACCGTGCTGGCGTTCGCGGCGGTCGTCGTCGGCCTGGTGGCGGTCGCCAGTCCGTACTGGGCCACCTTCGAGAACCGCATAGGTGAGTGGA
Organism: Ashinkailepas kermadecensis; assembly: GCA_034440615.1. NCBI lineage: Eukaryota > Metazoa > Arthropoda > Thecostraca > Neolepadidae > Ashinkailepas > Ashinkailepas kermadecensis. The sequence goes on along the minus strand of JAOTOM010003778.1, from coordinate 68,371 downwards.
GCCAGCCCGGCTGCGCCCGGGGCTGCCGCGCAGCTGCGGCTGCCCGCCGTGCGGCGCGCCTTCGCTTCGATCGGAATGCGGGCTCCGCTCGCCGGTCAGCCGCTGTTCGGTGGCGTCCACACACAAGGTCGGCCGGCCCCGCCAGCGTCCGCCGTCCGCGGCGGCCAGGTTTGCATCGATCGTCAGCACCTATACCAAAGTCAACTAAACGGCGGCGGCGGCGGCGGCGGCGGCGAGATGGCCGCCAGTGTAAGACACGGGAGACGGTACAGGATGTATGTCTTTGGGAGACGGTGCATGCATGACCTGGGGAGACGGTAGATGCGTGACCTGGGGAAACGGTGGATATATGACCTCGAGAGACGGTGGATGTATGATCTAGGGAGACGGTGGATGCATGACCTGTGGAGACGGTGAATGCATGACCTGGGCAGACGGTGGCTGTATGATCTCGGGAGACGGTGGATGTATGACCTCGGGAGACGGTGGATGCATTATCTTGATATACTGTGGATGTATGACCTGGGGAGACGGTGGATGTATGACCTCGGGAGACGGTGGATGTATGACCTGCGGAGACGGTGGATGTATGACCTGGGGAGACGGTGGATGTATGACCTGGGCAGACGGTGGATGTATGACATGAGGAGACGGTGGATGTATGACCTCGCGAGACGGTGGATGTATGACCTGCGGAGACGGTGGATGTATGACCTGGGGAGACGGTGGATGTATGACCTGGGGAGACGGGGGACGTATGACCTGAGAGACGGTGGACGTATGTATAACCTGGGAGACGGTGGACGTATGACCTCGGGAAAAGGTTGGACCACGGTCGGGTCGTGCTCGCCATGACCACATTTGCCGGCTGTGGTTGGCCCGTCTCGCCGCTGACGTACGTGCCATGTACGGCGCTGTATATTCGTGCCGGGCCGAATGCTACTGCGCAGGACTCACTAGGTCTCACCACTCCTTACTAGGCCTCACCACGCCTCACTAAGCCTCTCCAGACCTTGCCAAACGTTACCAAACCTCACCAGAACTCATCAAACCTTACCAATACTTACTAAACTTCACCAGAACTCGCTAGACCTCATTAGCCCTCACTGTATCTGCACATATTTCATCAGACCTTATCAGACCTTACCAGACGTCACGAGACCTCGTCAAACCTCACCAGTCGTCACTAGAGGGTTCATTACGTTCCACCAGACATTATCAGACCACATCGGACCTCACCAGACCTGGCTGGACCTAGACAGACCTCGGCAGGCCTCAATATGTCTTACCAGACCTTATGTCGATGTGGGCCATTGCCCGTGAACGATTCCTTGTATACCGTATATTCGTTAGAATTAGCATGGGACCATGTGGAGCCTGCCTCCCACCGAGCCTTGGATCTAATGCATCGGCTGCTCCCCTGTATGTCATGAAGAGCGTCCGTGGGTCCAACTAAACTAGGTCAGGTCACGCCGGACGCGATCACACCAGACAAGAACCAACTGACCCCGACTGGACCAGATCAAACCAGACCGGACCGAAGTAGCCAACATCGAGCTCCCGTTGCGCACACCGATCTCGCCCAGCGCCATTGCACAAGCGCGCCATTTCCAGCTGGTGGCGCGCCAATGGAATGTAGGCTGACGAGAAAGACGATCACGACTGTTCACGTCCACGGTGCGGTAGTGTGTGTAGTGTTTCCACTGCACACACCACACACTGTGTGTAGTGTGTGTAGTGTGTGTAGGGTCTGCAGCTTGTGTAGTGTGTAAAGTGTGTAGTGTGTGTAGTGTGTGTAGTGTATGTCGCAGGGCCTCGTCTAAGGAATTTTGACTGGTGGACCACTTTGGCCAAGGGCCCTCCATGTTTTAGGGGCCTCCATTCCTACCTATGGGTCTCCTACAACCAAGACGAGCATCTTGTATCCATGCGAGGCCTTCTGCCGGTGCGTTTATACCCAATATCCAAGGCCTCTCATAATCATGCCGCATCAGCGCTATTTATGGGTATGTTGTGTTAAGGCTTAATGATAATCCTATGCTCCTAATCCGGTCAGGATTACTTTTTACCGATGTCACGGCACGCTTGGTGAAGACGCCACTGACTCTGACAGGACATGTCTTGAAGAAGTCACTGCCAACTATATAGTGCAGGTTAAACAGTGAATGAAAAGGCCAAATTTCGCATGCTTGCCTGGGTGTACTAATTATTATTTTCAAGGCAAATATGCACTGAACGATATCAAAGTAGCATGTAGCTGTCTCGCAGAACCTAATGGCTTACCTACATTTGAACTTTCATCAAACATTACTGTCAAATTTCAGCTTGTTTCATTTTGGCAAAAAACAAGGTACAATAAGGGTACTCGGTACTATTCACGGTACGATACAGTACAGCACGGTAATGGTGCTCACTGAGCGCCGACCGCCGCTTTACGACTGAGTACAAGGAACAAACTGACCGAAAAGGACATCGTCCCTACTGCTTCCGGGTTAACAATGTGAGATCAGCAGGGTACACAGGAGATGTCACGCATACATGTGTACAATACCCAGCCATCAGCTTCTAAACAACGCGTTCTCTCCGAGTTTGAGCATCCTCTGGGTTACCATCACAAAATCCCCGCCGTCAACGACTAGGAGGGGCGCGCACCACCGCTCGTGGCTCGCCGCGTCTAAGCGTAAAGCTACTATCACAAGGCACACAAGGCTGAGTATGCCGCTGCGACGGGTTCAACGGGTGCAAATACGCGACTTGTCGCATTGCCTGGTTGGATTCTGAACTCGCATAGTGCCAACTAGCAAACGCACGCGATAACTTTGGTCAAACATCACAGTAACGATTCAGTATTTACAACCATCAGAATCACATCACGATCTTTGTACCATCTGGATTATCTCATGACTGACTACCTACACGTTCCCTGTCGCCCGGAAGAACTTCGTGACAAACTCACGCTTCTGGTAGGTGGTTGCATCTGGCACCCGCATGCGCCGCCCCCTTGCCTCAAGGTAGGCACACACCGCTGGGCGAGGATCGTAATGAGCCGTGCCGACACCGTTGAGAGCGATGATCAGACGGGCATTCACCGTGTCGTTCTTCATGCTGAGCCTGTTGTATGAGCGTAGGTTATTGTAGTGAGAGACAGCACGTTCTGTGGCCATGCTGTGGGGCGTGAGCGTGATGAAAGCAGCCAGCACCTGCTTGCAAACGCCGGTTGATGCTTTCAGCATGGCTCGCAGTTTTCTGTCGTCCGAGTGCTCTGCGCCGCCTAACGCTTGCATGGCCGGCCACCTGTCGCAGACGTTCAGAGAAAACTCTGTCGCCTTCTCGGGGAACAGGTCGCTGACCACGCTCTCCCCGGCACGGATGAACTCTTCGGCGGTCTGAGCCCTCATCATCCGATTCATGCTCTGGATCACTTCCTCCTGTTCAAAGTCGAGACGCTGACCGACGAAGTTGATTGCGCTCTGCAGAACCTCTTCTCTGACGGCCTTGAAATCGCGCTCAAACGTGACGTTCTCGTTTGGGACGCGCCTTCTCGGACTCGGATCTTCCCGCTCCCTGCCCTTGTCTAGGGCCTGTTCCTCTCGACCTCCCAGGAGGTTGCCATGGGTCATCACCGTTAGTTGCATGTTGGCGCTGTCGCGCGCCTCGAGCGCCTGGGGGAGGATGATGTCGCTCCGTTGAAGTCTCTTCTGGAGGTGGGTGATGACTTCGCTTACGTCCCCCATCAGGTGAGTGAGACGCACCAACCTTCCCCCTTCTTCCCAGCGGCGCAGGAATCCGCGCGCTTCCGCCTTCGATGCTTTGCTCTCCTCACTCCCTGACTGGCTTATCTCCTCCCAGACGACACGGCATGCTGGCAGGTTCTCAGCACGGCTGTGATGAGGGCGAGCAGATGTTGCGAGAAACGGACGTCGAAAAACGCTGGAAAGGCCACCGTGCCACCGTGTTTCTTCAGGCGCACCGTCCTCTTCCCCGACACTCGGAAGAATGTCGCCACGGCGCGGAGGTCTCCCTTCCAGTGCTGGATCTCCTTCACAGTATTCTCGACGCTCTCCATCGCGAGGTCTGATCTGTGACATGCACACCAGAATGTGAGCAGTTGGCGCTGCGCGTAGTCAGCTAGGAGGCGCCACAACCCCCCTTGTCGGCCGGTGTTCGCTGTTTCTCCGTCAGTGGTCACACCAACGAGCTTGTCGAGAGGCGCCCCAGCTCGCTTCAAGCCGTTCTTTACGGCTTCCAGAAGGCCACTAGCACCTGAGCCCTCAGGCTTCTCGACCCCAAGAATGACGGTCTGAAGACTACCGTCGTCCCGGATGAGACGCGCGGTGATGAACTTATTATCAATCGCCTGGCGATCCACCGACCCGTCAACTTGAACGCTGTAGGCCACGCACTCTGACATGGCATGACCGAGCTTCTTGACCTCCAGGTCACTGATAATCTCCAGCATCTATCGGTAAATGTCCGGCGATCGGTGTGAGAGTGTAGATGGCGGAGGTTGTGTTGGCGTGAACGGAGTCGACTCAGCCATCATCGTCATCACTCGCTGACTGTGTAGAACCGCCAGCGATCTTGCGGGCCACGACCAGACATTTGGGATTTCCAACAGCGAATCATTGTAGACGTCTGTGGCGAGGTGTACCAGCAGCTCTACGAAGTCCGCTCGGTGCTTGCTCAGAATGCTCACCCACGGATGGTCTGCCTCTTGAGCTTGCCATTGCTCAGTGAGACGCTTGGCTTGAGAGGCTGCTTCATGGACGGGTCCCTTCAAGTGATCCACCACTAACTTCAGCCGATCCTTACCATGGACGATGATTCCATCGGCGATGTACACGCGCCCATTCACCGAGGCCTTCTGTGCCACATGAATCTGGTCTTTACATGTCTGGCACGTCACTACAGATCTCTGACGTTTTCCTGACGTCACCTTAGTCACTTTCAAGCATGGGAAGTTCTCTGTCAGCCAGTTCAGCTGGAGTTTGGCCCCTTTGTACCACGTACCCTTATCGGTGGCAAGATCTGGATCAGGAGGCGGCCCGGATGACTGACCAGGCTGATTCCGGTCAGGCGGCAGGGGCTGTGACGGACCAGGCTGGCTCTGGTCAGGCGGCAGGGACTGTGACGGACCAGGCCGGCTCTGGTCAGGTGGCAGGGGCTGTGACGGACCAGACTGGCTCTGGTCAGGCGGCCGGGGCTGTGACGGATCAGACTGGCTCTGGTCAGGAGGGCTGGCTCCTAAGTTCCGCGCCATGGCGCGACGGGCTGAAAAATGGGATTGTATGAGGTGGAAGAAATAGAAGAAGAGTAAAACAAATTCCATTAAATACACGTATTTACAAACACCATCTTGCTCAAGTCATGTACCAATGCAAAAATAAAAACAAAGCACAGCCACCATGTGTTTAAAATAAAATCAGGTTGAATAAATCGACAGATGTCTTCTGACCCAGTAAACTACTCGTCCAACAACGCGCTGCAAACAAGAAACTTGGTGGTTCAAAGAATGTTTCAAAAAAATGCCACAGCCGCAAGTTACATAACACCTGCTTTTCACCAAAGGTGCATGCGTATGTGACCTCGCACCCGTATGGGTACGATAGTGAACTGAAAGACCATATTGAGAAGCATATAATTAATGCATACGCATGCCACAAGCGTACGAGTCCTATCTAAATCATCCATAATGATCGAGACGGACGAAAAAGAAACTTGAAGATGCAGAATTGAAATGAAGAAAGAATGTAAAAAGAAAGAAAATGTGAATGTGTAAAGAAAGAAAAAGAATGTATCAGAATGAAAGAATTGGATGTAAAAGAAACTTCAGCAAAAACTTTGTGGAGAGGATTATGAATGATTTTTCCTGGTCCTGAATAAAATGTGCTTACTTACGTAGGCCTTTTTCGAAAAAGTCCGAAAAACCTCTTGTCGCTGCCTTTTTCGCTGGGATGACATGCAGTGAATTTCAGGAGTTTTATCTAGAACAGAGAAATAGGGACTTAATGCAAAACAAATCATCACCACTTCCATTCGGCACACGTATGAAAACTGGCCTGTATGAAAGTGCATCTGAATCTGGAAATGCCTAAGCAGTGGAATGAACAGGTAAATATGGGTGAGACATGCTGATTGTACGTAACCGAACTCAATGAACTCGGTACTGAACTCAATGGCTTCCAACCATCTACCTACAGTGTTATATGGTTGCACTTTTTACTTTAGAATGACAACAATGGCATTGTGATCAGTGTGATCATTGGTAGTATTATTCTGAATGGGCATTCTCATAAAATTTGTCACCTCTTCTATGTCAACACATTTTTACTTCGTCATAATAAACACCTAGGTATCAATTTCTTTCCCATTTCACCTGTTTCTGGGCATCACCTTTCAACTTGCTGTTGAATCCAAAGGAATTAAGCTTTAAAAAATAATGAAAGTCACTGATTGCACTCATTTACTCTGGGTGAACAAAGATGCTCCATATGCAACAACTTAAACCATCACCAGGAAAGGCGATTTTCGGCACTCATTAGTTGAAAATTCACACCATGCATGCCTTGTTCGTTGATGGTCATTATTGCTAACCTACCTATGTATGCCCTGGGCCTGTACCTATGCCAATCACAATAAGTGAAGCCTTGCTGTGATCTACAGTACCGATAGGCATCCATTGTGATTTGTCACCTATCTTTGGCACCTTACAGCAGCTTTCCCAATCTGCCTCTCAATTACTGTGCTGGTTCCAACCATACCTCATGCATGACCAAGGGTTAATTTGATATGGCTTGACTTAACCTACCAAATGTTACTTATCTGACACTTTGGGGCCCTTAACTGAATTCCATGGGGCCCTATTCACCTGATAGGGTTTCTTACCCTAGGCACCATAGTTGGAAGATGGGTATAAACTATTAGAAAGCACGTAAGGCTTCATTTCCCCCCCCCCCTCAAAATCCCAAGAGCTGCCCCAGCCCCAGCCCTTATCCAAATAGGATCTCATCAAACTACGCCATGTTCTGCAGACTGGGCATCAGGTATTGGTTATGATTCTGGTGAGAAAATCTGTGCATTAAATGACCTGAGATTTTACAACTTCATCCCTTATTTTTCATGCCTAACCTAACCTTAGTTAACTTTGAGGACCTGGGAACCAAAGTGCCCTGAAACTGTTAGAAGTACCTGGGTATTACCTTATGGGCAAGGGGTAGAATTTACTATACAAGCTGAGGGCCTAAAATACAGAAAAGGGGCATAAACACAGAAAAAAATTATGCAAAGCCTTACATTACCTAACCTAGAAGTAGACCCTAACCATAACCCCTCCTCCTAATATAGTTTTAGCTTCAAAGTAGGTGATATGTTTTTAACTGCTCCAGATTATTCAAGTATGTATAGAGGTAGGGACAACACATTACGGGTAGGTAGATACCTAGTCGAAATAACTGACATACAATTGCGGCTTACATGCATTTTACCTACTTTCTTCTTGATCACTGGAACTTGTGTGGGTAATTATTTTTCCCGGTATTGTAATTATTTATATAATTTATTTGTCTAAAATTCACACAGCTTTTATAGTCAATTACACATAAGTATACCTTACAATGCCTGTCATTCTCCATCAAGGGTTTGGCTATTTTTAACAATCAACCAATGCAGATTTTCAACTAGTGAGCGACATCATTGCATCACACACCCCAGATATGTCGGCGCCTGGCCCCAGCCCAGATACTAAGACGACTGCATTATTTGTCGTCAGTGTGGCGCGTCGATTTCGTCCTGCGTATGCCATGCTCGTCTCTAAAAGGAGAGCTACCACATTCCCTAAAAAGGAAAATTGCTACAAAGTACAATTTTTTCCTGTAGAGATGCAAAGTGTAAGATATTTCGGTCACACTTGTGAATAACATTTGTCTGTTCGGTTGAACCAAACACCAACTGAAAATAACTCAATTTCTGGCATTTGCCACTGGTGGACCAATTTCCCGTCACTGGTGGACCACTTTGGAGCACTGGTGGACCAAGTGGTCTACCAGTGACTATGTTAGACGAGGCCCTGGTATGTCGTGTGTAGTGTGTCAACTACACACACCACACACTACCACACCGCTCCTGGGATGGACCAATGACCATGCAATCGACCTCGTTCGGTATAGTAGACATGGATAAGACTTAATTATTCAAATCCAGGCAGATTTCCATATGGAAGGACAATGATAAGCGAACACTCTCCTGGAATACACAGATGATCAGATAACACAATACCAGATGAGCCTAAATCAAGGAGAGCCAAACCAAAGCGATCAACTTCCCGGTATTCTCGAAAAGCAGCGATTGCGCATGCCTCGAGCTGTGCATTATTTCAGCGCACTACTCAGACGCACTTTGACAAGGTCAGCGCTCGTTGCCATGGAGATATGCGCGTGTCAACAGCTGTGTTACTCTGCATGTGCACGGTGCTGATTGAATAGACACAACCTTGGCAACCGTGCGCGGGGTCGAAGTGGTGCACTCCGTGGCTATCTGCACGTGCACTTAAGCACGCCATGGCTATGGGCACGTGCACTCAGTCAGCACGCTGTGGCTATGGGCACGTGCACTCAGTCAACACTCCGTGGCTATGGGCGCGTGCACTCAGTCAACACTCCGTGGCTGTAGGCACGTGCACTCAGTCAGCACTCCGTGGCTATGGGCGCGTGCACTCAGTCAACACTCCGTGGCTGTAGGCACGTGCACTCAGTCAGCACTCCGTGGCTATGGGCGCGTGCACTCAGTCAACACTCCGTGGCTGTAGGCACGTGCACTCAGTCAGCACTCCGTGGATATGGACACGTGCACTCAGTCAGCACTCCGTGGCTGTAGGCACGTGCACTCAGTCAGCACTCCGTGGCTATGGATACGTGCACTCAGTCAGCACTCCATGGCTGTGGGCACGTGCACTCAGTCAGCACTCCGTGGCTGTGGGCACGTGCACTCAGTCAGCACGCCGTGGCTATGGGCACGTGCACTCAGTCAACACTCCATGGCTGTGGGCACGTGCACTCAATCAGCACTCCGTGGCTGTGGGCACGTGCACTCAGTCAGCACGCCGTGGCTGTGGGCACGTGCACTCAATCAGCACTCCATGGCTGTGGGCACGTGCACTCAATCAGCACTCCGTGGCTGTGGGCACGTGCACTCAGTCAACACTCCATGGCTGTGGGCACGTGCACTCAGTCAACACTCCGTGGCTGTGGGCACGTGCACTTAGTCAGCACTCCGTGGCTATGGGAACGTGCACTCAATCAGCACGTTGCGACATCAACACCGCGCTGCTTTATTTCACATGCGAACCCAATGTAACCGCATACCGACAACAGTTCCACCGACGGGCGTGACATTTACGCGATGTATGAAGACGTAGTTGTTTTCAGTTGCAGCGAGCTTTGCCTTGGGTACGACTTCAGTTGAAAGCCCTCTCAAGTGTTATTATGAGGGACGACGAAGCATCGGCGAGTCTATTACTGTGGATACACTACTAGTATCAGGAGTCATTAGGCGATGAGGACAGGTGCAGAGCTTTCCGACAAGGTTACCGACCGGCAGTAAAGCCATTACAATGGATGTCATCAATCTGTGCGGAAACATATTATCAAATTTGTCGATGAGGCCACATATAGCACCCGGGCATGTCATCTTCATTGAGCACTCCTTCCACAGCGGTAGTACTCCTTTCCTTGATAATTTGTCCACCGTCCGTCCAGATGGTGCATATTCCACGGATTTTACGTGCAACCCATGGCCGCACTCACTATTCGCTATCGGTTCGTCCACCCCATGGGTGCTAAAACATAAGGCTTTTCATTCCAGATGGCTAGAGCAACACGTGTCTCGGAGGAGGAGGCCTGTTGTAGATATTTATGCATAATTATGCAAATTATACATAGCTCCCAGACTCTAAAAAGTCTTGGAGTTTTGCATAATTTGTTCATTGAGAACTGCTACCCCAGGAATATAATCGCCTTCGTTGCCCAGAGTGTGCCAGAGAGGTTTAGACGCCGGCTAAACCAGATGCATCTGCACAGACAGCACGAAGGGATGTTGAAACAAGAATATAAGGGGCGGAATAAAACATTAGAACTAGAACACTGCATGAGCCAATACAAAAAAGCGTACTTCAAAAGACGCGCCAAAAATGCCCCACCAGCTACTAAAGACTCCCGCGCGTTGGTGCAAGCCGGTTTTCATTTATGCTGCAAAAATAGTCACGTAGAAATGCACTGATAAAAATCTTGCTTGCAAAATATTATGCAAGACTTGCCCAAGTTATTTTTGCATAGGATAAACTCAACGGCTAGCAAACAAGCGGTTCAATGGACACCCGTTCGATGCACGGTTAAGACGTGCCGATTATCCACTGGGGGAGCGAATGATCGGGAGCCACGGGGCCACAAACGACGCCGAAACCAACCGTAATTTTTATATGGAGATATTCATGACGCTCGTCATTCCAGACGTTCATCCAATAACCAAACGGTTTTAACTGAACTCCATAAATGCACCATAATTGTAGAGTTAATGTTGAATTTAACCACTATCAGTTGCGTAGCCAAGGGGGGAAGGGCACCCCTGGAAGGTCGGAGGAGGCCCTCCAGGCGGCCACCTTGAGAGGCCAGCAAGGGTCCCTCAAGGCGTTGACAAAGAGGGCAGTAAGCTGCGTTGAATACCAAGAATCGTGCCGTAGATGACGATCGGGGGGCCACGGGGCCACAGACGACGTCGAAACCAACCGTAATTTGCCCATGGAGATACTGAGCATGGCCGTAGATAACGCTGACCTGAAACTATTGGAGTCAGTCTTCATCCTGACTGTCATTCCAGGATGAACATAGAGGGGTTCTTTGTATTTAACTCAGCTTACCGCCCTCTTTGTCAACGCCTTGAGGGGCCCTTGCTGGCCTCTCAAGGCGGCCGCCTGGGAGACAAGCAACCGGGGGGGGAGGCAGGGGCGTCGATTTGTGTCCTTTCGTGGGGGCCATGGCCCCACCAATGTTGATCTTGGCCCCCTCAATGTTGATTTGGGCCCCCCCAATAACCTATGCTATTTTTATGCTGAGAAGAAAGTTAAAGGAAAAATGAAAAACACCATGCTACTTACAAAACAGTTGATGCCAGCCTGCACATTTTGGACTGAAATGAAACATATTTGGATTGGATAGTGGATTGACTCTCCACCTTTTGCTGCAAAATTGAAAAATTTGTGGAAAAAAACAAAGGAGTTGGATTTCCTTCCACTTTGCAAGCACGACTTACATCATAAAATGTTGAGATTAGCTGCCAGATTGTTTGAAAAATTTGCAAAGCCACTGGACAACAATTGCATTGTCATAATGATGCTTGCACACATGACCAATGGCAAAAGCACATGCATATGGAGCTTGAACTGGATTCATTCCACTCAATTTCTAGTCATTGTCAAACTTGCACACAATCCCAATCCAGTCCAATCAACAATAAGTTTTAATTGAGATTGTGGATATACAAAATATATTTATCTTCAGCAGTCAACCCATCTTATTATAAGCTTGATATTTACCTAGGTACCCACCTATATCCCAATGACAATGCGCATATATTCAATATTGGTACGCAGCACCCCAGTCTCTACCTGCACAAAGAGCCACATGTGAGCCAAATATGTGCCAGCTTATGATACCATAAAAGAAAAAAGGCAGCAGGAGGCTGCATGCACACTGTATTATAATTCCTATTCTTGAAGAAAGCAATAGGTAGGTACTAAGCCGTAGCTTACAAGACTTTCTAAACGAACCTTGTAAGCAAGGCAGCATAATCAGGTACAATCACTAGATGATTTGAACGCTTCGGACTGATTGATCGTGACGTCACCAGTTCGATGTAGCCCGATTCCTATGCTGTACAGGGAGCTGCTGCGATTTCCGAAAAACCATATATGGGATTATATTGCGCCATTTCGCATGATTCTGGCACCGAAAGAGGGATCGCTTCGCTTTCTTTCACCAATCTATCTACCACTTTTGCTCTAGCAATCGAAACTATCGCGGTATGTAGCGTCAAAGTTTTCTTACACACTGCCCAACCCGCATCCCAAACTTCAGGGGCAGATACGTCCAGCCGTGTGGCGCAGAGGTATGAACTCAAACTCGAGATCCGGAGTTGGTGGGTTCGAATCTCTCCAAGAACCTTGCTTTTTTCAAACGCACTATTTTGCATTTTTAAATTAGGTAGGAATATTACTGCGTGCCATCACACATATTGAACGGGCTAACTGCAACCTTAATCCTTGGCAACGCGGTACATAGTTTATCGTCGTTTTACCGAGACTTATTTGCTGACGCACCCGAGCAGAAATCGGGCATATTCCAAATTCGGTGGAGAAGTTCGGCGCAGCCTGGCAATCGTACTCGTGACGTCACAGCTCTGAAATATTGGCCTATGGCGGCTGCAGAAGTGAAACCACCTGCTTGTAAGTTATACAAGGTCAAAACCCATCACCAAATGTGTCTGGAGAGACTTGATAGACATTAGCGCGTATGAAATGCCACAAATCGTGATGGGCGTTCCTCAGAACATCCAACATCGTAACATCCAAATAAAAATTACAGTTACAGAAATCCCAGCGCCTGAAGTCTAAATTTGTGGTTGCGGTAGACAAATGTGATGGAGGTGAGACATTTGTGGTGCAATTGCGCGCAGTGTTTAATCTGGAGGCCAATCTCATGTGACGTCGTGCTGATTCGTGTTTGTACTTCGCACCTTCTGATGTATCTGCAGATTGGTGTGATTTTAAATAGTGAATAAGTAGCTTACTGATATTTAATTCCCAAAGGAACAGTAGTTGAAGAAGTTGGCAGGTAAGCTTGAACAAGTCGAGTCAATGCTTTTTCTGATTTGTGCTCAGGGTTTCTATGTTAATACCACATAACTACCATGTTTGTCTTCAATAAGAGCTGTTTTCAGTTTACTTTTATTAATATTTTAATTCCACTGCTCTTGGTGCTTTTTGTGCCCAGGATTCGGGCACCTAGTGTTGCATTTCCGTCCAGGGGTTGGCACACCTTTTGGTAAATTTACAGCTTAAGGTAATTTCTGATTTCTGGATTTTTTTAATGCAACGTTTAGGATTGTGATGAACATGATGTGATCGCTCATTTTGGTAAATTTGTATTTTAAGGTGTTTTATGAATTTGTGGAATGCATCATTTTAATGCAATGTTTATGAATGCGATTCATATGATGGGACCACTCATTTTCTATACAGATGCCTACATTTCAGGTTGTGAGCAAGTTAACACCAAAAAAAGGCTTTGGATTAGGTGACATAGGGTAAAATACTTTGTTTTAATAAAAAGAAATGTAACATAGCCTAACCTAACCTAGCCTAGCATAACCTCCCTTAGGAGAAAAACAAAACCAGCACATCAAGTTTTAAAAATTTCAAGCAATATACTTTTTTTAAATAAAAAACGTAGCCCAACCTAACCTAATCTAACATAAGATGCTTTTGAAGAAAAAAGCTCCATTTCTTTTAAATTTTTGAACAATTTTTGCCAAAAATGTCCAACTTAGAACACCTAAACTAATTTAACACAATCAAACCTAGCCCATTTGTTTCCTTTATGGAAGCAAATGTGTAAGAACTTGTCTTGTTACCACCTTAAAGGACAATAATTCTGGTTAAGTCAGGCTGGGTTAGGTTTTTTCATTTGTAAAATTTCAAGAAGATAAATTGTTTGATGTTTTTCCAATTTTGTTTTATAATTGTTTTCTCCGAAGTTAGGTTAGGTTATGTTGCATTTTTAATGTATTTCTTCTATTTGCTATGTTGCCCAACTCAAAGCCAGTTTTTTTAAACGATATTTTGCTCACAACCTGGAAAGTAAGCATTTGCACAGAAAATGAGTGGTGCCATCAGCTTAGTGACATTCATAAACATTGCATTGGAAATTTAAATTAAAGATATTAATAAAACACCTAAAAGCACAAATTTAATGTCCTTTCCTCTGCAAATGCATGCTTTTCAATTGGGAGTAAAAATAACACCAAAGAAAGGGTGTGGAGTTAGGAAATATAGCATACAAATAATGTTCAAGATGTAAGATAACCTTACCTAACCTAGTCCAACTTCCCATGCAAGAAATGAATTGTTTTTAATTGAAATTTTCAAGGAATTTTTCTCAAATATTTTCAACTTAAAAAACCTAACCTAAGCTAGCCTGAACTGTTTATTTTTTAAAGAAAAATAATCACAAAAATTATTTCCCCGTCCATTTCTTCTCACAATTAAACAAACCTAACCCCTTTGTATGCTTCATGGAGGTAAAATGTGTGTAAAACTTGTCTTGTGGTTACCTTAAACTGTGATAATACCTGGCTTTTTGGGTAATTTTTCAGCTCATGGTACTCTCTGACTTCTTTCAGAATTCGAAACCTATTCCGTCTTGAGGGACTCCTCGAGTCCGGCAGGGGTCTCCTTTTCTCTTCTAGAGACCTTCTTTTTCAAATTCGGGGCCTCCTCTCACGTCTTGGGGGCCTCCTGCTCTGCGTTTTGATTCGATCTTGGCCCATTTTAAGGGTGGTCTCTTATCTTCTGGTGGAATCCTCTTCTCTCCCAGGTGCCTCCTCTTCCAAATTGCAAGCAACCTTTCCTATCTCAGTTCCCTTGTCATTTCCTGGGGACCTTCTTACCCGTCTTGGAGCCTTCCTTCTCGCCTGGGAGCCATCCCTCTTATCTAATGGCCTTTCTCTCCTATTTTAGGGGCCTCCTCCTTCATCATGGGGTCTCATTTCCAATCTTGTGCTGTCCTCTTCCGAATTAGGTGTCTCCTGCGACGTTTCTGGATCATCCTTTACTATCTTGGTGAAACCTTACCCATTTTGGGGCCTGTTTTTGCGTTTCCGAAACCTCATTTCATATCCACTGGCTTTCCCTTCCGTCTTAGGGCCTTCTCTCATTGTCTGGGGCCTCCTTTTCCGTATTGGGGCCTCGTTTGCAATCCTGGGGGCCTCCTTTACAATCCTGGGGGCCTCCTTTGCAATCCTGGGGGCCTCCTTTGCAATCACGGGGGCCTCCTTTGTAATCATGGGGCCTCCTTTGCAATCCTGGGGCCTCCTTTACAATTCTGGGGCCTCCTTTGCAATCTTGGGGCCTCCGTGCCAATTGTCAGCAATCTCTTGATTTCTGGGGCCTCCTATCCTCTCCTAGGTGACTCCTTTTCCAAATTCGGGGACTCCTCTCACGTCTTGCAGGCCTCCTGACCTGTGTTTGGACCCTCATTATCCTCTTAGCAGGGTGCTTTTGTGTCATAGTCCCAAATCTTCTCTCCTAGGGTCCTTCTCTTCCAACATGTGGGCCTCATCTGGCTGGTCTCAGTGGCCTTCTCTCATTCCTGCGGAGACCTTCTTACCCATTTTGGGGCTCCCTCTTGCGTCCGGAGAAATATCTCCTATCATTCCTTATTCTATATTGTAGGGGCCTCCTCTTCCATCTTGGGGGCCTCGTTTTCCAAATTAAGAATATCCTGCCACATATCGAAAGCCTTCTTGTCTAGCCTGGGTGGCTTCCTGCCCGTCTCGGTGGCATCCTTTCCGTCCTGGGGCCTCCTCCCAATCTCTGTCCTATATCTCTTATTAGGACCTGATTAGATTTCGCGGGAGCCTCGTTGCCAGTCTTGGGTCCTCCTTGACAGCATGATCTTCTGTCTCGTCGGCCTCCTTGCTCACCTTTTGTTCCTGCGCATTTCCGGGTAGGCGCCTCCTCAAATTTCAGGGGGCGCCGCCCCCCCCCCCCCAGTCTCACGGCAGGAGGGCAACTGCCCCCTCTGCCCCCCGGTGGCGACGCCCCTGGGTGCATGTAATGAACCTCCATCTGCGTGCTGCATGAGAGCATTGCACTTATTGCTTCACAAAGAACAATAATATGTTGAAAGTACTGTATTTTCAGGAATGGAATCCTGTGCTGATAACATTTTCTGAGTTATAAATTTGCAGATCAGATCTACATCATTTGCGTTAATAAATATGATAAATTCATAGAAATGCATACACCGGTTTGTGGACAAGAAGTTATTCTGATGATTTCTGATGAATTGGAACATGACACATTTTCATGATAGAAGCAGGCAAAGTTAATGTACTTATATCTCAGTAAGTGGTCAGTTCACTAACAAGACAGCAAATTCACTCATATAGCACTCAAAACACCAGGTGGCCCACTCTTTTTGCAAGTTTAAAATCGATGATGGTGCTTACTTGAATCATGTTTAAAGCGCATGAAGGAAATGCATTGCTGACACTTGTAAGGAACTGATGTGTGTAACGTTTAATTAACATTTATAATGCCCTGATGTTTGTACACAAAATATTCTATTCTAATCACTATTTTAACATGGGAAGTATGATGCCATATATCATGGCTAATTTATGGGGAAAAATGTTATGCAGCAGATTCCCTGCATTGTTACTTAGTTATTTGGGCTTTAGGGCACATCGACCATGTTGATCATATAGCTCCCTGCATTGTTTTTAACGGATATATCAATATGTTTGCAAATTCACTGATGAGTGAATCCATACCATTCCCACTGGGGTATAAAAGCTACATCATAACATTGCTTCTACAATGCATATAACATAAACCCATCTCGGTTGTCCTACTTACTCAGGACACCATAGAAGTCAATTAATGAAAATGTTACTTTATCCCCTGTATTGTTAATGTAAACAGAAGTCTCTTGAACCATATGTTATGTCCTTCACAGTGTTGCTCCATCCACCTCCAACTCCAACCCTGACCAAACTTCAGGAGCGCATCCATCTCCAAAGCAGTCTGTGGAAGAAGGTATGTATTGCAGCATAACTACTGTGATCTGAATTCCATGGTATTCCTGTTGCCTTATAATCCATCCTTGCTGATC
This sequence comes from Ashinkailepas kermadecensis, assembly GCA_034440615.1. Lineage (NCBI taxonomy): Eukaryota > Metazoa > Arthropoda > Thecostraca > Neolepadidae > Ashinkailepas > Ashinkailepas kermadecensis. The sequence goes on along the minus strand of JAOTOM010003778.1, from coordinate 51,428 downwards.
CATGAAGCAGATGTTTGACTTTCCTCAAACTTTCTGGATAACTGGGGAGTTGAAATCACATGTGAGTGATGAAACAGATGAACTATTCCTGGATTCATATGTTGCATCATTGCATGGCACAGTTACAGACCGAATAGGGGAGGGGGCATTGTGGGCAATTGCCTCCCCCCCCCCTCTCCTGACAAGTTGTGGGCACACAAGAATCAGTCGAGCTCAGGAAAAAAATGCGCCATGCTCCCTAAAAATCCCACTCGGTCCACCAAATATCGCACCGGGGCTCAGAAAAATCACATTGGGGGCCCGAAAAAATAGCGAAGATACTTTTGGGGTCTGATATATCTGATATATCTGATATACCCTGATAATGACGCTGGGGCCTCAAAAGTTTGCAACTGGGCCCCTGAAAATCACGCTGGGCCCGCAAAAAAGTCGTGGCCTTTCTTTCCTACTTTAGGGGCCTCCTCCTTCATCATGGGGTCTCATTTCCAATCTTGTGCTGTCCTCTTCCGAATTAGGTGTCTCCTGTCACGTTTCTGGATCATCCTTTTCTATCTTGGTGGAACCTTACCCGTTTTTGGGCCTGTTTTTGCGTTTCCGAAACCTCATTTCATATCCACTGGCTTTCCCTTCCGTCTTAGGGCCTTCTCTCATTTTCTGGGGCCTCCTTTTCCGTATTGGGGCCCCAATACGGAAAAAGGCCCCTAAAACCCCCCAAAAAAGTCGTGCCGAGGTTCAAGAAAATCACGACGGGGGCCACAAGCGGTCGGGCCGGGGCCTCATGAAAATCACGCTGAGACTGGGGTACCAATAATTCTCACCTGGGCCCCTGCAAATCACGCTAGAGGCATGACAGGTCCCACCGGGGCTCTAAAAGCCTCGTTGAGATCACCCAACAAATGAAGCCGGGGAAATGAAAAACAGTCCGCACACGGAAAATCAATCTGGAATCTCAACAATGGCTCCAAAAGCCCACAAAACTTGCTGGGCCCCCAAAAAGCGTGTCGTAGCCACCAAAACCCTCGCAAGGGATCCCAACAAGTGACCACGGGGCCACAAAAAATCGCACTTCGCACTGCATTTCTTTGGTCTACAAAAAAAAATCACGCCGCTTCTCTTGAAAATCTCACTGGGGCCAAAACGTCGCGCCGGAGCACCACAAGTTGCAGCTGGCTTCCCAAGACCCAATATATACCCGGAATGTCACCCTGCGGACACAAAAATTGCGTCAAGGATCCACAAAATAAGAAGTCGTCGGACGCCGGAGAAGAAACCTGTTGGGGCACCGAAAAAAAAACAACGCACCGAGAGCCCGAAGAATCGTACCGAGGTCCAAAAATAGCCTGCAGGGGGCTTACAAAAAATAGACTTCACCACAAAAACCACAAGGAGACTGCATCGAATCGACCAGAGCACCGGAAAATTCAGAATGGGTCCCGAAAAAAAATTATCCGAAGCGCCTTTCTACTCTCGATCGTGCAATCTGCGGAAAAAAACACGTCGAGCAGCCGCAGTGGTGTACTAAAGGGAAAATGACCCTCCCTATTGTTAGGCACCAAGGACATACTTTCACCCATCGTCATCACACTTCAGATCTGCTGTGCTCTGATGCTCCATCAAGGCCGGTATGTTTTAGCCTGCATCTGATCGCTGAAGTATTTTTATTTAAGCCGGTGTGTGTTTGTTGGTATGTGGAGTGAGGAGGAGGGTAACCGTGACGGTGACGGTGACGATAGGTCCGAGCCCACTATATGGCACTGCAGTCGCATGCTGTTACTCAGAGTTGTCATGTTGACATGTACTGTGCACTGATCTATTAATTATGTGACTTCACCAGTTATTGGACGATTTTCCCCGTTGGTGAGGATGCTGAATAAACATAAACATACACATCGTCGAATAAAAATCAGAATTTCTGATATCTGAAAATATAGTGGGCGAAATCCGATGAGTTTTTGGTTGGGGGAGGTCTAGTGCGTTGGAACGTCGCCCCCCCCAATGTTTTTAAAAAATCGACACCCTTGGGGGAGGGGTGCCCCTCCCCCTTGGATACGCAAATGGTACTGGCCAAATTCAACATTAACTCTACAGCTATCGTGTATTTATGGCATTCTGCTGACACCGTTCGGCTATTGGGTGAACGTCTGGAACGGCGAGCGTCATGAGTAGCTCACGGTGCAAGGTTCGACACCGTCACCTGTTGCATCCGTGACATGAATCAGCACGCTGTAAAAATAGCAGCAAGTCGGCGGTTTTAGCACCATGGGTGGCATTGCCGACCGATATATGACACCCATAGCACCGTTGGCTTCAGCACTGCCAGATACTGGCTGAACTCCAAATACACCACGAAAATGGCGCTGCTTTAGTTGCACTACGAAGTGCAGTGCGGTGCACCACCAGCCTAAGATATCCATTCCACGGCGGGAATATTTATGGGATACACTGAAAAATCATTCATAGTCTCGACAACCCTTCGCCTCTTGAGATTGGTACCACTCCGACTACCCATTGTGGAGCCCCTGGTAGCGAGACTGGTGCTACTCAGACTACCCCCTGTGGAGCCGCTGGCAGCGAGACTGGTGCCACTCCGACTACCCTTGTAGAGCAGCTGGCAGAGCCGCTGGCAGAGCCGCTGGCAGAGCCGCTGGCAGAGCCGTCGGCCGCGTCGGCTCGGCTCGGCTCGGCTCGCGTGCGGTTGACTTAGCTGGCCGCGGCGTCGGCTGGCCGGCCGGTTTGCGCCGCTTTTGCAGCTGCACAGTGACGGCAGTTGGGTGACCTTGTAAAAACCTGCTCGGCGGCCGGGTACGCCGGCTCCCGCCTCCTAGGTCCGGGCCGGGCAACTGTGGCAGCCATCAGCCGGCCTTCTAGGCCTGGGGCACGCGAATGTAGCAGCCATCAGCCGGCCTTCTAGGTCCGGGCATGCGAATGTAGCAGCCATCAGCCGGCCTTCTAGGTCTGGGCACGCGAATGTAGCAGCCATCAGCCGGCCTTCTATGCCCGGTGCACGCGAATGTAGCAGCCATCAGCCGGCCTTCTAGGCCCGGGGCAGGTGAATATAGCAGCCACCAGCCGGCCCTCTAGACCCAGGAGCAGGCGAATGTAGCAGCCATCAGTCGGTTTCTAGGCCCAGGGCAGGCGAATGTGGCAGCCATCGGCCGGCTCCTGCTTTCTAGGTCCGGGACAAGTAACTGTAGCAGCTGTCAGTGGCGCCACCCGATTTTGGAGAGGGGGACATCATCGTTTTCGGGTTCATTCAACGCTCATGAGCGGAATGCTAATCACGACGTTTGGGAGAATACATGCCCCCTGCGGAGGGCGACTTCTCAACAGAGCTGTAGCGCCTGCTACAGAGGATAACCCCTCAACAGAGCTGTAGCATCTGCTGTAAAGGGTGACCTCTCTGTAGAGCTGTAGCGTCTGCTGCAGGGGGCAACCCCCCAGCAGAGCTGTAGCATCTGCTGTAAATGGTGATCTGTTTGTAGAGCTGTAGGGTCTGCTGCAGAGGGTAGCCTATCAGCAGAGCTGTAGCGTCTGCTGTACAGGATGACCTCTCTGTAGAGTTGTGGCGTCTGCTGCAGAGGGTGACCTCTCTGTAGAGCTGTGGCGTCTACTGCAGAGGGTATCCCCTCAACAGAGCTGTAGCATCTGCTTTAGAGGATGACCTCTCTGTAGAGTTGCGGCGTCTGCTGTAGAGGGTTACCTCTCTGTAGAGTTGTAGAGTCTGCTGCTGGGGGTGACCTCTCTGTAGAGCTGCGGCGTCTGCTGTATAGGGTTACCTCTCTATGAAGCTGTGGTGTCTACTGCAGAGGGTGACCTATCTGTAGAGCTGTAGAGTATACTGCAGAGGGTTACCTCTCTGTAGTGTTGTAGAGTCTGCTGCAGAGGGTGACCTCTCTGTAGAGTTGTAGCATCTGCTGCAGAGGCCTCTCTGTAGAGCTGTAGCGCCTGCGACTGGTGACGCTACATCTCATATAAAGCCTTGGGAATAGAGCTGGCTGCTCAGTCAAGCAAGAGGTCCTTGAGCGGTACATGACTTGTCTGCTGCTTATGACTTAGGTGTGACATGATTTGTCTGCTGCCTATGACTTAGGTGTGACATGATTTGCACTTGAATACTTGGGCAGCCATAACATTCCTTTCTTTTCATGTTACGTAGACGATTGTTGCATTTTGAAAATGGCGGTGCGAGGAACGGCGACTTTATATTCTCTGAGTGACATAAAACTTGTTTTGTCCTTGTGATTGGAAGGTGTACGATGGAGGCTGCCTCCAGTTAAAGTGATTAAGCAGTTTGTTTCTTCTTGGTTTGTCTAGCTGATAAAAGCATCTTCCGAGATTGTCAGGCCAAAGAATGAAGTTGGAAAAGAAAATCGAGTAACTTAGTTCAGAGATGACGGTAAGGCATCGCCTTGCTATACTTTGCTATGAACAGAATGCCGTGCTATATTTTGACGTACTTGGTACTGGCTTTGAGCAGCATGCTACTTTACCCACACCTGAACTTTGCATTTAGGCGAACACTCACGACACAAACAGTTGCTTGATAGCCTTCAATGGTTCAGCTATATCTTATATTGCCATGGTCCTGCATTTACTATAGCACTTTAACATTTAATTCCTCACCCAGGACCTGGCCTGGTCATTTGCATTCTACTTTTCGCAATTTTCAGCACGATATTTTCTACGAAGTGCGCGCAATTTTTGTTAAATAAGGGCTTAATTTTATGGCAGGACATAGTCGGTGACTGTCCAGTGCCGTGACTAAGGGCCCGCCATCCACCGGTTGGGCCTCGATGCGATTTTGTGGGCCACAGTGCGATTTTGTGGGCCCCGGGGCGATTCGTCGGGCCTAGCTGGAGTTTTGAAGGCCACGCGATGCTGAGATTGGTCTCCGACGCGAATTTCTTTTGAGCTCCGGCGCGATTTTTTAGGACAACAGCACGATTTTCCCAGGCTACGGCACTGTTATATTTTTGTGGCTCCGGCACAATTATTAGGGGCCCCAGCGTGATTTTCCGGGACCCCGAGTAATTTTTCGGAGCCCAGGTGCGGTTCTCGGGGGCTCACCACCTCTCATGGAGGGAGAGGGGTGAAGTTGTCCCCTTTGCTTTTCCCTGGGTACGCCACTGGGGCTTAGGCATTCAGAGGGACGCATTCGTTATTCCAGAGGAGCGCCTTCCTACCTTAAAGAGGCGCTTTCCTAGTCCAGAGGGGTGCCTGGCTAGTCTAGAGGAACGTTATGTTGTTTGTGATCGAGATTGAAGTCTTCATTATCCAGACGCGCGCCTTTTGTCATCGAGAGGGGCATCCTGGTTATTTAGAGGGACACCTGTCTAGTACAAATGGGCGCATTCATTGTCCAGACGGGCGCATCCGTTCTCCGAAGGGCGCCAGGGCTCTAGGGTCGAGGCACATGCTCCCAGTTGTCCCCTTGGATCTGCCACTGCCACAGGTCAAAGTCATGGTAGTTATTTTTATTCTGATGTGGTAAATTCTCGATATTCACAGATGCCACATGTGTCCCGATCCTTATTAGGTAATTGCCGAGAAACGCTTTAATATAGGCCAAAGTAACGCTCGGATTGGGGCATGACCTGAATTTGACCTAACATAACCGATGAACCAGACAAGATAGCAGGTCACGCTCAACGCCAATCGACGTGCTATTCAATGTTGTGCATGTATGCCAAGTGTGAACTTGATATCTCGAGCGGCTCCGAAAACAATCTTGAAAAGCATTCGGGGGAGAGGAGGAGGTCAAATTGACAACTCGCGCTGGGCGGTTTAATTCACACAGCCCTCTCCGACTCTTCTAATTTAGATGGTCCATGACGTAACACTGCCGATCTACGACCTTAGATAACTACAGAAAAGTAGAACCTACCTTAGCTGACCACGTTCTGACTGACATTGGTGCCATACAAGCTAATATTGCGGTACCTCTGCAATTTCATAGGATGCGTGCCGACTCTAGAAATCGGACAACCCGTGGCCGTCTCCTGGCCGATTTAGCTAAAGCTGATGTCTAACTCTTTGTTTTCAGCGATCATCCAATGCCGATGGATCGTTCGCTAGTTCAAAATTAACAGTTAGTTGAAGATACTAGACAGTACCCCGTGTTAACGCGACCACGAAGCAAAGGTGCATTCAGAAATTGTGTAATGGGATTGCCCTCACGGTGCCCAAAGTACAATTTTGCGCCGCCTTTCAAATACAACAGAAATGGCACGTGCAATAACCCATTTTCGTTCGGAAGGATTGTTCCGAGTCCCAGCATACCCTTGCGCCTCTGCTACAAAAGTAGCCTGCTGGGTGAATCACCTTACGACCTCCATTTTGTCGCCATGGCCCCATGTGGAAGACACGGTCCCCCACAGTCATCCGTGGCGCCGCCGCTGGCCTTGCACTGACCATCACGTTTCGCTATGATTCCCATCACGTTTTGTTGAGCTGTCCATTGTGTATATAACCGATGTCTTCAAGTATTTGGCTTGTATTTAAGCTATGGAATGCAACCAAATCCATCAAAACTCCATGATACGAATTGGCAATGACATGCAATTCCCACTGCTGCAGGCTCCGAAGATGGCCACTTCGGACTATGGACCGTCTGCCGACGCAGTCGGCGAAACTTCAAATGTGGCTCTCACGTGTCCCGGCTACAGCCGTCAGGTGGGTCCCCGGTCTCACCGGTAGCCGCCAGGTGGCTCTCACGTGTCCCGGCTACAGCCGTCAGGTGGGTCCCCGGTCTCACCGGTAGCCGCCAGGTGGCTCTCACGTGTCCCGGCTACAGCCGTCAGGTGGGTCCACGGTCTCACCGGTAGCCGCCAGGTGGCTCTCACGTGTCCCGGCTACAGCCGTCAGGTGGGTCCCCGGTCTCACCGGTAGCCGCCAGGTGGCTCTCATGTGTCCCGGCTACAGCCGTCAGGTGGGTCCCCGGTCTCACCGGTAGCCGCCAGGTGGCTCTCACGTGTCCTGTCCATAGCCGTCAGGTGGGTCTCCCTGGTAGCCGTTATGTGGGTTCCGGGTCTCACTAGTATCCGTCAGGTGGCTCTCACCTGTCCAGGCTACAGCCGTTAGGTGGGTCCCCTGTAGGGTTTGAAATAGTCTGTTCCTCGATATTTGGCATCCAGAAAAGTATCCTCTGCAGAAGATTATCCCCTCATTTTTTTCATTTGGAGGTAAAACGGTACTGTTTAAAAGTGAACTGCTCTGCAATGAAGTATTCAAGATCCACTGGAACGTGCAATGTGAGATTCCGATGTCACAGGTTTGCAGAAAGATATCTTCTCCATATTCAAGTACCCACCAATTTTCCTCTCCACATCCAGGATTGCAAAGTGCAAATCCAACCTTGGTCCCCTGTCCCGGTGACAGCAGTCATGTGGTCCCAGGTCCGGGCCACAGTCGTCATGTGGTCCCAGGTCCGGGCCACAGTCGTCATGTGGTCCCAGGTCGGGGCCACAGTCGTCATGTGGTCCCAGGTCCGGGCCACAGTCGTCATGTGGTCCCAGGTCCGGGCCACAGTCGTCATGTGGTCCCAGGTCGGGGCCACAGTCGTCATGTGGTCCCAGGTCCGGGCCACAGTCTTCATGTGGTCCCAGGTCCGGGCCACAGTCGTCATGTGGTCCCAGGTCCGGGCCACAGTCGTCATGTGGTCCCAGGTCCGGGCCACAGTCGTCAGATGGTCCCAGGTCCGGGCCACAGTCGTCATGTGGTCCCAGGTCCGGGCCACAGTCGTCATGTGGTCCCAGGTCCGGGCCACAGTCGTCATGTGGTCCCAGGTCCGGGCCACAGTCGTCATGTGGTCCCAGGCCCGGGCCACAGTCGTCATGTGGTCCCAGGTCGGGGCCACAGTCGTCATGTGGTCCCAGGTCGGGGCCACAGTCGTCATGTGGTCCCAGGTCCGGGCCACAGTCGTCATGTGGTCCCAGGTCCGGGCCACAGTCGTCATGTGGTCCCAGGTCCGGGCCACAGTCGTCATGTGGTCCCAGGTCCGGGCCACAGTCGTCATGTGGTCCCAGGTCGGGGCCACAGTCGTCATGTGGTCCCAGGTCCGGGCCACAGTCGTCATGTGGTCCCAGGTCCGGGCCACAGTCGTCATGTGGTCCCAGGTCGGGGCCACAGTCGTCATGTGGTCCCAGGTCCGGGCCACAGTCGTCATGTGGTCCCAGGTCGGGGCCACAGTCGTCATGTGGTCCCAGGTCCGGGCCACAGTCGTCATGTGGTCCCTGGTCCGGGCCACAGTCGTCATGTGGTCCCAGGTCGGGGCCACAGTCGTCATGTGGTCCCAGGTCGGGGCCACAGTCGTCATGTGGTCCCAGGTCCGGGCCACAGTCGTCATGTGGTCCCAGGTCGGGGCCACAGTCGTCATGTGGTCCCAGGTCGGGGCCACAGTCGTCATGTGGTCCCAGGTCCGGGCCACAGTCGTCATGTGGTCCCAGGTCCGGGCCACAGTCGTCATGTGGTCCCAGGTCGGGGCCACAGTCGTCATGTGGTCCCAGGTCGGGGCCACAGTCGTCATGTGGTCCCAGGTCCGGGCCACAGTCGTCATGTGGTCCCAGGTCCGGGCCACAGTCGTCATGTGGTCCCAGGTCGGGGCCACAGTCGTCATGTGGTCCCAGGTCCGGGCCACAGTCGTCATGTGGTCCCAGGTCCGGGCCACAGTCGTCATGTGGTCCCAGGTCCGGGCCACAGTCGTCATGTGGTCCCAGGTCCGGGCCACAGTCGTCATGTGGTCCCAGGTCCGGGCCACAGTCGTCATGTGGTCCCAGGTCCGGGCCACAGTCGTCATGTGGTCCCAGGTCCGGGCCACAGTCGTCATGTGGTCCCAGGTCGGGGCCACAGTCGTCAGATGGTCCCAGGTCAATGTCACAGCAGTCAGGTGGTCCCAGATCCCGGTCACAGCCGTAAGGTGGTCCCAGATCCCGGTCACAGCCGTAAGGTGGTCCCTGGTCCATGTCACAGCAGTCGGGCGGTCCCTGGTCCATGTCGCAGCAGTCACGTGGTTCCAGGTCCCTGTCACAGCCGCCATGTGGTCCCAGATCCCGGTCCTAGCCGTCAGGTGGTCTCTGGTCCCGGTGACATGAGTCAGGTGACCTCCGGTCCCGGTGATATACGATGATCACATATTTTAAATAGTGAGTACATAGGAAAACAAGATGATTGTTTGGTGAATTCCTTCATGCAACGTCATAGCTGTAATCCTATAAACTTCACGAAGTTATTTGTGCGTTGGGGGGGGAGGCGTCTCTCCGTTCCTCACTTGGACAACATCCATGCATTAGGGGAGCAAATATTTGGGGCCGAGTTCACACGAATAGACATTAAATCAACGTCCATGCTCGACATGCGGCATGGACAGGGTTCTCATGGAACGGCAGGTGAGATCCACCGTCGGATCCAGATAGGGCCTTCAGGCCAGATGTCTCCTAAAGTTGCTGATTTGACCGCAAAAGTTGTACGGTATGTTAAATAACACCCAGGTTACTTATCTACGTCCATTACCCGATGATCATCCCGCTCTGTTCGGCCGATCACGTGCATTCACTTGCTGAACAACTTGTGAAAGTGGGTCATGGATGCGAACGATGTTAAGCATATCTACTGGATTGGAAATGGAAATTCAAATCAAACGTATCTCGGGGTGATAATGCTCTTTTCCACCAGGATTATATCAACCTCCCGTCAAAATACCAGCTGCGAGCGTTCAAAACGAGCGAGCGAGCACAGCGTCAAAAAGACAGGATTTCAGTGAAGCATCATAAACTAGTTCTTCCGGTAACTTCTTACCAAAAATGCCCATGGCCACCAACTTTCGCATTATTCTAAAATGATTCTGCTGTCATGTGGAAAGTAGTAGAAATGTGTGGACCTGAGGGCTTCTTAATAGAGAATGTACTAGGCATTGTTGTACTTAATAGTGATAATACTCACGAGTATAAGCGGTCATCAGAGACATTGAATAGTCAAGGGGAAGATAGGGACTGTTGGACTCCAAAAACAGCGAGTAGGTCCCAGGAAATGTACTGTTAAAAGCTAATATGTATGTAGAGTGAATTTGTTTGGCTGGGCCGTGATCAGATGCGTCTAGATTCAATGTGTAACATTGAACCTGAGCAAGATTTTAAATATTTAGGCTTGGTTTTCTCCACAACACGGAATTGTCTGGAGGACAGCCTTGTTCCACGCAGTCGACGAATGCGGAATATAATAAATATGTGGAAGGAGCGAGACCACAGTTTAAAAGGTAGAATTACGCTCACTAAAGCATTGTTAGCCTCGCAGTTCTCGTCCTTAGCGGCAGCGACACTGATTCCGACAGATAGTATCCGTATCATTGACAAGGAGCTTACAGGTTTCCTGTGGAGAAACAGGCCGCCCAAGGTTAAAAAAAAGCTGTGCTGTGTCGGCCAGTTCGTTTAGGTGGTTTGGGTGCTTTGCACCTCGATTCTTTTTTTACTAGTCTTAGACTAACATAGCTCCGAAAAGTGATATATAACACTAGCGCGTTATGGAGAGCACTGCTACAAGCGAAACTGGGAGCTTTCAGACTCCATGACATGCTACGAACCGAACTCGACACTGATCATTTGCTCAAGCTAGGATTCCAGAATTTTGCGTATGCCTTTTCCGGGAATACGTCCATATGAAATATAACGATCAGGCGTTGAACATGCCGCAAGCCGTTCTCTGCCAGAGCCTTTGGTACAACCGCTATATTAAAAGGGACTATACGCGGGTCTTTTCTGCTAATCTGTATTTAAAAGGAATCATACACGTGGGTGATCTGGTGCGAAATGGCGCATTTATTGACTATGCTGCGTTGCAACAAAATTTACTGGGGGTCCAAATCTCTCAGTTTGAATATCAATGCCCGCTGCACGCAATTCCGCAAAACTGGAAAAGGCTAGTGCGACAGAGTAGGCAATTAGATTTTACGCCAGGAATAAGTCAAGTGGAGATTGGTCTCAGAATGCCTGACGGTAATATAGTTGCCCTCGAGAAGATCACAACCAAGCACTTTTATAGGATCCAGCTCCCAAAGGCCGTGAAGCCTCGTTGCCAGACCAAATGGGCTGAGGAACGCCTCATTTTCAATGAAAGACAATGGGTCCAGATTTATAATCTTCCTTATAAGTGCTGTGTGTCAACTAAGCTTCAGACGCTGCAATACCGAATATTGAACAGATACATACCTACATAAAAGTTTTTGTATGATTAAAAAAATAGTCAATTAACCGCAATGTAAGTTCTGTCCCGAACAAGACAGCATAAGTCACTTTTTTCTGAGATATCGGTCAGTAGGGCCATTTTGGCGGCAGTTGATAGCCAAGCTGAGTAGAATTGAACAGAAACCGACTGAGATATTGCCGGGAGCACTTACTGTTTGGATGTTTCGATGCTCCTGAGTTTGTCAACTATGCCATACTTCTTGCAAGGCAATATGTTTTGAATAAGAAGCTGAATTGGATCGGAGATATGACGTTTGTAGAGTTTAAATCGAGGCTTTTCAACCAATATAAAGTTGATGAATGCATTGCAACGAAGGCGAGAAAGCTGGAACAGTTCCACCGCACATGGGGCAGTCTGATGCGGTTATTGTGATTCAGGGGTTTCACAAGATCACCTCTGGCGATCGTGGTGTGTCAAAGCAATCTGGGTATCAGCTGTCAATATCAATTGGAAGAGCGCTAGGATGAGTCAGTTTTATTTGGGCTGGATTTAGTAGGGCCTGGATCTACTGGTACATTTGAGATGAATGATCTTGTAATAGATGCGAGAATAATAGAGATATGATGGAACGTGGACTGCATGAGATCAGTAGTGGCGACTACGGAAATGTGCACGTATGGGAAGATAAATAGCTTGTGTGTACTACTACTGTGCTATTATGTACTGTGTACTGTGTGCTATTGTGTCGCAACTGAAAGACTGTCGATGTGTAATATCATTAATAAAGAACAAGAAGACAAAAGCTGATATGTCTCTAATTTTAAAACTCATGTCTAGTTCTGCTCAAACAGGCTTTTAAATGTTGTAGCAAAACAGTTGTCAGGGTATCAAAACCGTAACGGTTTGGCGGCGTCTGTTCCTCCACATGCACTTCTTTGTATGTATAAACGAGTACACTATCTCGGCCTTCCACCTCGCCTGCTGATACAGTGTGCCCAAATTCGAGAAGTTAAGTCGAAAACGACCATCAACCGGGAGAATATCTATATTCGTAGTCAAGCATTTTGTTGCCGATTGATATCTTAACTGTCCCATACCATTTTCAGCATGATAATTTATAACATATAACAAAGCAATGTAACTAACATTAATTGTCTTGAGCTTTTCAGTCTTCAGTGGAAACCTTATATATATATATATATATATATATATATATATATATATGCATAATATGCAATGTTCTAATTGCACCTTTCGTAACAACAACCGAATTATTTCTGTCTACGTCTGACGCTAAAATAAAAATGAATTCAGACACTGCGTAGCCATAGAAACGTCGTACAGGTGCTTTTAGCTGAATTGTTATTGATGACTCACGTGTCAGCCTTCACCCACAGGTGGAGCGTTGCCCGCCATGTGTGACGTCATGACGTGTTGTTTCAGAGTTCACATCAGCGGCGGGCGCGTGCGGCGCGGTGGCTGTGACAGTGATGGTGATTATGTGTGTGACGTCACCAATGGTGCTGGCCATGCGGGTCACCCAGCGAAAGGTCTTCGTCAAGTTTCGCACGGCGGTCATTGTCAAACTGGCCGTCAGCTGCATTGGAGGTGAGTCGACAATTATGCATGGCATGCTGGCAACAGAATACAATTAATACTTCGCTAGGGTATGTGCAGACATATATATATATATATATATATATATATATATATATATATAAATATATATATATATATATATATATATATAAATATATATATGTATATATATATATATATATAAATATATATACAGTATATATATATATATATATATATATATATATATATATATATATATATATATATATATATATATGTATATATATATATAAATATATATACCGGCTACCACGTCAATTTGTACCAGTGCGCCTAAACATAAAAGGTATGAAGTTTGGTCGCTACTGAAGAGCGTTCAACCGTGCCACATCGCGCCATAAGTTGTAAAAAATGTTATCCATTTTAGTGAAGTTCTGATTTTTCACCACACTGAAAGCATTTAACACTAGTTTATGTCCGCGTGTATGCATGATAGACTCTCCTGTCCCTTCTGAATATCATCCGTTGGCCAAAGGGCCCTTTCTGAAGGTCCGAGGACCTCTTCGGTAACTAGGCCCCGCTCCGTCGTATCAGGGGCCCTCTTCGACAAGGAAAAGACCCCCAGGGCCTTTTCCGGCTAGCTGGAAGCCCCCTTTCAAACGCTTGGGACCTCTCCATCAGGTCAGAGAGCCTTTCTTTAGCTGTTCTTTCCTTACTGTCAGCACAGGGGCCCTCCATAATGGATCGGGGCCCTCTGTCAGCCCGGTGGCCCTTCCAACGACCTAGAAACCCTTCACGTTGGCCAAGCCAAGGGCGGTTTACATTTTCCAGAGGGAAATCTCCGTTCATTCGGGGCCCTCTTCATCGTTCCGGGACCCTTCCCGTCAACTCTGGGCCCCTTTCGTCGGTCCAGGGGCCCATAACATCGGCCCAGTGGGACCCTTGAGGGGCCCTTGCGCACCCCTCAAGGCGGTCGCCTGGAGGGTCCCCTCCGACCAGGGCGTGGGTGTGTGTGTGTGTGGGGGTAGAGGGCAGCCCTTTAACTCCCCCTTGGCTACGCCACTTGATTCTACGCATTATTTATCTCTTCCATTCATTACCCCACCGTGGCAGATGGCCGAACATCTTTTATTTCACCACCACTCCAAAATCAGTGCTTTGTCCAGAACATTTTGACTAAAATGTCCACCAGTATCGGTTTCGATATCGCCACGTTCCATTTGTTTTTCTGATGACTCTGAAGACACCAACCTTACAGGAAATGCCATCGTTTCGGGTACACACAAAGAAGAGCACCGCTTGCCAAACGGAACCTCCATTTTCATCCCCGAATTACACGTCATTCCCATTGTCCTTCGTTATGTCCGCAATCGTTCAATTTGTCACCCCATGCGAAATGTAAATATCAATTGTTTCTACTCCAAATACGTTCTACACTCACTTTCTCCACCTTCTTTTTCAAATCATTGCCATATTTCCATTCATGAAACCATTGAACACTTCATCTGATGGGCGTGAAGGTCCGCTTCCTATGGGTGCCCAGTCACTGCGACTTCCCAGGAAATGAAACGATGAAGCAGACCACTTAGCAAATCTTCATTATAGCTACGAAACATCACAAAAATTCCACAATACTTTGAAGCCATCAAGTCAAGGAACAAAAACTGGACACAAAACACACACCATACACAATTACCGAACATCAAACCAGTCGTCGGCACCTGAATGTCATCATTTCAACCGAATCATCACGAAGATAAAATCCTGTCGCGGCTCTGCATGGGACATACTTATCCTACACATCGATTTATTTATTCTGCTTCACCTCGGCATTCATGCCAATCATACCACATCATCTTACAGTCACACATATACTCCTACACTGTGAGGAATACCACGTCCATCGAAAAACACTTATTTGTTATTACCATAAACACAAAATTCCTTTTTTGTCCTCACTCTTGGGGATGACTACACATTTTTCATTTAATTTCAACTACTTTTCACTTCTTCGACAAACCAACTTGCTCGGGACTTATACTTTTGCAACATAATACCTTGTCTTTTCTCTATGGCGCGAAATAGCCTGATGAGGTCGAAGCGCCCATTTCAACAGAACTCGTGGCCGTCGCACCACACAACCACTGCGAGTGCCGCTGTATCCGGCCGTCTGCAGACTACTGGGCGAGCTGAACGCAGTCGGCCTGTTAGTCAGCGTTGGCGGGCCTGCCGGCGTCGGCGAGCTGGGCCCCGGGGCACAGTGTGATAACTCAAGGGAAAAACTGGCCAGAAATGCGTTTCTCGACCATTTTTGTACGCCATATTCGTGGCGCCATGGCATCAGCAAATGCTTGACGCACACCATGTCACAGTTTTTATGACAATTTTCACAAAAATTGATATAGTAACAAGTCCATGGACATGGACAACATCACGTGTGGAAAAAAATGATGCACGCGTGCACAAATGTTGTCGGAGTTTGACGACTGATAAAGGTAAGATGCATTCTAAAAACCTGGACAAGTGAGGTTTGAAGTGATAGCTGAGAACATTCTCAATGCGATAAACAATTCAAAAAGGCATAGAACGATCCACAATATTCTATTTTTGATTAAAAAATAAGTCATTACAACAGTCGTTAAATTTTTAGTACCTCCAAGTTCGATTAAGGTTTAAAAAAAGCACAACAGCGCACAACCAGAGACCAATCCCAATGAAATCAGCGATCCTTTGATTATATGTACCGTAAGTTTCAGCTGCACCTATCTGCTCTAATACCGGTAGTGATCAATTGTATCCCGGCAGATCGCGGTGCGATGCGGTGGCCGGCACGGGGAAGCCCCGGCAGGTCGCGGTGCGATGCGGTGTCCGGCACGGGGAAGCCCCGGCAGGTCGCGGTGCGATGCGGTGGCCGGCACGGGAAAGCCCGAGCCGGACGCCGCGACGCGCCGGATGGCGGGATATTCTGACCGGGTAGCCTGATCCAGCGATCGCTGGGCAACAAATTTCCCCTAACTGACGAGGCGACTAAGTCGAGATAGGTCGCTTAGAGCGTTTCCCATGGCAGGGGAGGTGTCTTTGCTTGTAATGGTCTTGTCAGTGTGGTTGGATTTTGCGTACAGTGAAAATGGAGGTGCTTGTCAGCAGAGAGGAATTAGTGGACTTGTTAACCAATGCAAAAGCGTTTGGGCGTGGAAACTATTATGCTATGTATTTACTTATAGTTTGCAGTTCGTTGTGGAGAAAATCCCTCAGGACTATCTCCATATCTATCACTCACGATTGAGTCGTCGATTGTGGACACGAAAAAGGCGACCGCCTTGATCACCAAGAACTTAAAAGGGAAGTCGGTTAAGTGTGAGCGAGCCCAGGGTAAATTCAGAAATCAGTTTGCGACTTATCTTTCGGGAGACGAGGTGTTCTACGTGTCCCTAAAGCGTGGTGACCACGTCGTGAGTGATGATGAAACCAAGATCCGCCTTTATGACGAGGTCATGGAGGGAGCGCGAGGGCGACCAGGTATAATCTACGATCAGCTCAGTGCCCGTTCTCAGCGTCGGGCGTCCTCAAGAGTTGCTCAACAGCACAGTTATCTGTAGCTCGTGGAGGCTGCTAAGCAAAGTGCTTGTACTGAGGGCATGAAGGACGCGGCTTTCGACCTGTGCTGCGACAAGTTGGGGAATAACCGAATCGGCCCAGCAAGATTCGCCGGGCTCTCAGAAGCTCTAAAGTGAGCCAACCCGAGCGCGTGTCAGGAGACCGTGCGGTGGCAATGTGTGTGTCAGCTGACTGGTCTGTGCACTGTTACCGTATGGTCCGCCGAGTGACGAATGATGCGGCGAAGACAGACATCCTGCCTGCCTATGGAAAGGTGCATGAGGCCAAGGTAGAGTGCTATCCGGCAGTCAACAGCATGCAATTCACCGATACGTCAGTTCTCCTGGATCATACATCAGCTCTCTACAGGTTCTCCTTGATCATACGACGCAGCGGCTGGTGGCGTGTCTGCCGTCTGTCGTCCGTACGGACTCAGCTTCACCTGCCGACCAGCAGTCGACGTCATCCAGAACCTGCACTTCGGCCGTGCTTCAAGTCAAATGGGAATTTCACAAGGCTACAGGGCAAGTTGTATACAAACAGATGAGAGACGGCGATGAAGCTACAGAACAAAATCTGTTCTGTACCACTCTGATGCCTTTGCAACTAACAGTGGGTGGCACTTCCGTCTGGACCAACCCAACGCCGTCTTCAATCCGCTTCTGCCGGCCGTTGCGGATCCAGTACAAGCGCGAGACAGCAGAGGCCTCCCGGAAAGAACGAGACAGTGACTCGAACCCAGCATTGCCAGGACAGCGGAGACGGGTGCACGACAGCGCTCTAGCCAACTAAGCTACCGAGGCGGCAAGTCACAGGGATACACTTGCTTGCTTAATTCAGATTAATTGGCAAGTCAATTAGTTACTTGATTAAATTGCATCTATTTCATTGAGAATCACATATTTTAGGGCGCAAGGAATGTGTTGCATGATATCATATTATTATTGCATATGTTGTGCACTGTACTGCAAGCGACATATTCAGAATTCCGTGGGGTTAAAGTATTTCTTCACGCTGATACCATCCAACTATTTTACCATACAAGGATTTTACTTTATATTGCTTCATATAAAGTAAAATCTGTGTATGGTAAAATAGTTGGATGGCATCAGCGTGCAGAAATACTTTACTCCCACGGAATTCTGAATATGTCGCTTGCAGTACAGTGCACAACATATGCAATAGATAATATGATATCATGCAACACATTCCTTGCGCCCTAAAACATGTGATTCTCAATAAAGTAGATGCAATTTAATCAAGTAACTAATTGACTTGTCAATGAATCTGAATTGAGAAAGCAAGTGACTCCCTGTGACTTGCCGCCTAGGTAGCTTAGTTGGCTAGAGCGCTGTCGTGCACCCGTCTCCGCTGTCCTGGCAATGCTGGGTTCGAGTCGCTTCGCGTGCTCGCTTTTAGTTCCCGGCTGGGAGGGTCAGTTGGCAATTGGCACGATAAGGTCGAGAGCGAGCTGCCTGGGTCGCCGTGTCGGTGTATTGACGGCACGTGAAGCGCTTTGCCAAATTTAGACTGTAAAACTGTAATTCATGGAATCATGGCCAGGGTTCACTTAACCAGCTCTTCTTAGCAATTGGATCCTGGTTCATAAAGCCACCCTAGCAAGAGTTCGAACTACATTTCTAAAACGCATAAATGTTGGACATTCTATTATTATTTTAGGGCCAGAGAATACTTCATTGACATCATAAACCTCCCATCTCCTTTCGCTACATCTTTGCAACCGAGCTTTTTCCAAACTTTCCTGCTCATTCTGTGTTGCTGCAGTCAGAAATCCGCAGCTATCTTGTTGCTTATCGACAGAAGTCCAGTAACCTGCTCGTTTAACTGCCAATGTTGTTTCGCCGACAGAGGAATGCAAGGCGGGAACAGGGAAGACCCGTGTTTACCACTGCATGGCTACAGGGCAAATGGTCGCGTGAAGACCACAAACGCGAATTCCTATGGCTCGGACGCTGGCCGGTGGCGAAGCTGGTAGGCTGTCACGCAACTCATAACTGTGAAACGGCGCAGCCTACCAGTAATTTTTCGTGTGCACCGTCACAGCCTACGTTCCTAGTGAGCCAGCCATGCTAAGGGTACCCCCGAACATCCCACCGAAACCGAATGTACGTCTAACGACGGGAACACGGCTCGACGTGCCTTCAGAGGCCCATATTTTACCTATGTGTCATATCTTAGGGATGTATTTTGGAATAATTTCGGCCACTTAAGACAATGAGATCTTGGATATATTCTGCGGAGCAATTATTAGGTCACATTTACAGTGCAGAATGCTCGCATAGCAAACGCTAACTAATAATTATCCAATATATGAGTGCCCATGGACTTCGCTTATGACGTCATTATGATGTCACTATGCATGACCGGACGTCGATCTTTTATAACGAGGTACACTAGATACTCATGTAGGTGTGTGCACAATTTGAGCTGTCTACCTCAATTGGTTCCCGAGATATTTGGCGGAAGCAAAATGAAGGGAGGGGAATGTTCACTTCACTCTTGTAGGTATTACCTCTGAAATTCCTGGGTTAAGCAATCTTTAAGACAATAGAGCTTCTCCATATGTTCGAAATGTGAAGCTCTTTTGATTAAGACCAAAATCGCCCCTGTAACTAGCAATCTTTGTCCGCAATTATTTATGGCCAGTTTTTCCCTCGAGTTATCACAGTGTGCGCCGGTGACCCAGGCAGCGCAGCCGGGCTCGGTGAGCGGACATCGGCGCCACCAGGCGGCACCACCGAGTCGAAGATCGGCTCCGTCGGCGGCTCGCACATTCCCAGCTCCGGCTCTGCGGCGCATCAGGCGGCACCGGTGGCGCTGCAGTCCAGCGCGAGGGCCGCTTCGCACGGACCAACGCTCCGCCCGCAGACGAAGGCTGTTGGGGCCCCGGCGTCCGATGGTCTGAGTTGGCTCTGTACTTAGTACTGTCCTGTACTTTAGTACTGTAGTACTCAGTACTGTACTGAGTACTGAGTTCGGTACTTACTCGGCCGAGGCCTCAGCTGGTACCGAATTCACTCTCCGACCCGGAAGTCAGGCGTCCCGGCGCGACGAGTCCGGTCGGCGTGGTCCTTCTGCTCCCGTTGTCGCTCCGCCACGCGTCGTGTGAGCTTCTCCGATGATGTCTTCCCTTGAGCCGCCGAGTCGACCGCCACGGCGTGGAGCCGGGTCGCAGCCGCCGGCTGTGCAGCAATTCCGCCGGACTCACGGCTGTCGAGGCGTGAGGCGTACTGCGGTACTGCTGGAGGAACGGCAGCAGGCACGCACAGCGGTCCAGTTCCTGGAGGTCTGCCGCCTGCAGTGCCGCCTTCACCGTGCCGTTGTACCGCTCCACGGCGCCCGATCCGGTCGGGTGGTGAGGTGTCACCCTGATGTGGCGCCCCTTAGGTGGTCCCTGAACTGAGACGAGGTGAAATGGGTGTCGTTGTCGGACACCAGCTTCCGAGCGTAGCCTTCCCGGGACACTACCGCCTCAAGGAACTGAATGGCCGCCCGACTGCTGGGCTCCGAGCTGAACCAGACTTCCACCCACTTCGAGAAAGTCGACGCGCCCTAAAGCAGAAATCCACCACCACCACCCACTTCAAGAAACAGCCCACCAAGACTACGGCATAGCGGTGGTCCCTGGGCGCCCCCATGGGCCCATGATATCAAGCCCCACCTTGATCCACGCTGCCTCGGGTGGTGGTATCAGCTGTAGCGGCGCCTGACGTGGACCCGACGTCTTCTCGAACGTGACGCAGACGTCGCAGTCCAGACTACCCGCAGCGCTTCTCGCTCAGAAAGACTGTACAGCCTCTGCGCTTGATTAAGGGTGCAAGAGGGAAATGTCACTACTCTCCCCCCTCTGGATGAAGTTGAGACAGCACTCCGCCCTCTACCACCACTTGCATCCGAAGCACATTGCACATTTATATTTTGAATTTTGAAATACACCAATATATTTGACATTGTGTGTTGTAGATGACAGATCTGTGAGACAAGCATAGAAAACATTTATTATCAGTTATATAAAATCTGCTATCTGCCATATTTGCCCGCTATGACGTAATTAATTACAAACAAAAGCAATCAAGCCGGTGTTAATTTCGTAGTCAGGAAGCTAATACCTTGGTTGACTTTACCGACGCGGCAAGGCTGAGAAGAGGCGAATACACACTTAGCATTGTGTGTGTGTGCGTGTGTGCGTGTATGTGTGTGCGTAAGTGCATGTGCATGGTGTGCGGCAGCCAAGCTCTGCATTGGTGTGCCTCGTTAATTTCCCATTGTTTTGCGTAAAAACTAAAGTGTATCTGAAGCCGGCGCATTTTTTTAAAGACCCTCGTCCCTCGTCCTTCACCTCGGCCTCAGCTTCTGCTTGCTAAGATCCAAATTAAAACCTACAACACCTTTCTGTTTGTTTCAGCCGTTGCCTGCGTCTTGTCTGTGGTGCTCTTTGGCATTGAAATGGACGCTAAGCGGATTGGGGAGAACGTGGGCTTCCACGTGAAGCGCTCGTGGTGTTTCTACCTGATGGTAAGACCCGATCGGACAGGCCGTAGTTTGACGCTGCCCGTCTGCTCAGCTTGTCTGGGACGTTTGAGGCCGGCGCTTCGTATGGATGTGGTTTCCGTGTCGTGTCGTGTTAACTTGGATGCATTGGACTCGTCCCGCATCCGTAATGGATGGAGCAGAGTGATTGCATTGCGCCATGTGCTCGCATATCTCAGCGCGACGTTCCAGGGCGAAGCCCTCGAGTGTATACGTGACTTGAACTGATCAGGTACGCAGGGAAAATGTGACAACGTTGTATTTTTTTGATGCTTCAGTTTGAGGTGACAAGTTCGCGCCCAAATGGAGAGGCAATGTCCGCCTAGAAGGGCGACGGTGTCGGCAGCATATTTAATCCGATGACACGGATTGATGTCATCGGCTTACGTAGTGGAAATTGTTTGAATGCGATACGGAAGGTGGGCTGTACAACATGTGAACAAATGTTGCCCACATGTGCTCCCTTCTGAGACCCCTGACATGACCTGTGTCAAGTCGGAGGGCTTGCCGTCTGACACGACTCGCCAGCGTCGTTGGGTAAGATGAGACTCGATGCAGGATTATTCGCTTAGTAGTACTGGGCTGGAAGGTTTTTGCTTGTGCAGAAGCAAAGTATAATTCGCACTGGCAAAAGGCGATCAATAGTCGACATAAATAGAGTCAGTCTGAGCATCTTCCTGGAACGAGTCCCATCCGTGCTTTGGGAAAGAGCTTATATTCGAGATGCAGGAACGCTTAGCAAGGAAGCTGTACCGGCTGTGTGTCAGTACAGGACGACAGTCTGCAATGGGACAGTCAAAAACTGCTTGTCCAGAATGTTTGCGACACCGTGGAAGTAGCGAAATGCCTCGGTGCATATCGGGGATCTTTTTGTCCCTCTTTTTGTGGATCAGGGCAATACTGTCTTCCATTTACACCCGCGGAAGTACATCCTCAGTCAGGGAAAGCTTACACAGGATTCCAAGGGACACTGCCGGCTCATGGGAACAATCAAATAGAATCCGGACACTGAGCCCGTCCAGTCCACACACCTTGTGCTCTCCGATGAAGGAGAAGAGCAGCTCAATTTTACCTCGAGGTTCGCTAAATTGCGTCAAGTTCGGGTGAAAAAAAAGAGTCAGACAGTAAGCCTTACGTGAAGGTCCGACAATGCTGAAGTAAAAAATTGTTAAGCAAGTTGGCGCAGTCGAGTGGACTGTTGTAGGTCCGTACTTCCTGGGCCAATGTGGTGAGACAGAGGCGAAACCATTTTAGCGATTTAAGAAATGACCAAAGAACGCATCTGGTTATTCCGAAAATCCTATAATAAACTTACCAGGTAACTATGGTATTTAGCATTGATTGGCTGTATAATTAAAGTCAGATGTAGCACGGATAAATCAGCAGGAATAAAAAACATTTACTGGTGTGGCCGCTGTTTTCCTGAGGCGATGTGTAGCGCCTGTCTTCCCGAGAGCGCATCTGAAGTCTGTGTTAAACCGTGGCGGAATTGTGCAGCGACGAGTCACAGTAGGCAAGTAATCAGCAGTGGCAGCGACGAGTAACAGTAGGCAAGTTATCAGCAGTGGCAGCGACGAGTAACAGTAGGCAAGTTATCAGCAGTGGCAGCGACGAGTCACAGTAGGCAAGTTATCAGCAGTGGCAGCGACGAGTCACAGTAGGCAAGTTATCAGCAGTGGCAGCGACGAGTCACAGTAGGCAAGTTATCAGCAGTGGCAGCGACGAGTCACAGTAGGCAAGTTATCAGCAGTGGCAGCGACGAGTCACAGTAGGCAAGTTATCAGCAGTGGCAGCGACGAGTCACAGTAGGCAAGTTATCAGCAGTGGCAGCGAGGAGTAACAGTAGGCACGTAATCAGCAGTGGTAGCATTGACTGTCATAAAACAAGTGGGTAGCAGAGTCTACGTCCAAACCGGGCAGCACAGTCAACGGTAAACACTGCAATGCACCAAGCAGGCAATCCAAGTCAACTGTGCGATAGCTAAATGCCTGGGTCTTGCATAATTATGTGGGTGGGTGGGGGGGGGAGGAAGGTGCCGGCATCGAGAAGCAAGAGACGGTCTCGCTGTGATCTGGCTCGAAGGTGCCCGCTTGTACTGGGGTTTCAATGTGTCACCACCATGCGAAACTACAAGATCTCGGGTAGCCTCTCGGTAGCCTCTCGGTTGATTTGGAAGTGGACAGGCTCCTGACCGTCCGAGTCAATGGTAGCCTCTCGGCAGGTGGGGGAGTGGACGGGCTGCTGTAGACCATCCGAGTCAATGGTAGCCTCTGCACGGGTGGGGGAGTGGACGGGCTGCCATAGACCGTCCGAGTCAATGGTAGCCTCTCGGCAGGTGGGGGAGTGGACGGGCTGCCATAGACCGTCCGAGTCGATGGTAGTCTCTGCACGGGTGGGGGAGTGGACGGGCTGCTGTAGACCGTCCGAGTCGATGGTAGCCTCTGCACGGGTGGGGGAGTGGACGGGCTGCTGTAGACCGTCCGAGTCAATGGTAGCCTCTCGGCAGGTGGGGGAGTGGACGGGCTGCTGTAGACCGTCCGAGTCAATGGTAGCCTCTGCACGGGTGGGGGAGTGGACGGGCTGCCATAGACCGTCCGAGTCAATGGTAGCCTCTCGGCAGGTGGGGGAGTGGACGGGCTGCCATAGACTGTCCGAGTCGATGGTAGTCTCTGCACGGGTGGGGGAGTGGACGGGCTGCTGTAGACCGTCCGAGTCAATGGCAGTCTCTGCACGGGCGGAGGGAGTGACGGGCTCCTGACTGTCCGAGTCGATTCCATCTAGTAACTGGATGGCTTGGACGTCCGACTGGTGATGCCAGGATCAACGTCACTAGACCAAGCGATCCTCCGAACATCAAAATCACCGGCTACAATAAGTAGACGGCCAGTGGCTCGTACATTGAAAATCGACTCAGACAGCCGTGGAATGTCGGTCTCTGTGAGGTGGTCGACAACAAACCACTACGAAGCCTGCCCCTACGACTCCCAGCTGCATCAGGAGCACTTCACAATCGGTCTCTGTATCGTGGCGTCGAATGGGACAATGGATGTTGTTCACATTTGCTATGATTTGTGTGACCATGCACCCATGCCTGCGCTTTTCCCTGTTTGCATGTATGATGCAGCCTTGACAGCCGCCCAAAGCGTGTGGAAATGCCAGCTGGAAGTTATGTTTTTGCCTGGCTATTCGGTCCGCTGGCAGATATGGAATGTTTGGGCCAGATATTTGATTATGTGTAAGCGCCCGGACTAGATATTCTTCAGAGGAAACAAAGAAGCTGAAATATGCTAGTGTGAAGACAGGCTATGGTATGTCTGCTCTAAAGTCTGCCTCAGAAAATTGTTAAGTAAGATTTTAAGACGCTCGTAGAACAAGTAGGACGGGTAAATTATATGTCGTTTCAACAGTGTTATACCAACATCCTGCGTTCTTCCTAGGAATTGTCTGCCGTCGTGCAAATTATGTAGAATGATGTCATGCATCTGTTTAAAAAAAATCCTAGTACACCTCTTGTACTTGACTCACGAAATACAATCTTGGATATAATTGAAATCAACTAATGCTGCTACTTAATTCATACATGGCTTCTGTTTCATAATTATGCGATCTATGCTCCACGCTTGTAACTTTTCAAGGCGTATTTATTTTATAGTATTCTTCCGCCGTTTAGTTCCGGCGAATCCATGACGAAATGATATTTCCTGGCAACAAAAGCGTGGCGACAGGAGCTAGTTGGTTCAGGTTATTAGGGAGCTTTGAGATAAAATGACAGCAGGCGTGCACACATATTCAAATACTGCTGCTCAGCATGGCTTGAACATAATTAGATGCCTGGTTTATTACTGATTAAATCATTCCACAAACAATCATTATTTGAATTGACTCCTAAGCAACTTCGAATCCAAGCATACAATTTGACATTTCCAACCCAAAAAGATTCCTAGGTTGGTGGGTAGGTAGATACTAACTAGGCCCTAACCTGCGTGAGCCTCGCGACAGCCGCTACGATCCTCCCGTATTAATAATTGACATGAAAACCCTTGGGTGTTCGTGCTCGGCCGGTTTGCCTGGCATTCAACACTACATCCATCCCCTCTTCAGTTGCGAAGGTGACCAACCGGCCTTCACCGTGCGTCCCGAGCATGTCACAGACACTTCCGCTAGGTGGCTCCACTGCCGCCCCCACAGGCGGCGCCACTATCGCTGCGAGTGCCGGAGATCGCGACTCGCGGTGACGCCGGTCCAGAGCGTTGTTCAGAGCCTGGCAGATCATCCTGCAGGCAGGTCCCGATGCCGTGGCTCGCGTCGGCCGGTCAGAAGACTCATCCTGCGTCACTACGTCTGACGACGCGTCTAGTGTTGAGTAGCTCATCCCGAGCCCTACCTCGCCAGCGGCCGAGATGGGTCTCGCCCAGCCTTCGGCCAAGATAGGTCGTGCCCCGCCATCAGCCGAGGTTTAGTCCATGGGAGGTTATCTGAAGAGGGCACCCTCTCATTTTCCCGAAACTGCTCGGATTTCGGGCACTTTGCTGTCAAAGGGTCAAAGGGTTCTATATATATATATATATATATATATATATTTATATATATATATATATATATATATATATATATATATATATATATATATATATATATATATATCGATATATATATATATATATATATATATATATATATATATATATACATATATATATATATATATATATATATATATATATATATATGTATATATATAGTTTGGCTTCTTATCCGTTCCACTTTTATCGCTTCCCTTTTATCCTTTCAACTTTTAGTCCGCTGGGCTTTTTGTCCGTTCCACTTTTATCGCTTCAATTTTATCCCTTCAACTTTTAGTCTGCTTGGATTTTTTCCATTTGATTTCTATCCCTTCTACGTTTCCAGCTTCCAACTGTTGTCCTTTCGGCTTTATGATGGTTCAACTTTCATCGCGAATACTTTTTATCCGTCCAATTTTGCGAACCTTTTGACTGTTCTCCACACGACTTTTCGTCTTTCGCCTTTTTGTCTTTCGACTTTTCTCCCGGGCACCCTTGCCAGCAGCCTTCACGTTCCTGGCGCCGAACTGCCGAAGCTTGAACGTGTTTCGAACTCGAACGCGAACTAACTTCCATTGGAACCCTCCGCATCGAACGAACTTCGGAGTATTGTTTGCAGGCAGCAGCGTGGGGTGGGCGTGTGGGGGTAAATTATCTATCTATAGTTAGTATTATAGCTAAGCCATGCGAAGTCCAGCAAAATGCTTAAACTCTTCGGCTCACCATTTGCCGGAACAAAGCAAAAGGGAAGCGCTTCCCATGGAGCTGACTAGCGCGTAACGACGACGCCCGCCCTATTCCAACAGCAACAGCGGGGCAGTGTCAACTTGATCCGAGACTGGCAGCAATGAAGGCTGAACAGCTCTCGGACGCCCATCATAAAACTAGGAAAATATCAGAGATCAGAAATCGTCAACCAACCGCCCACGGCCCCCGTACCTAAGGCCTACGCCAAGGAATGCTTAACGGGAAAGTCTCATTGTAAGCATTGACTGGCGATAAAGTTGCAGATTAGAGCAGCATGAATAAACTGTCATTTGGGTTCTCCTGTGGAAAGAACCCGAATACAACTTTCGGGACGTGTCCATGGATTGGTTCAAAAATGTTCCATCGGAAAGTTTGTCGAGTGCTTCATGGACAATTTCCTGGACTTGCAATGAATAACTTTCCGGAAATAACTTGACAAAACGTTTTGATAAGATACCGAGAAAATAATCATGGGAAGTGGAAGTGGCTGGTCATAGTCGCGTCCGCCTCCCGGACAGGCATTCTCTTAGTTTTGTAGTGTGCTGTTTGGACTTGTGCTCCGGAAGGGTATCTTGCGCGAGGCTGTGCTGTGGAAACCTGTACTGGTTGGAAGGGTGTGGTGGGGAGGATGCAGTATGATGTGGTCACCTGTGCTGGTTGGGAGGGTGTAGCGAGTAGGATGGAGTATGCTGTGGATACCTGAACTGGTTGAAAGGGTGTGGTGGGGATGATGGAGTATACCTGTACTGGATGGGAGGGTGTGGTGAGTAGGATGCAGTATGCCGTGGTCTCCTGTTGTTTTGCAGGATGTGCTGCTGGGCGCAGCGCTATTCGCGGTGACGCGACATTCCACTACACCGCGCGCCTGACGCCGTCCGCCGCCCTGTCCGCCGCAGGTGCTGTTCGTGCTGCTGACGCTGGCGCTGTGCGCGTGCGCGGCCGCCGAGTTCGTGCTGGCGCGCCGGCTGGGCGGCGACCCGGTGACGATGGCGCGCGACCCGGACGGCCGCCTGGCGGCCGTGATCGGCAACCCGGCGGCGCGCCAGGGCCGCGTCGCCTCGCCCACGGCGAACGGCGTCACCGTGCTGGCGACGCCGCAGCCGGGCGTGGTGCACGCGCGCCCGCCGCCGCCGGCCACGCCCACCTCCAGCTACAACGGCCGGCCCATCCCGTACGACCCGCGCAAGTCGCCGCTGCGCTCCAGCCTCAAGAAGAAGCGCCGGCCGCCCAGGGAGAGCTCGGACGAGAGCATCGACTCGGGCGTCATGATCATCCACAACCCGAGCGCCGGCTCTCCGCCGGCGGCGCGCGGCAAGAAGGTGCGCATCAACACGCTGGACACTGCGGTGTGACCGGTGCGTCGTGGCACGGCCGGTGGACAGCGGCGCAGCTGGGCAAGGTAGCGGCGACAGACTGAGCTTAGCTGTGGCGATGACTATGCGCCTAGGCGCCGGCCGACCTCAGCAAAACGCTGGGGGAGATGTGTTAAAGTCACTGCAGCCGACTGCATTCAGCCAGCAAGGATGCGAAGCGGAAGCTGAAGGGAGCGTGCTACCCGGGGCGCTCGGGTGGGACTGTGTGCCAGCCCGCTGTGTCTTCATCGCCCTGGAAGTGTCGTCACCCGACGACTTCATACTGTTCATACTTTACATGCTCATACTCGTGCTCGGACGGCAGTTCATCCTTCAGAAATGTGGCTCATATTTCACCAGGCCAACCAACGCCAGCACGGGAAGCGCACCAAGTCCGTGGAGTTCAATGTTTAGCTTGTGTCAACTCATTCTCTTTCGCTCATTCATCGATTCACTCTTCAAAGAGACACAGAACGCAGTACACAACAGTACTCAACAGTACACAACAGTACACAACAACAGACTGCGCCGCGCACTAACTTATATCATGCTTCGACGGTTCTGACACTATAAATAATCCCTCGGGGGAGGGGGTTCTTCGGTTCAGAACTGTGGCTTCGATCCGGTGCACACCGCCAGATGTGACCCAGATCCGGTGCACACCGCCGGATGTGACCCAGATCTGGTGCACACCGCCGGATGTGACCCAGATCTGGTGCACACAGCCAGATGTGACCCAGATCGTGTGCACACCGACAGATGTGACCCAAACCCGGTGCACACCTCTCCGCCCCGCCTACTCATAATTCACACCCAGGTAACTCAGTCCCGCAATCCAGTCAGTTGGCTTAACCACCAGCACATCCATTCTTAACCAGTCGACGGGCAAGCTATCCGTCGTCTGCCAGCTCGTCACTCCAGACGTCAGCTACGTCCGTTGTCTGTCAATCCCGTCACTCCAGACGTCAACGTTGTCCGTTATCTGTGAATCCCGTCACTCCAGACGTCAGCTACGTCCGTTGTCTGTCAATCCCGTCACTCCAGACGTCAGCTACGTCTGTTATCTGTAAATCCCGTCACTCCAGACGTAAACGATGTCCGTTGTCTGTCAATCCCGTCACTCCAGACGTTAACGACGCCCGCCGTCGGCCAGCCCGACCTCCAGACGCGAGTAACGAGGCCGAAGTGCAGTACACCATCACATCCGCCTGCGCACCAGCCCTGATGTGGGTGCACGGTATAGTCTACACACCACCACGCCCAGTCCCCCCCCCCCCATCGGTCCGCCACTCCCACTACCTCACACTGTCTCAAGGTTAGCAAAATTGAGCCATAGTTGTCATCCGTGTATGTCAGTTGGGAAAGACCAGCCATAGGACTAGCCGCCCAGTAGGTACGTCGTCCACTAACATCCTCCACATCATTGCCTGCCAGAGGAATAACCAGTTCACACCGGTGTTGTTTTTGTAGTGGTCGTTTGGTGCCCGTAGACTCCAAGACAGAGCATTGCCATAGCATAGGCAGTGTCCAACCCGATGCCAAATGTTTCTTATTTCGGTGAGCTGAACGCTCCATCTAGTGGCACAGCAGGACACTGCTCATCGCTGCACAGCCGTGTCGAGGCCGGTGCCTGGACGGCGCCGCCGCACACAGCCGTGCCGAGGCCGGTGATTGGTCGGCGGCGCCGCACACAGCCGTGCCGAGGCCGGTGATTGGTCGGCGCCGCCGCACACAGCCGTGCCGAGGCCGGTGATTGGGCGGCGGCGCCGCACACAGCCGTGACGAGGCCGGTGATTGGTCGGCGCCGCCGCACACAGCCGTGCCGAGGCCGGTGATTGGTCGGCGCCGCCGCACACAGCCGTGCCGAGGCCGGTGATTGGTCGGCGCCGCCGCACACAGCCGTGCCGAGGCCGGTGCCTGGTCGGCGCCGCCGCACACAGCCGTGCCGAGGCCGGTGATTGGTCGGCGGCGCCGCACACAGCCGTGCCGAGGCCGGTGATTGGTCGGCGCCGCCGCACATAGCCGTACCGAGGCCGGTGCCTGGTCGGCGCCGCCGCACACAGCCGTGCCGAGGCCGGTGATTGGTCGGCGGCGCCGCACACAGCCGTGCGGAGGCCGGTGATTGGTCGGCGCCGCCGCACACAGCCGTGCCGAGGCCGGTGATAGGACGGCGATAAGTCAGCGCCTCTGCCATCCCCAACTCAACGCATCAGGTGACACTGTTCGTGGTCTGGGCCAGAGGTGGCAGATGCGCTGGTCGTGGTCTGGGCCAGAGATGGCAGATACACTGGTCGTGGTCTGTACCAGAGGTGGCAGATACACTGGTCGTGGTCTGGGCCAGAGGTGGCAGATACACTGGTCGTGGTCTGGGCCAGAGGTGGCAGATACACTGGTCGTGGTCTGGGCCAGAGGTGGCAGATACACTGGTCGTGGTCTGGGCCAGAGGTGGCAGATACACTGGTCGTGGTCTGGGCCAGAGGTGGCAGATACACTGGTCGTGGTCTGGGCCAGAGGTGGCAGATACACTGGTCGTGATCTGGACCAGAGGTGGCAGATACACTGGTCGTGATCTGGACCAGAGGTGGCAGATACACTGGTCGTGGTCTGGGCCAGAGGTGGCAGATACACTGGTCGTGGTCTGAACCAGAGGTGGCAGATACCTAACATTTTGGGAACCAAGCCCGGACCCGGCCGGTCTGGTGTGACCAGGAGCAGCTTCAGCCCGGTCGATGGGCCCCGAAGCCCGGTCAAAGGACAATTATATCCATTAAGGATATAAGTGTTATCATTACTACATATACCAGTGTGTTTTTTGTAGCTAAATTTATTCACTATATGCATTCTATGTCCATGATATATATGAACTAACAACATGCCTTTGACAAACATTCATATGAACGATTATCTGATAAACACACTTGAACTGTTTCATGCAGAAAGTGTTATCAAGCTGTCGCATATTTATGATTCAAACTAGTGCTATTATGCAGTTCGGAAATACCAAACCAAGTTCTGACATATTTCTGATAGCATGATCAAGTGACTATTTCTAATCCGATATTTACTATTTTTATCTCGGCAAGTTAGGAATTTTTGATTACTCTTGGTGATGCCACACAGCAATACATGATGTCCAAGCCACTGCCTATTTAAGCAGCCATTCTCATTCTTCCATATCCAAAACATTGACTATATAGGTACCGCCACTTGGATATTTCAAGCAACGTGCATCCGTTTTAGGGCGAAGGCAGCGTCCTGCGGTGTTGAAAAAATTCAGGTCGCAGTCTCCATATTTGATCAATTAATAGCGATGTAAATTGAAGAGGATAATGATGATGAAGTCATGAGCTGATGAGGTAATTGAAAGGAGTACGTTTTGCGCATTACCTCAGCCGTGTTACTAATGGTTCAGTTTTTCTATAAATATTTTTTTAGTCCCATGTTTGTCACCTTCCGTACCCAAAAACGAAGCAGGAAAAACAAAATTAGGTCAAGCGTCATTAGGCTGGTAAATCTGCGTGACATCAGGTAGGTATGCATTTCAACGCATTACCTCCTATTTTTCATTACCTATAGGAAGTGGAACACTGAGGCCAGCAGCACTTGTCTTTTACATCCATTGAAAAATGCCTAACCTGTATCTAATTGGACAGAACTCCACGTATAATTCGTCCGCATTTGTCACTGGACTAAAAACAAACAGGGCACCATCCCGACAGCACCACTGGCGGCCGCAGGGCGAAACTGCATGGTGCTGATTAATATATAGCTAGTAAACACGTTCTCTTTTGGCTGTCTTCGCGACTTATTACTTTTTATAAAGGCTTAGCTAAAAATACATGCACCTCAATTCAGGTGCTCACCATTTGTTCTGCGTTTTTTAAATACTTTTCTTCGACTTCATTTGTTTCGTTTTTGTTCAGGCAGGCTTCCGGAAGGATGCACAAGGCCATCACGTGGCGCTTTGCTGATCTACCGTGATTCTACCTTTGCTGATCTACCGTGTTTCTACCGTGATTCTACCTTGCTCCAAAGCGGTGGACCGCTGGCGGCTATTACCTCTTTGAGGCAGTCGTGACGTAGGAAATGCGTGCCATATGCGGTGTGAAATCTGGCGCCTATAATGACAGAGAATCGTAGTGGTAGGGATTATGCGATATGGACTTTGTATCGCGATGAATTTGCTCATTACTTCAACCAGTAGCGGAGCTCCCACAAAGTAATCATTGTGAGCGTATTTGAAAAGCCAAGATTGCTCCAATAATTAGGTGAGCCACCGATGATTTTCAAGGATGGAGTTAATGCTATGTACATAGGCAGTATGCAGTCGCCGAACTTCACAACTGGGGATGGGCTCAGCCATGGCAAAATGATTGCGAATTACATCACGGTTTTAGGTTAGTTCTTTTCATGCCATGCTGATATCAAGCGTAATGCTAAATGCGACACACAAATATTGAGAGTGATCTGTCCCCTGAACCCAACATGGTGGCAGAGCCCCTACAAAAAGAAACCTATCCATACACAATCTTGGTTGTCTAAATGTTTATGTTTGTCAGCTTTACCAT
Source organism: Ashinkailepas kermadecensis (assembly GCA_034440615.1). Lineage (NCBI taxonomy): Eukaryota > Metazoa > Arthropoda > Thecostraca > Neolepadidae > Ashinkailepas > Ashinkailepas kermadecensis. Next base: position 19,294 of record JAOTOM010003778.1, on the reverse strand, counting down.
TCAAACTTAACCACTTTGTGGTCCAAAACATTGCGATGCCAAGAAACGAACTTGCCACATGGGGAATGTTTGGTATAGTATATCAAGGGGATTATACAATTCCAGCTTTGTCCAAAATGTGTCCCGATGCCTCACTACGTTCCTTCATAATTCAGACAATCGTTGGAAAACCTCGAAGTTGATTTCGATTTGCATCATTAACACAAACCATCTCCGGCAGCGCCAGGAACATTAGTGGGCAACGATATTCACAGGTCGCCATTTTCCAGAGGGGGACCATTCACTGGCAAAATATTAGGGGGAAGGTGCACTCGAGTGACCCTAGATGGGCGCTTTTTCTACTCAGAGAAAAGTCTTCGGCTGAAACGTTCATGGGGATAAGCACTCAAATCTATAAAAGCGCCTTTCTCCAATCAAAAGGGTTCGCCACCGAAGTGGGGTGCTAAGCCTCCGTCCCCTCGTTAAGCACACATATGGCAACCGGTAAATACAATGTTGAATTACGGTTCATACTAAACATGATGATGGCCATGATTGGCTTTTTAAACGCATTTTTGATGCATTGTTCTGTTCTGACATTTTACTATGCGCTTGCAAAAGACCGGTCAGAGTCCCGGCATGGATTCCAAAGAATCGGCCAAGATGCCCGCCGTTCTGGAACTGCTTTATGTCTTTACCTTTGCCACCTGCGGTCTGCACCGTCCAAATATCACAGCGCACGCATAATAATAGCCATATTCCAGTATCGCCTTGATGTGTGTTGGGGAGGAGGAGGACAGGGGAGAGGAGAGGAGAGGAGAGGAGAGGAGAGGAGAGGAGAGGAGAGGAGAGGGAGAGGAGAGGAGAGGAGAGGAGAGGAGAGGAGAGGAGAGGAGAGGAGAGGAGAGGAGAGGGAGAGGAAAGGAGAGGAGAGGAGAGGAGAGGAGAGGAGAGGAGGAGGAGGAGAGGTGAGGAGAGGAGAGGAGAGGAGAGGAGAGGAGAGGAGAGGAGAGGAGAGGAGAGGAGAGGAGAGGAGAGGAGAGGAGAGGAGAGGAGAGGAGAGATGAGGGAGGGTAGGGCAGGGCAGTGGAGGGGAGAGGAGAGAGAGAGAGAGAGGTATGTATCATCAATTCATCCTTAAAGCACATCCATGAGGAATCCCTTCATAAACAATGAAATACTTCTGTGCTGTCAAAGAACACGCCTGGCGCAATAACATTTTCCGTAGCTATGTGTGTCACACTATGCTTCATCCTAATTTTAGTAGTGCGAATCAACAGCTGAAACGTCACACGGCATTCCTCATAATTCAACGTCATAAACTGTGCCATTACAACATGAATGAATACACATGTCATTGCTCTGCCGCTACGTCACACATCGGATGAACTGCAATTATCGGGTAACTTGATATACAGGTAGGGCTTTGGCCACATTTTTGGTTTAACACGCGCACTGGATGGGGGGCGAAATCCGCCCACCCCTCCGGTTTTTCGCAAATAACTGCAGATTTTACCGGTCGATATACGTGATTTTCAGTGTACCTGCTTAGAAATGAACGGCACGTCGTTTAAAGCAAGAAAAATGGAAATCGGTCGACAATTTTTCAAGTCAGGGGCCGCTAAAGTAAACAAATGTTATAGCGCCAGACCACAAAAATCGGCGCTGATGCGCTTCCAGTATGCTGACAAAAGGGAAGTGTTCTAGGCAACACTAGCGACTTGTTTGATGCATATTGATATGCTGTATAGTTTCAAGGTCATGTTAGGTCACCAAGGTCAAGTCAGGTCAAGTTCATGACAGGTTAATGGAACCAAACTTGATCAACTGGAATGTTGCCATAAATGCACTACTGGTTGTCATTTGTACTGTTTGTCTGTCATTGCATTTCCATACTTTATTCATGTACTTCACTCCCTTCTTCACGAAGCCGATTGCTCCGAGCTGCCCGACGGAGCAGTCGGGCGGGCGGCCGGTTCCGGAACTGGAACAGGTAACTGACCTGATACAGTGGTGCTATATAGGTGACCTGAGGTCAAATGTTGGGTCTAGCATCTGCATTGCATCATTAGTAATGTCCAAAACATCATTGATGCCCATTTTTGAGCATTTAAACACAATCACAGCGATCCATAACGATGACAAGCCAAGCCACGCAAAACCGGATTTTGTTTTCTTCAATCTGACCTCATTTGACCTTGAAGATATTGACCTAAGGTCACTAACATTGCACACAATAGAGTTCACTACCGTGCCCATCCACCCTGCGAGTTTCGTTCCTCCAGCTTTACTAGGAGCCGAGATCTTAGGGGGGCGGAATCCGCCCCCCCGCCCTCCAGTGCGCGTAATTCTCAGAGGCCCTCCAGGGCGCGTGTTAATAGTGAACGGCGTTTTGTGACGGCAAAAATATCACAAAGGTGAATGTATCTGGGAATAAATATGTAAAAAAGGTTATTTTTCTGGTATTTTTTCTAACCTAAAGCACATCAATCATGATATGATTTTGTCTGCCGTTCTTCTCAGTCTTTCGTTTCTCCCTGACATGCCTACACATTTTACAGCTTGTAATTCATCGTAAGAATTAAAACGTTCAAAAGGACACTTATTCTATATGCTGAAAAATACTGCGAAAACTATGAAAAAAAAAACTGTATAAAACTGTAGAGCGAGAACAGTTCGTTTATAACACGAACATACCAGCGCTCTGCTCTGACGTTACGCTTTTGCAGTGCACGATCAAATAACTCGCGACGCAAATGTATGCTTACCGACGGCAAGCACAGTACAATAATTGAGGATTGGGTACCAATGACAGACATTTGTCAATGCGCCATGACTGAATACAATCCAGTGACGTGCCCATGTTGCCCGATCGATGCAATTCTTGCAGCACTAATGTTGCAGGTAGTTAGCAACTGCCTAGCCGTTGGTATACCTGTCTTGTTGTTGATCTTATTGTTTGAATATTGTCAGAATGTGATATTAATTAAGTGTGAAACAGATGGACCACTAAGTGGGTGACAAGAGGTTGTCAAGTTCATTTCTTAGGCGTCATGCCTTAAGCTGCTAGACATGGCTCCTACATTAACCTATGTGTTCCGGATTTGAATGTTGTGTGTGCTACTTGTTCAATTACGATGTCAATGATGATGAATATACCGATTATTTAGCATTATCGCATGACGTAGCGAGTGATTATGAATTTGCGGGATTGGCTACGTTATTTTCTCGAGTAGGTGATTGACGTTTCATAATCACCTGCTTTGCTCATAATTCACACGTCCATTTTTTTTTAGAACTCTGCCAATGCTTCGGTTGTGATATGCCTTATGAAATACATTCTTGATTTTTTTCCGCCGGATTTGTTTGCACACCGATATCTTTGCCTGCTCCTCTCGCCATCGACACTTTGGCTTTACAAACATCTTTTCAGCCGATGCAGATTCAGCTAAGCTCCAGAGCTCCAGCTGACATCAAACAATCAGTGAGTTGCTGCGGCTGTCGCAGGGGGGGGGGGAGGGGGGGACGATTGCTTCTGTCTCTGATTCAGTATTAGCGGCATTGACTACGTGACCCGTTTTTATTTGTATTTCATCACTGAACGCATTGACTAACAATGCACCGTTCAGGTTGTGATATTGACACATCATCTGAAAAGCCATGAAATGGAGACTGCACGAACTACATGATGATGATGATGATTTCATGCATACGCAATTGACAGCACGTATCCGACTGGTGCAACACGACACGTGTGCCATCGTTGCGCCAAACAAGAACATTAATGTGACCACCTCACACGCTGGACACATTCCCTTCCCGTGTACATACACATGGTGTAAATGGTTACATAGACGACCTTACAATACCAACTCAATTTTGACTGAGATTACAAACTGTATGCACAGAACCGAGATGTGCATCAGTATGTCAATGAAACGTGTCCAACATCCCATCACCATGTGCTATGCTCCCATCGCAATGAGATTCGCGAACAGCTGGTATGTAGCCAGCATACGGTCTGCGTCTGTTTTGGAGTCCGGGCAGACACATGTTGTAATGGAACACTCAGATGGGTATTTAATTCCAAAGACTAATGCCATCGCAGAGCGTCAAGCTGTTGGCGACAGGACTCAAAAGCTGGGTGAAGGCAATGAGGCTTTCAATCGTGCTACTTTAGCTCAAGCAGCAAATGTTCAAGTTTGACATCATCAAGACTGATTAGACAGGAGATAGACTAATATCTGTCATACAGTCAAAAACCATTCGAAATCCAATCTGTCAACCAATCTGTCCAATCTGTCAAAAACCATTTCCCATAGCGTTACGATATTTCGGTTTTTTGCCCCCAGATGGCGCCCTAATTGTCCAATGTCAAATATTCATACACCAGTCGACTCCCCGAAACGTACCGCGTCGATTGATGTACGTTACGACAAACTTATATAAGTATTGAATGCACAGTGCAAGTTGTTGTAAATTAGTGACTGATTTAATTTAATTGCAACATTCTGGCATGTTCAGAGTCTAGTCAGTGCATTGTACCCCTCATGCACTTTAGGCGTGACTTTTAACAACTGCTAACCTAACCCGTGTTTACGTTTGACCCCAGATCTGACCCCTTATCCTTTGATCTACCTCGACCTGCATAGCACCATTCGATCGGCTGATTCATGGGCTACAACATACATTTTTTACAAATTTGTTTTAGTTTTATTTTTTATTTTTAAAATCTTCCCCCTGACCCTAAAACTGATAATCTTTTTAGACCTGGAATAACGCGTTGATCACGAATATGTCGTTAACTAAGGAATCGGACGGTAAGTTTTTGAAATATGAGCATATGTACACTCATGTAAATAGGATTTGGTGTCAAAATCTGCCGTACCTCCGACGCCCCGTAAATCCTGTAATACTTACGGGATGGTGATAAATTATATATCACTAGATAGATCCCGTCCAGCTCTTACTGGTGTATACGCGAAATAGTCATTTACTCTTCTAGAAATTATATTAAAAGTATAGAAATCAAAATCCATTTTGAGAACAATGTTGAAAATGTTTGAAATCTTTATAGACATTTTCGTAAAGAGAATTCATCGGGGCATTACGAAGCACCAAAAAATGTTTCGCAAAACTTTCCTTAACGGTCGAAAATTAGTACTCAAAAACATATTTGTATTTTTCGACCTTATTTTTAAAAACATTTTTGAACGTAATATAATTGTCGAAAGTAGCGCCCATCAATTGTCTATAGAACTGCTATCTCGGATTTTTGCTGATATGTAGGTATGTTGACCTAGGAAGGCTCATATGCACCCATGTTTGGTGAGAAAATGTCACGAAAACATAGGTTGACCTTTCACCTCCTGTACCAGTGTTGGAGGATGTCAGCTCAAAGTTTCAGAAAATTTGGAATGCACAATTGAATAGTGCATCTTTTACTAATGCATTGTCTCCAAAAAAAGATAAAACTTTAAAAGTTATTAAGAAAAATTCGAACATGCTTAAATATTTTTGGAATTTTGGAGGAAATATGAACTTTTTCGGCATACCCTAGAGAAGTAAATGTGTTCAGAATTGATGTGAGGTTATCGTATTAGAATTTCAGGAGGCTGCTTTGGGAACTTTTTCCTCCAACTTAAGCCAAATTTCCCGAAAATCTGAAGTACAAAAAAAATTATTTTCGGAAAATTTCGAGATAGCCACCAGTTGTGTCTGTTCAGTCTGAACACAGGCACATAAAGATCATGTGGATCGAATACGAATTGAGCCGTCTAGCGCCAATCTACGAACTAGGGAAAAAGTGCAGCCACATCTGAGTTTTCAAAATTTTATTGACAATTTGCAATTTGCCCCCTACTTTGCACGCCTATAACTCAAAAAGTTAGGAGTTCACGGAACTCAACTCCTGATACGATTTAGACCTTTTAGAGTGCTATCCGTCACAAAAGAATTTTGGCGGTTATCTCTCTTAGTTTGGATTTGACAGGCCGGCAAAGTTGACGGTTTGCCTAAAAATCGCCTTTTTTGCCTGTCAAAATTTTTGGAAATCCCAAAAAATCGAAAAGTTACCAGCCAATTTTGGATTTTCAAAATTTATAACACCCCAAATTGTACGTAGCATCTTCCCGTAATGCCATTCGCATTCAAAATTTCCATAGCGAACCCCCCAACTCCAAAAAACAATTTCCCATAGCGTTACGCAAAATTGGTTTTTTGCCCCCAAAGTCGCCCAAATTGTCCAATTTCAAAAATTCGTACACCAATCGATTCAGAATAAAATATCGAGTCGATTGATGTACGTTGAGACAAACTTCTATAAGTATTGAATGCACAGTGCAATAACGTAAAAAGTGATTTTAGATGTTATTAGCTTGTAAGATTATATCGAGTTCAGGGTCTGTTGAATATCATACACCCTTCATAGGCTTTGGGCGGGAGTTTCAAACAGCTGTTTCTGGAATTGGGCAATTCCGATAGCGTACCTTAGGGAACGTTAGAAAGTTATGCGCAAATTCCAAAAATCAGGTTTCTAGGGGGTCGGGAACCCTAAGGTACCCTCGGGTTTTCATTTTTTTTTTTTTTTGAAAATTGTCCAACTTTGACCCAAAATTTGACCCATTTTGGTTTGACCCAGCTTGACCGGCATGCCACCATTCGATCCGCTGATGAATTGGCTACAACTTATCAAGGGGTCCCTTTCTTTTAGAAACCATAACCTTGACCTCTAGGTCACTTTGAACACCAGGACCATATGGGAACATCGACCTCCGATTTTGAGCCGTATTGGTCCTCAAATGGACCCAAATGGTTAAATCAACTATGTTAGGTTAGGTTAGGTTAGGTTAGGTTAGGTTAGGTTAGGTTAGGTTAGGTTAGGTTAGGTTAGGTTAGGTTAGGTTAGGTTAGGTTAGGTTAGGTTAGGTTAGGTTAGGTTAGGTTAGGTTAGGTTAGGTTAGGTTAGGTTAGGTTGGGTTAGGTTAGGTTAGGTTAGGTTAGGTTAGGTTAGGTTAGGTTAGGTTAGGTTAGGTTAGGTTAGGTTAGGTTAGGTTAGGTTAGGTTAGGTTAGGTTAGGTTAGGTTAGGTTAGGTTAGGTTAGGTTAGGTTAGGTTAGGTTAGGTTAGGTTAGGTTAGGTTAGGTTAGGTTAGGTTAGGTTAGGTTAGGTTAGGTTAGGTTAGGTTAGGTTAGGTTAGGTTAGGTTAGGTTAGGTTAGGTTAGGTTAGGTTAGGTTAGGTTAGGTTAGGTTAGGTTAGGTTAGGTTAGGTTAGGTTAGGTTAGGTTAGGTTAGGTTAGGTTAGGTTAGGTTAGGTTAGGTTAGGTTAGGTTAGGTTAGGTTAGGTTAGGTTAGGTTAGGTTAGGTTAGGTTAGGTTAGGTTAGGTTAGGTTGGGTTAGGTTAGGTTAGGTTAGGTTAGGTTAGGTTAGGTTAGGTTAGGTTAGGTTAGGTTAGGTTAGGTTAGGTTAGGTTAGGTTAGGTTAGGTTAGGTTAGGTTAGGTTAGGTTAGGTTAGGTTAGGTTAGGTTAGGTTAGGTTAGGTTAGGTTAGGTTAGGTTAGGTTAGGTTAGGTTAGGTTAGGTTAGGTTAGGTTAGGTTAGGTTAGGTTAGGTTAGGTTAGGTTAGGTTAGGTTAGGTTAGGTTAGGTTAGGTTAGGTTAGGTTAGGTTAGGTTAGGTTAGGTTAGGGTAGGTTAGGTTTAGGTTAGGTTAGGTTAGGTTAGGTTAGGTTAGGTTAGGTTAGGTTAGGTTAGGTTAGGTTAGGTTAGGTTAGGTTAGGTTAGGTTAGGTTAGGTTAGGTTAGGTTAGGTTAGGTTAGGTTAGGTTAGGTTAGGTTAGGTTAGGTTAGGTTAGGTTAGGTTAGGTTAGGTTAGGTTAGGTTAGGTTAGGTTAGGTTAGGTTAGGTTAGGTTAGGTTAGGTTAGGTTAGGTTAGGTTAGGTTAGGTTAGGTTAGGTTAGGTTAGGTTAGGTTAGGTTAGGTTAGGTTAGGTTAGGTTAGGTTAGGTTAGGTTAGGTTAGGTTAGGTTAGGTTAGGTTAGGTTAGGTTAGGTTAGGTTAGGTTAGGTTAGGTTAGGTTAGGTTAGGTTAGGTTAGGTTAGGTTAGGTTAGGTTAGGTTAGGTTAGGTTAGGTTAGGTTAGGTTAGGTTAGGTTAGGTTAGGTTAGGTTAGGTTAGGTTAGGGTAGCTTTTAGGACCAAAAGTGACTCAAAAATTAATTTCGGACCAATACGGCTCATAAACCGCCTGGCGGCAACGCATGCAGGCTGGATATGCCTAGACGGAGGGCTACCCAAATTTTTGGGGGGCTAGAGGACCCCCAAGGGTACCCCCCAAAACCAAATTTTGCCCCCCCCGATTTTTTTTCAAAGTTACACAGCTTCCCCCAAATGGCCAAAAAGACGTTTTTGGGTGTACTCACCGAGACATAAGAAGGTAGCACCAATGCCAAAAGTCAGTTAGCTGAAAAGACCAAAACGGCTCATTTTGGAATAACTCAAAATTTTACCGGCCGATTTCTTTTCTGAGGCCTCTGCCGGATAGCCTGGGCATTTCTCTACCCGTTTTTGTGTACCCCATATCCATAAGTGCCATATTTTGGACTTGGTGGATTTTAGCGCAAAAAGATTTCAACACCCATCGGATCGCTCCGTTCCTGGTGGTGCCCTGCCGTCAATTCACTTCGAGTAAGAATCGCAGGGGGGCATAATTTCGATATTCTAAGACCTACCTCTTCAAGATCTGCCAATTCCGAATGAGAAAAGCTTGGAATTTTGAAATTTGGAGAAAAAAAATAGACTTTGTACGAGTTTTGTCGATATTTTTTTTTGACTTTTCCGAATTTTGATCTGATCATTCGGTTCATTTCTGCAACAGTTCTTGGAAAGATTTTTAGAATTGGAAATTTTCATTTCTAACCCCCCCCAAAATGAGGTTTTCACTTTCAGAGTTTTCCTCAAAAAAGTTCTCAAAAGCAAGTTTTGAGAAAAACGTTTCTAGATGCAGCTGATCCTGGTCTATCGTTTTCTAATATATATCGCGTTCCAAAAATGTATATTTGGGGGGAAAATTTTGAGTATAATGTTTAATTTTGATTTTTGAAACTTTTTTGGATTTTTTTTTTTTACTTTCTAAGGAAAAAAAGCAACGCCCGTCCATTCTACATGTATCTGCTATCTCAGATTTTCTCTAAGTATTATACTTTTTGGCGTAGGGGGGCTCATGTATTTCAATATTTTCACGAAAGTTGGTCGAAAATTTCGAAAAACATTGATCGCTTCGGACAATTCTGTACACTAATGTATACATCTCAGACGAAAATGTTTTTTATGAGCAGATGCACAATTGATGGGTACTCCTTGGGATCTGGTTTTGAATTTTCAAAAAAAATTATTACAAGAAAAATAATCAAAAATGCCGAACATGAAATTTTAAATGATGATTATACGAAAAAGTGTTGAGATTTTTGACACATGATACATTTGAAATGTGCTCAGAATTGAAGGATTCATATCATGTTAGCATTTGAAAAACATTTTTCGGTAATTTTTTTTTGGGGGGTTAGCCCCGAAAATTTTTTTTTACCCCCCCTTTTTTATATGAAAACACTTTTGAATATTTTTTATTATAATTTTGCGATGTACATATGGTACGTGCGTTGGACGGAAAAGCAAATTTGGCAACATGGGATTAAAATCCATCCCTCCAGTGCCTTTCCCCCAAAGCAGTTTCTTAAGCAACACTTAAGTAATTTTCATACCATAATCGTACAAAGTAATTGTTCTAAGCCGACTTATTAGACGTAGAATGACGCGCTGATCACGAATATGTCCCTAACTTTGAAATCGTACCATAAATATTTGAGATATGAGCATATGTACACTCGATTTGGTGTCAAAATCTGCCGTAAATCCGAGGCCCTGTAAATCCCGTAATACTTACGGGATTATGATAAATTATACATCATTTGATAGACCTGGCCGAGACCTAACTGGTGTATACGTGAAAAGTAATTTCCTCTGCTAGAAAGTATCGAATAAATCTTTTTACCAAAATTAATTTTGAGAAAAATTTTGAAAATTTTGGAAATTTTAAGAAACAGATTTCTAAAGACAACTCATCTGGGCATTAAGAAACAGGAAAAGATTTTTCGAAAAACGTTTTTTGATTGTCGAAAAGTAGTACTCAAAAATATATTTGAGTTTTTCAAAGTTTTCGGGAAGTATTTTTGAACGTAATATAATTGTTGAAAGGAGCGCAAATCAATTGTCTACAGAACTGCTATTTCGGATTTTTTCTCCAATGCACATATGTTGACCTATGCATCGATGTATGCACCCATGTCTTGGTCAAAAACATGGGTTGACCTTTCGGCTCCTGTACCAGTAGTGGAGCATGTGAGGTCAAAGTTTCAGACACCGTTGGATGCACAATTGAATGGTGCATCTTTTACTATTGCATTGTCCCCCAAAAAAGATAAGACTTAAAAAGTTATCTTAAAAAAATCGAACATGCTTAAATATTTTTTGGATTTTGGGGGGAAATTTGAACTTTTTTGGCATGCCATAGAGAAGTAAATGTGTTCAGAATTGACCGCCGGTCATCGTATTAGAATTTCAGCAAGCTCCGTTGGAAATCTTTTGCTCCAACTTAAGCCAAACTTAGCGAAAATTCTAAGTACAAATATTTATTTCTATAAAATTTCGAGATAGCCACCAGTTGCTCCTCTTCATTGTGAACACCGTCCAACGAAGATTTGTTGATTGGCCTCGAATTGAGCCGTCCAGCGCCGATCTACGAACTCGGAAAAATTTTCGGCCAAATCTGAGTTCTGAAAATTTCAAAGTTTTTCCAACTTTTTTGTGTGACATAATTTCCTAATAAAAGTCAATTTATACAGACGTATCTCGATGCGCTAAGCCCAGAAAACTCGTTTATTTCACTCTAGCTCTGTAACTTTTCGAGATATGACTGAAAAACTTGTGAATTTTCCCCATGTTTGACCATGTCCAGGGGGAAAACTTACCAAGATAGGGGGGTATAAGTAATTGGTAAAAGATGCATTGATCAATTGTCTATGAAACATGTACTTTGATATTGGTCGCTATCTGTGACGGTTAAGGAGGTATTCGCGTTCTACAAAAACACCTAACTCATTTTAGCACACTTAAAAAGTTAAGAATGCTTATAGCGTGGAAAGTTCTCGACGGATTTTGGATTTTCGCCCACCAGTCGACTTCCCGTTAAAAATAGGTCCTGTGACATCCATGTAGAAAGACTTCAAAGCGTTTTTAAAGTTTTGAGTGATCTTAACCAAAAATGGGCTACTGTCATTGCTTTAACATGGGAAAACTTAAAGTGCCACTCAAGCCTAAACCATTGAAGTCATCCAACATGATTCAATGTAGGCATGATAGAGCTCGGCGAGCTCTATACGCCCCGAAGAAAGATTTCTGATATCTCGAAAAACTTAGACTCTACGGGTACTTAAAATTTTGAAAATTTTTCTCAAATTCTAAGCTCACTGGCCCCTTACCTATGACCGATGGGCTACCATATGGCACGAATGAAACCATGCCCTGTTCATTGCCTTTCGAATGGTGTACGATTTTTGAAATTCTACCGGTAACTTCTTTCTGAATAATTTTTCTTATGTGGCAAGATATCACATAGCCTTAACATATCCCCCCCTAAAATAATATATTGGAAAATTAATAACAATTAAAGTTAACGGTAGATTTCTTAAGTCCAAATTATAAATTGTAGTACTCTCAAAGATGAAACGAATTTTCCGAAAAAAACTTAAAAAAGTTGAACTTAACTTTTGATGTGCAGTGCTTAAAATTTCTAAGTTCAAGACTTTTTTCTAGTATTTTGTGCACGATGCCCGGTACCAAAAAAACATGTTTGCAACAGGATTTGCACACTTAAGTCCAAAATTCGAAATTCCAGAGGTGTTTGAAAAATTTCCAAAAAAACCGGTTTTTGGCCAAATTTGCCAGTTCCTGACGCCCCCCCCTTAAGAGATATCAGATCTTTCGCGAATATACAAGATAGCCCTGTTTAAGCTCTTTCGATCCCCGTGTCGCACATGTAGGTCCGATGTACGGTTTAGCCTCTATGAGGCATGCCCCAGGGGGCTTTTTGGCGTTTTTGCAGTATTTTCACCCCCAAAACCGGTTTTATGCTCATAACTTTTTAAGTTACCGACGGATTTTCAAAATTCGACCACCACGTGAAACTACGTGAAAAATGGGTCCTGATACATTCTAGTAGACAGATTTGAAAGTACTTTTTACCCCCCAACTTTTGAAAATGCGCTCCCATTGGTTTAACATGGGGATTTTTGACCTCTTCTGGAGGTCAATGTTACCGGTCGATATTTTTTGGTAATTTTGTGCCGAAAGGCCTCTGGGGGCGCCATCCAAAAATGGAAGGACAAAAATTTGGAATTTTTTTTCACCGACTGGGGGGTGATTGAATTTTCGAAATCCCATCACTGCTTCCCCCCTGCGGTCCAAAAATAATTGAAGGAAATTTCTAGCTCACCAGAGTGCAAAAGAACGCCCTCTCTATGCTGAAGCGATCCCCGTTCGAATATCGGAGATCGGACGATAACTTTGACCTCGAGAGGTCATCGTATGTGTACATATACATGGAAAAGTTGGAAAATGTTGGATTTTTCTAAGATCGCCAGGACATGGTTCAAAGTATTTTCCGACGTAGTTTTGCATGCAGATCACGAATATGTAATTTGTTTCCGGCTGAGATTGAAAATAAAAAAGTTATTCCCAAAAAACTTGTTTTTTTTCTCAAAAATTAAGAAAATCTTGAATAACTCTTAAACTTTAAGACTTTTTGTTATTCCAAATTCTAACATACTACGTATCTCGTCGTGCCCGATGCGGCACAAAAAACTAGAATGTTCTAAGTTTTTTAATAAAAAAGTCACTTTTCAAAATTTTGGAAAAATTTTGGAATTTTTTTTTTTTGAAAACATTTTTCGGAAGCCCTCTACCCCCTTAGCTTAAGTTGTGAATTTTACTTCTTAACTCTGAAAACTCAGGGCGCTAGATGGGGACAAATATTGACAATTTGCAATTTGCCCCCTACTTTGCACGCCTATAACTCAAAAAGTTAGGAGTTCACGGAACTCAACTCCTGATACGATTTAGACCTTTTAGAGTGCTATCCGTCACAAAAGAATTTTGGCGGTTATCTCTCTTAGTTTGGATTTGACAGGCCGGCAAAGTTGACGGTTTGCCTAAAAATCGCCTTTTTTGCCTGTCAAAATTTTTGGAAATCCCAAAAAATCGAAAAGTTACCAGCCAATTTTGGATTTTCAAAATTTATAACACCCCAAATTGTACGTAGCATCTTCCCGTAATGCCATTCGCATTCAAAATTTCCATAGCGAACCCCCCAACTCCAAAAAACAATTTCCCATAGCGTTACGCAAAATTGGTTTTTGACCCCCAAAAGTCGCCCAAATTGTCCAATTTCAAAAATTCGTACACCAATCGATTCAGAATAAAATATCGAGTCGATTGATGTACGTTGAGACAAACTTCTATAAGTATTGAATGCACAGTGCAATAACGTAAAAAGTGATTTTAGATGTTATTAGCTTGTAAGATTATATCGAGTTCAGGGTCTGTTGAATATCATACACCCTTCATAGGCTTTGGGCGGGAGTTTCAAACAGCTGTTTCTGGAATTGGGCAATTCCGATAGCGTACCTTAGGGAACGCTAGAAAGTTATGCGCACATTCCAAAAATCAGGTTTCTAGGGGGTCGGGAACCCTAAGGTACCCTCGTGTTTTCATTTTTTTTTTTTTTGAAAATTGTCCAACTTTGACCCAAAATTTGACCCATTTTGGTTTGACCCAGCTTGACCGGCATGCCACCATTCGATCCGCTGATGCATTGGCTACAACTTATCAAGGGGTCCCTTTATTTTAGAAACCATAACTTTGACCTCTAGGTCACTTTGAACACCAGGACCATATGGGAACATCGACTTTCGAAAATGAGCCGTATTGGTCCTCAAATGGACCCAAATGGTTAAAACAACTATGTTAGGTTAGGTTAGGTTAGGTTAGGTTAGGTTAGGTTAGGTTAGGTTAGGTTAGGTTAGGTTAGGTTAGGTTAGGTTAGGTTAGGTTAGGTTAGGTTAGGTTAGGTTAGGTTAGGTTAGGTTAGGTTAGGTTAGGTTAGGTTAGGTTAGGTTAGGTTAGGTTAGGTTAGGTTAGGTTAGGTTAGGTTAGGTTAGGTTAGGTTAGGTTGGGTTAGGTTAGGTTAGGTTAGGTTAGGTTAGGTTAGGTT